>CAWUFW010008052.1:690000-936135 GCA_963921515.1 Calotriton arnoldi | reverse complement strand
GAGAGGCTGGGGCCCTGATTAGAAGGGGCCCAGCCAGACTATAGCCAGAAACCAGTGTAAACATCAGAAAAAAAGTGGGGGCAACATAAGAGGCAGATCCTACTCTCCTACACTACTGTTGCTTAGATTGGAGTGGGAATAGTAATTTCAAACCACTGAAGTCCAATGCTTTCCCTGCTGTCGCACAGACTGAAGTGGAAATAGTAAATTCCACCTCTCCGAAGTCTAACGCTTTACCTACTGTTGCACAGACTAGAGTGGGAATAGTAAATTTAACCCCTCCCAAGTCCAACCCGTTCCCTACTGTTGCGCTGTTTGAAGTGGAAATAATATATTTAACCCCTCTGAAGTTGTACACTTTCTCTACTGTTGCATAAACTGGAGTGCGAATAGTATATCTATTATTCTCAGATTCTAATACTTTACCTAATTTTGGATAAATATATTTATTATGAATATTTGTTTATAATTTTATAGTATTTGTATATATATATATATATTTTTTTAAACTTTATTTGTAAATTTTCACATCAAACTGGGCTGTCATGTACAGAATCCTTCGAGACAATATCCATTGACTTATTTTCATTACACGCATTAGAGTCCTAAGCACATTGCACAGTTGAATATACTTTACACTTTTCATGACTCAGCAGCAAATCCAGCATCATATACAGTTAGGGTTGACACAAGCACCAACGTTTACATACTGTTGCTACCATCAGACGCACTAGCCTGTTCACTACTTGTCCCTGTTGGGTTTAACAATTCCCTGCATAACTCTCTCCAACTTGCTATGTCCTCTTCCAACTTTTCATCCTTGCGGCAAGCTTTCATATGTAGTTCCTCCGCCAAAGACCACTCTCCAGTGGCGGCTGGTGACATTTGAAAGTGGTGAGGCGTAAAACAATTATTGTACTGCACTGCGGCGAGCGAGCGTAGCGAGCGAGTCCGAACCACCTACGGGGGGTTTAGGAGAGGTTTTCCCCCCGAGAAAATTTTGAAAAAAGAGTGGGCAAATGGTGCATTTTCAAGCAAATTTGAGAAAGCAGGAAGGTTAATAAAGCAATTGTGAATCTGTTCTAACAAAGACAATGACTGGCAAAACTGTCTCAGGCAGGGAAATGAAACAGCTTTTTGTGCCATAAAACAGCCTGGGCGCAGCAGGTTAATGCGTCCACTGCAGGAACCTTCGTTAAACCTTTAGGGTGCACACCTTCCCCTACAGACAGTAGGTCTGGGAAATACAGGCTGCTGAGCTGGGCCACGGCAGTGAAGTGATAACCCTGTGTAACTGGAGCCTAAACTTTCCTCGAACTGCATGCTTGAAGGCGCGTTTTCAGGGGCCCGTCTTGGCCGAGAATCCAAGGCACACCACTTCTCATGAGCACGTGTCTGTCACCCGCAGAATGCGGCTGCCCGCGGCCCCTGTAGGGGGCCACCCTAAAAGGGCAGCCCTTTAGTGCCATTTGGGCACTTCCTCACCCCCCCCTTCTATGGTCGGGACTCAGGGTGGAGTCCCACTACATAGGCGCACTAGGTGCGTCACTTCCGGCGTGCCGTGGAGGTGGGGAGGGTATTTAGGCCTCCTCCCTCCATTTTGGGTCCTCTTTGGTGCCAGACACGCCGTCTCTGGAGGTCGTTCGGTCCGATCGGCGTCGTGGTCTTTGTTCGGTCGTCGTCGATGCCAGGTTAGTGCCCCGCTGCCCCCTCGAGGCCTTGGCCCAGGGGTGGTCTAATCGCTCCTCCGTCCCTCACCCTCCCCCGACGGGTCGGCTTGGGGGTGCTGGGGCCGGGCAGCACCATGGGAGACTCCCTGCATTAACGAGGGCACGGGAGGGACGGCCGGGCTGGCCTAGTCGGCGCGAGTTGCGGGTCGGGAGTTCGACTCCTGCAAGCTCCCTTCTGCTCTCCATCTTTCTGGCGTTGGGAAACAGAGTGCCGTTAAATTGTGTAATAGGCATACCTTGGGAGGGCGGCCGGGGCATCCGGCAGATCCACCGGGGACATGGCTGGGCTGGGGGAAGAGGCTAAGAGGGAAGAGGATAGCCCCCCCTACCCCCGCCTCATGTTGGGATGCCCATGCCACAGACCGCGTTCGGGCGGTTGGTTAGTCAGGGCCTCCCTCCTGCCCCAGGCATCGCGGTGCGTGCCCAGCGGTCCACGCCCATGCCTGCCGTGTGGACGGCCACCCTGTGCCGCCGGGTGGGTCCGACACTAGTGGGAGGGAGGAGCGCTACATCAGGCAAGGTGCCGGTGCACATACGGAGTGTCGGACCGTGGGGTACAGCACGTGTTCTGCTCCCCTCACTGTATGCGCCGCTGGGTCACGCGGCCTTGCACTCATTTCCTGAACCATGCGATCGTCGTAGCTAGACATCTCCCCTTCCCCAATGTTGTATTTATCCCAATGAGGATGCCCACCCCACTCTGATTGTCCCCCCGCGGGGTAGCCTGCACCGGCCGGCTCCCCGTGTCCTAATGTGGGCCCCTGCGCTGCTGGCATGAATTTGCTCCCCGGGCTGGCCGTTGGGGGCGCGCTTGTCTGTGTTGTGCCCGGTGCCTTGCGGGGGAGGCACTGCTCACGGGCAAAAGCGGGATGTAGCTCAGTGGCGGGGCGCACGCTTCACGTGGATGAGATCCCGGGTTCAACCCCCGGCATTGCCATGAGTGTCTGCCACATGAAGCCGGTTCTCTTTGGGCCGAAGGTGGGATAGGCATGGAAGGGGGCATCCTGGGGCGCATTATAATGAAGGAGGGTCCTTCACACTGGCGGGTGGCAATGCCACGGCAATGGGTGTTATCTGGGTGGGAAATTGCTAGGGCCCCCCCCCAACCCCACCCCCCCTACTTTGAACGGGCGAAAAGGCCCGCTTACCCTAGGAAGCGCTAAGGGTGGGGTAGAACGAAACAGGGTGCAGGTTACTGGTGATAACGAGGAGGTAGGTCTAGCGCACCCACCCTGCTCACCAGCTAAGGCTTTGAGGGCCATTCGTCAGGGCGGGGCCGCATTGGTGCTACTTGCGCGGGCCGGACCCTGCTAGTTGGCAGCTTGGGGCAGTGTGGGGGCGCCAGAGCGGGGATGCTGAAATGCGGAATCTGCTGACCATTATTTGGTCAATGCCCTTAACATTTACATGCTGTCTTTGCCCCCTCAGAGATTTCCGTTAGGTGCAGTCGCTTCGAAGGCACCAGGAGCAGCTCGCGGCAGCCAGGCAACGTAGCCAACGGCAAGGCAGAAAGTAAGACAGTGCAATCCATGTCCAGAGGGCAACAAATGGGTAGTTGGGGGTGACAAAACAAGTGTGGGTGCTCATGGTGCAGGCAAACACGTGTTGGCTGGAGATGCCTGGCAGAGATATCTTGCTGGTGTGCGCCAATAGGGGGGGGCACCACTGAGGCGACGCCCAGTAGGGGAAATAACCGTTCTGTCAATTTTTATCCCCAAGGTTTTAAAGATTTGACTCCCGCGCCCCGATCGGAGGGACGGACGAGGGCCACCGGGCCTCTCCAGCGATTCAGAATCAGGGAGTTGGTTAGCGCCGGGCCCAGCTGAAGCTGGGGGGGGTAGGGTTTGGGTTGGGTTGGGTTGGGTGGTACCAAATCATTATGAATGTCCGTGATAACTGTTGTTCTTTCCAGGAAAGTGGAACAGACGCTAGTTAGACGGTCGCTGCAGGCAGGAGCAAGTCACGGCGGATTTGGAAGATAGGTAAACAATAACCACTCCACCCCCCCACCCCTCCCCCCAGTCCGGTACCTCGGGCAATGATCCCTCAAGGGCTACAAAGTGTCTTAACCCCCGCTTTTATTTGCAGCTAATAGTGGTTCCCTTGACCGCAAGCACGGATACCCGTCCCCACAATCTCACCCACTGACGAGGACACGTTGGGTAAGCAAGGCGGTGGGCAAAGAAGGGGGGGTCGATTTCGGGGGACAGGGGCCCAGGCCCAAGGGCCCGAGCAGCGCGCGCTAACCTGTCACACCCGTAACGAGTGCTTATCTTTCTTCAGAATCGCCGAAAGCGCTTCAGCAGGCTAGGTTGAGCCGGGAATCAAGGAGAGAAGTAAGTACTGGCAAACGCAGGGGGGTTGGACTCGGGCAAGGGATAACGGTGTGAGTGGAGCCCGCGGCACAGCGGCATAGCCCTCAGCGGGACATCTATTTACGATTCTCTATCCCTGCAGGACCTGCGTAGAGGTTTCTGCACTACAGTCCGGAGGCATGGATAGCCAAGGATCCCCCCCTCCTGTTCTCCCAAATCACCACAGTGGAAGAGTCCCAACCCGGCACGTCGCAGGAGGCAATCTGGGCAGACTTTATGGAGATGGCGAAAGCTAGAGGAGTGTCCTGGGCGAAAGGGATGCTCGACTCCCGTGAACAAACAGACTCTGGAGTAGTAGAGGACATACCCGTTGCGGCCATAGCAGGGCCAGTTGAACCGGGACTCGGAAGGTCCAAACGGTCTTGCCGGCCGACAAACAAAGAGTTCCCGGCTGAGCCTCCAGAGCCGAAGGTCAGGGTGACTTCCCCTCCACGAGAAGCAGTGCCCGCGGTCATTCCGGCTGGCCCGTTAAATCCCATCACAGTTAGCGACACGAACACTGATAAAATGGGTAAGATGATGGACTCTATGTTGAGCATCTTGGCTGACTTTAAATCACGTTTTTGTAATACTATACAAACACCCAAGCCCGTGGCCGCTGCGCTTAGGGAGGAGGGGCCACCAACAATTGTGCAAGTTTGGGGGGAACTGGCTGGCAGCGCAAGTGCACAAAAAACCCCGGGGTCAGCAGCCTGCGGGGTAACGCCAGGGGCACAGCAAGAGCACCCGTCACAAACTGCAATAGGACTCGACATCAGGGGCGCCGCAGCCGGCAGCGGCCACCCGGCAGCGAGCGGGCAACCGCCGGCTGCACCCATCCCACAGGTAATTTCAGCAGGCCCCCCCAGTTCTAGTGCAGCAGGCATGGCGGCCCCCCCATCGTGCAGCTCCCTAGATGTCCACAAGCCCTCCACACTAGCAGAGGCAGCCAAGGCAGGAGCAGCGGCAGCAACACCGCCGCCGCTCGTCACAGTGGCACCGCTAGCAACAGGACGCTGCTCGCTGGCTTGGGAGGTACCGTTGGCTGCTAAGGAAGGAATTTGGAGACGGGAATTCGTGGACATTTTTTCCTTGTTAATGCATGGGGCTGATGGACAAGACACTAGAAAGATGGGGGGAAGGACGATGAGAAGAAGGTAAAATTCCAGACCTGGCCGGAAAAAACTATTCAGAACTGGGGTGAGGCTTTCGCTATCTTAGCAGCGGTGGTGATGGAGAAATACCCGGAACAGGGTCCCGCGATGTGACAGTACTCCCGTTTAATCCATAATGAGGCAGAAAAGACGGGGGGTATCGGATGGTATAACTACGACCGAGACTTCCGCAAGAAAATGTTAATGTGTCCAGACCTGGGGTGGGACCAAAAGGAAATCCAGCTCTGGGTAGAGCACATGGGGAAGTTTACTGCAGACACCAAGGGGACCACGAAGAGTCAGAAAGGGCAGGGCAATTCCAAAGGACAGAAGCAATCAGGGAAACGCCCTTTCAAGCAGCCCTTTCGGGGAGGCCAGGGAGGCAGCAGTCAGGGAAAAGGGGGCAAGCGATTTAACTCTGGCTCGTGCAGATTGTACAATGCAGGGTCCTGCTCATGGGGAAAGGCGTGCAAGTTTGGACACAATTGCAGTATGTGTGGGGCCGGTCACCCGGCAGTGTCATGCAGCGCCAAGCGAGAGGGCCCTTCCACAGCTGCCAGCAGGCAGGACAGCTAACCTGAGTCAGATAACGGAACCTCCCCTCCCCGCCTGCCTGCCCCCAGCCTCACCCCGCACCGGGGGCCCAGTTCCCCCCACCTCATCTGCTGCTACACAAGTCAAGGTTTCTTCTGCCAAGGGCCCCTCACCAATCATTATTGGTAACCTCCTCCCCCTGCTCAGGGCGTATCCCAACACAAAGGACAGCAACATTCTGGCAGAGGGTTTCATGGATGGCTTCAAGATCCCATACCAAGGCCCACTAGTTTGCAGGGACGCAGACAACCTAAGGTCAGCTATAGAGCTCCCAAACGTGGTGCAGGACAAGGTTAGGAAGGAGACCGCTCTGGGGAGGGTACCAGGGCCATTCGACCACCCCCCCCCTCTTGAAAATGTTTTGGTATCTCCCCTGGGAGTGGTCCCCAAAAAAGAACCTGGGTCCTTCCGCCTGATACACCACTTGTCTTACCCGGAGGGCAATTCAGTCAACCACTGGCTGGAGGATGGAACGTGCTCCGTCTCGTACTGTACATTTGACATGGCAGTGGATATGGTCAGGAGATCAGGGAAAGGGGCCTGGCTGGCCAAGGCAGACATTGAGTCGGCCTTCCGCCTGCTGCCGGTCCACCCAGAGAGCCACCACCTGCTAGGCTTTAAGTGGCAGAACAAATTTTTCTTCGACAAATGCATGCTGATGGGTTGCGCGGTGTCCTGCGCTTACTTTGAGGCGTTCAGCAGCTTTTTACAGTGGGCACTCACCTGGTCATACAACACAGGGGAAGTAACGCATTGCTTGGACGATTTCCTCTTCATAGGGGAAGCGGGGACACGGGACTGCAGCAAATCACGGCATCACTTCCAGGAACTCGCAAGGCACTTGGGGGTTCGTTTGGCGCCTGGGAAAACCGAGGGTCCGGCGCAGGTTCTCACTTTTCTAGGCATTGAGATGGACACTGTCAAGGGCGTGTCCAGGCTCCCGGCTGAGAAGGTGCAGGCATTGCGTCTGGATATCCAGGCAATCCTGGGCAAGGACAAGGCCCCCCTGGGTGTCATTCAGAGCCTCTTAGGGAAGCTGAATTTCGCAGCCAGGGTGATACCAGCGGGCAGAGTCTTCGCAAGGAGACTAGCAAGGGCCACAGCCAAGGTGCACAAAAAGTATCACATGGTCAGAATAGGGACTGGTTTGAAGGAGGACCTCCTGATGTGGCATGAGTTTCTGCTGAGTTTTAATGGAACAGTCATTTGGAGATCCCCCTGGGCTTGTAGCCCAGAACTCTGTCTCTTCACGGATGCGTCAGGCAGGGAGGGCTTTGGCGCTATAATGGACAGCAAATGGTGCGCGCAAAAGTGGCCGAATGCTTGGCGTAAAAGGAACATAACAGCTAAAATAACTGTACTAGAGCTGTTCCCTATAGAGGTTGCCCTACATTTGTGGCCTGAAGCGCTGTCAGCCAGAAGGGTTGTATTCTGGTCCGACAATATGGCGGTGGTGCAAGCCATCAACGGGCAGACAGCCAAATGCCCCCTGGAGCTGTGTCTGTTGAGGGAGCTAATCAGGGCGTGCCTGCGCTGCAATGTGGAGTTTAGGGCAAGACACATTGAGGGGGTCAAGAATGTAGCTGCTGATGCTCTCTCTTGATTTCAGTGGCTCCGTTTCCGGGAGGCCTGGCCACGAGCGAGAGCGGCGATGACCCCTTTCCCACCACATCTATGGCGACTTCTGCAATGGAACAGCAACTGAGAGCGATGGGTGAACGTTCTCTGGCACCGGGGACCAGGAAGAGATACAAAGCACATCTCACCACTTTCCAGAGCATTTCTAGGGCACTGGGCCAAGCCTCACATCCCTTGGAACAGAGAGTGCAAGGATTTGTACTGTGGGCAAAAGGGCAGGGGAAGAGTCATTCCTGGGTTCGTGGTCATTTGGCGGCAGTAAGCCATAACACTAAGCTGAGAGGAGGGCAGGATCCGACCAAGGCTTTCTTGATCAGGGCGGCTCTAAAAGGGTGGGCCAGAGAGGAAGTCAGGGTTCCAGATAACAGGGCGCCCATTGACTTCCACACACTCCAGGGCATGCTAGAAGCAGTAGACCAGGTCACCCATTCACAGTTTGAGGCCCAACTCTTTGCGGCTGCATTCTGCCTTGCGTTTTTTGGGGCACTCCGAATTAGTGAACTGGTGGCTAGGGCCAAAACAGATCTGTCAGGGGATGCCTTATGCAGCCAAGATGTAAAAGTGATGGATAGGTTGGTGATACATATCAGGAGGTCCAAAATGGACCAAGCAGGGTGGGGGGGCGGACATAGTCCTGATGCCGCTGGGGGATCAGAAGTACTGCCCAGTTTCTCGAGTCAAGGAGTACTTGGCTGTTCGCCCCAATGTCCCGGGTTACTTTCTGATACACGCAGACCAGGTGCCCCTCACGAAATTCCAAATAGATAGGGTCATGTGTGCTTGCCTTGAGCAGGCTGGCCTTGCCCGTCCTGACAGGAAGTACTCCAGTCACTCTTTTCGGATCGGGGCGGCCACAGCAGCGTTCAAGGCAGGCATGGGGCAGGAAAGCATAAAGAAGGTGGGACGCTGGGAGTCCCGTTGCTTTGAACGCTACATTCGCCCTTGAGTGGGACAAAAAATGTAAACTGAACCTACATCCCCCTGTTAAGTGACAAGGTGGCAATTGTATATTATGTGTGCAGTGAATTTCAGTAGTACCACGTGTAGTGCATTGTTTGAACACCAAGAATATTAAAATGAGTGTGTGAAAATGGCATCCGTTTATTTTGCCAGGATTTCAAGTGTGGGTGATCGGCCACTCGTTCATCGCCAGACTGGCTCAGTGGGCCACACGCAGGAAGTGGATGCGGGGGTTTTCACAGACTAAGTTTGTCTGGTGGGGTTTCCCCGGCATGAGATGGAGCAGCCTCCTGAACAGGTTGGAGCAAGGACTGGCGGGGCGGGGAGGTTTCCCCAACATCTTGATAATCCATTTAGGAGGCAACGACCTCACGGCCATGGGCAGGGGTGCACTCCTACAGGCAATGAAGACTGATTTGGGGGAGATCAGCAAATACATGGGGCAATGTGAGCTTTTTTGGTCTGAAATAGTGCTGCGCATGATTTGGCACGGGGCCAAGTCAAGTGAGGCGGTGGAACATTCACGCAAAAGGGTGAATAGTGCGATGCGCAAGTTCACAGACCAAAGGGGCTTTGGGTTTATCAGACATGAGCTGATCCAAATGAAGGTGAAGGGCTATTTTGATACGGATGGGGTTCACTTGTCACAGGTGGGAATGGATCAGTTCCTCTTGGACATGCAGGAGGCCCTGGAAATAGCAGGTTGCAAGTGAGAAATTAGCTGTTTTGGTGGGGGGCTCTTTAGGCAACGGGGGCCGCCTCCAGAGCTTTGGCAGAGTTACAGGGCGATCTGGAAGCATATGGGTACAGAAGGGTACCTCTGCATGAGCACAATAGGGGTGCCAGAGCCAAATCCCAGGAGCCTCATGGGAGGGTCCTGGAACAATTACGTTGGCGCCCCGTTAGTCCTTCGGGCGGTTGTGGGCCTTAATAACAGGGGGCTTGCCTTGCTACGCTCCGCCCTGTAAGGGGCGTGAGTAATAATGGACCAATGTGTTGCGTGATCCAGTAAGGGGATCACCCCCATAAGGGTAGCGCTGATTGGGTTCTCCACAGTGCTTGGCTCATCAGGCGGGCAGGGCAGCATTAGTTGGTTACAGCTGCCTGCCCTTGGATCGCCCGTAAGATAACCCACCATATTTGCATACTTTTGTATGGAATAAACCTGCAGCAATATTTTTCCCAAACAAAAGTTGTGTTGTGTATTTATTTATGCATGCATACTCTGTTGTGGGGGGTGGGGTGTGTTGCCAATAATGGGACTAGAGGTAGGGGGTCCTTGCCCTTTCCTATGCTGCAGGGAGGAGTGACGGTCACCCCCTGCACAAAGCACATCTGCCGGCGCACTTCGGGCATGGGCCGCCTCACTAAGAGCAGCTGCTGAGGACGGCCAGCGTCTCCCATGTGCACCGTGCGGCCCAGAAGTGGACAGAACGCAGGGGAGGCTGAGAAGTGCACTTTCATGCACACCACACGCACAAACACCGAGCACTCTATGCCCTCCCTGCAAAAGCATGGGCAGAACTTCACACGAGCAGGGTTAAAAGCCACACGCATTGCACAGCCAGCTTCCTTGCACCAACACCACACAAGCCCAGCTTCACACTAAGCGCTCTGCCACCGACCTCCGTACTGCACACCTAGCTCCGACCGAGTACAGCTGTTCTCGCCCCAGCTCACACTGAAGAAACATCAGAAGTATCAGCTGCCATACACACCATGCGGAACACGGCACTGCCTGGTCACCCGACACAGTGTCAGCGCCTGCATTGCTTCTCCTCATACAGACTGCATTGCGAGCAAGCACTCTGGTCTCAACACGGTCTACCCCAAAGTACATGTGCTGCACGCCCCACTTACCAATCAGCTTTCATGTACCCCCAGAACCTCAGTCACAACACCTCTTCCCCTCCACCAGAGCACTCCCATACACTGTTATGGATCTCGACCCTCCACAGACCATGCGGAATGCCTACACACAGCACCCATCGATCCTTTGCGTTATACGCCCAGCACCACACCCTGCCTCCCACCAACCTCACAACATATACTTACAGTGTGTCATTTGTTCTGTGTGTGCAGTGAAACACTGGAAATATCTACAGTGCACTGTTTGTTCTGTGCAGTGAAACACTGGAAATGTCTACAGTGCGCCTTTTGTTCGGATGCAATTAGCACTAAACATGGTATACAGCACCACTTGTTCTGTGCTGCGCAACACTGGGAATATCTACAGTGCATCATTTGTTCTTTTCAGTGTAACACTAAACATGTATAATGTGCGCCATTTTTTCTGTGCTTTGTAGCGCTGGAAGTGCTTACCTTCCACGTTTTTAGGTCTCGCCTAGCGTTGCTGCGCACATGCGCAGCTTGCTCGGCGAGATTTATTGCTAATGAGGAGTTTCAGTAGAGGGCTTGAAGCCCCGCCCCTCATTTCCATTGGCCGGCGTCACCGTTTATGCTAAACGGTGGCCCTTGCGATCCGGACTGGGTCGCCTGCTTCACGGCTGTCGTGAAGCACTTTCTTATCTTTATGGGGCCATGTGTTTAAACACATGGCCCCATAAAGACAAGAGATCCCCATGCTCCGGCGCAATCCTCTTTCGCTTTCGGGACCACGCTTGTTTTATTTCCTGCTGGCCATGGTGCCCGCTAGATGGGCCGCCATGCGCAGAACTTTAGCATGCACGGGCGCCGCGCTTGAAGTTTTACCACGACTCCCATTTTCATGATTTTTGGCACGGGCCTCGATGTGCATACGTTTTACATGCCGTGCTAACATATAAAATGCAGAGCCCGCTTTCATATGTGCAACATGGGGGCCGCTGCATTCGGCGAGTAGTTTTATTTGTGAAGCGAGCAATGCGGGTGGTTACCCATTAATAACAGTTTGGCTCAGCTGCTGTGTCAATGGCAGCGCGCTGTAGCTCACATCGCGGGTGGTTGTCTATCCCGTGTCGTGACCCACCAGCTGAGCTCACTGAACCCCTAAGCGTGTTGGCTGCCGGCCGCCAAAGTGGTTCCTCACCCAGCTGCAGCAGCCCAGAGCACACCCGCGTCCTCCACTACACTGCAGCTTACCTGAGCCAAGCCGTCAAACATCCTCAATAATAGCAGCTTTACCGCCGTGGGAGAATCACAGTCCTTGCTTTAAGGCTGCCCGTACCAAATTGCCCCTCACAAAGTAAGTGCCTAGTGGAGCAGTGCTTACAATAGCGAGCAGTTGCAACGCAATAGGTCTCGCATTTCGAAGAGTTTCAGCCTTTGCAAATGACAATGCCTTTTATTTAAGTATTTTAAAAACCTACAGGTTTTCAAAACACATACATAAAAGGCATTATCATTTGCAATTCCAATAGCTCAAAGTCTCGGAAATGCAAGACTTTTTGCATTGCAAATGCTTGTTTTTTTTACTGCAACTGGGGAGATAACTTCCGATTTAATTTCTTCCAGAGCGAATGTTTCGTTTTCCAGCTTCCGGTCAGTCACTAGAGACGAGCTTTCCCTACCGTCGGTGTTTAAAGTTGCTCTGCGCGGGAAGCAAGGAGAATCGCCCTCAATGTGCTTGTAAAGATTTTTGACTGTGGGACTAGGTAAGTGTCGCAAAATGTTACTGGGTCTGGAAGCTGCATGTTTTTTGTGTGTAATACATGAGTAAGTGACACTCAATCACGCTCCTTTAAACACTGGTGAATTCACTTCATATTAAAATAGTTAAGCGAAACAACGACCACGTCAATTTGACTCGGATGACGAGCTCGTTTTCTGAGAACATGGGCATTACAAAATTTTGAGGGGTGTGCAATTAGAAAATGGCATTACCAAACAGTGATCGAGGAAAAATGGAAATAGCCTTTTTAGTTTTAAGAGTATTTGTAAGAAAAAAACTGCGTAGTGAGCTAGTTTCCCATCCTCTTGGTATTGCAGATACCATCATTGTCATCTTCAGGACTATTCGGTGTGGTGATCGCATATCCTATTTAGTGTTAATTACTCTCACAGCAAACCTTTTTAGGTCTCGCCTGAGCCAGCGCATGCGCTGCTCTGGCGAGAGTTTTAGTATGCGGGTTTTGGAAGTGCAAACAGCAGTGGCTTTTGCTGGCGACCAGCTTGCGTTCACGCGAGCGTGCACGCGCGATCAGGCGCCATATGGCTTCCCTCGCGATTACTTTCACTTTCGCGGCCGTGTCAGTTTCACGGCCGCGCGGCCATTGCTTGTTTGCTCGTGTTACACTGTTTTCCTGTTTTCGTAGGGTGAGTGTTCAGCTTCGGCGCTCGTTGCTGCTTGAATTTTATCGCATCTTCACTCCCGCCCCCTCCTTCCCCTGTTGCTGCCATCCTTTCCGCACCTCCCGCTCTGTCGCTTGTTACCCCGTTACTTGCGGCCCCCGTCCCTCACCCCTCCCACCACTTTTCCATCTTCAGAGCCTGCTGTAGGTAAACTCATGCTTTGGGTTTCACTTGCATTTTATTGCATTTTTGCCCCTGTTTGTAATACTTCCCGCACCTCCCTCTCTGTTGCTTGCTGCCTCCTACCCTCACCCCTCCTGCCACGTTTCCCATCTTCAGAGTGTGGTGTAGGTAAATGTATGCTTTGGGGTTCAGGAGTTAAGAAACGATTTACTGTTTTAATGGCCTCCCCACCTTGCCTCTCCTGTCCTTCTTTAGTATTATTTTCATTTGCTGTGGAAACCTTGGTATTTGAGCCCTTTGTATTACTGGAGAAAGGCACATTGATCTGCAGCGCTCCGTTTTCCCATCCCTTCTGCCTTTATCTTTTTGGGCAATTTTGTGATTGGATCCCCATCTCATCGTAATAAACAGTTAAGAGGTTTCCGGCAGGAGCTTGCCAGAACACCGCCCTTTCTGTCCCACTGCCTACACTCGTTGTGGAGAGGCTGCATGACGTACCCCATCATTCCTGTCAGCATCCTTCCACTTCAGGTCACGGAGACAAGTGGTGCATCATGCAGCTTATGAAGTTTATGCTTCTTTGTCTATGTGATGGCTGAATGTCTTTCTTTCGTTTCTGAACCTGTGGCTTTCTTCTCAGACGGCCGCTATGCAAACATTTCTAATTCCAAAAGTTTACTGGGATGAGATGTCTGGGTTTTAAACCAAAAGTAAGCATTTTAAGTGCACAAAGTGCTTCCTAATTGTGGTATGTTTTTGAAGTTAGTGCAGCTTTTGACACGACCTCAAGAGTTTAGAGAAAACCATCCCACCAACCAATTGGTTTCCTGCTTACCTACTGATGTGATTGGCAGTTGCTCCTGAAAGCGGTTAATCAAAAATATGTAGTGTTTGTATCATAAATGTGTGTACACGCCGCATGCGGCTATGCCCACCTTCATCCCCCACATGGACACGCACCTTCACCAGATATCATTGCTACTATTTGCCGTGGACTGGACTTGCTTTCTCACACTTCCATTCCCTGAGGCGTTGTTCCCCATCGATGTTTTGTAAAACATTTTGCTGTTTCTTTTTTTCCCCCTTCCTTGCTTTTGGCTCATACAGCCCATGCTACAAATCTGAGCCTAAGGTAATTGCACTGCCCCACAAGCTGTTGCTGCCCATACAAAAACTAGTGTTGATGTTTGGAGAAAAGCCATGTGGTTCATGCCTGCACCGACAGTGCCCTATCAAACAAGCATTGGCATAGCCAATAGGTCTCGCCTTTGGGACCTTATAAGTGTTTAGCCATGCAACAGTTAATGTTGTTGCAGTAAAGATATTGTGCTGCATAACTAAATACTTATAAGGTCCCAAAGGCGAGACCTATTGGCTATGCCAATGCTTGTTAACAAATGTATTCAACTAGGAATTGTAGGTGCCTAGTTCATTATACATTGAATTGACTGCTTAAGAAAATGTGCAAGTCTGTTTGGGTTCGTGGCCATACCCGTCGACTTCAATTATATTGGGTCGACTTGGCATTGCCTCTCATTGGTTTTGTCGCTGGCAGTGTAGCAGCATTCTGTCGGTGTAAGACATTCTGCAGACATGAGTCCGTTAGCAGTACTGGAATACTTATCTGGGAGGCTTATTACTGTGAATAATGACGCATTACTAATGTGCGCAGAAATGAATCATTGCTTCGACTGTAGTTTTATCTTGTCTCTGTACAAATTCTTTTGTCTCCCTTCAAATAATTATTGTTGCCATGAAATTAGAGCTTTGAAATAACACTTCTGGCTTTTTTTGATGCAAACAAAAGACACCGTGGTGCTGCGGAACAGATGTGGTTTTGGTAAGGTAGGTTTTCTAATTAGAAGGTACTTTTAAGTCGTTTAGGTAACTGCTGTGCAGAGAAGAGACAGCGATGTTCAGTGTGTGTGTGGAATTTTAGAACAACTGTTCCGTTGGTCTATTTTTTTTTCCAGGACTTCTCCAAGTGTGAGAACGTGCAAATGACACACTTTTCATTCAGTGATTTAAAAACAGAGGCGTTTCAAGTTGCAAATCCATTATATTCTTGTTTGCACCTTAGGTAGTGCAACAATAGTGCAGACGGTGCTCAGAAGTGTGATATGGAGTGTACAGTATGATGCACATATATGGAAGCAAAAGTGTCCATTGTTTAGACATGACTATAAGGCCAATATGAGTATTGTTACGTTACTTAATTATAAAAAAAAAAATGTAAAGGCTGTCCCTGAGATAGTGTTGACGTTTCCACCCAAAAACACAGTCCAGTGGGTGTCCTCAGACCTAAAACGCAGTTTGTCTCATAAACCTGAATACATCTACCTGAACTAGAACTGAGCAAGCCCTAAATGAGAGTACACATTTGAGGTTCACTCCTGAAAATACTGTACTTTCACAAGGCAACCCCCTTTGTAGTCCTCACGAAATGGTTTAATAAAATAGATTCCATTTGTAATACTTTCTTATGGGAATATAAGAGGCCAAGGACAGCCCTTAAATACATAAGCTTACCCCTTGGGTAAGGTGGTTGGGCCTACCCGAACTTTAGATATTATTACTGTTAGACCTGTCACCCTTGCTGTGGGTATTCGGATATGGGCCCCTCTGTAATCCTGGCTTAATTTATCATAGGCAAAATATTTATTATGTGATAATTATCCTTTAGTCCGATCAATCTGTTTAATGTAAGTTGCTTTTTTGATATTTGATCGACCCTCTGTTTAAGAATATTTCAGCAGTGAATTAATGTATATTGCCTACAGGATGTTTTCACATTGTATTGTATATTATTGAATGAACTTAAATTCCGGAAATGATGAAGCAGTTAGCAAGTACAAGCAATCATCTCTTTTCGTTATTTGGTGAGGTTCTGTATTGTATTTATTATATATGTCAACATCATGATATAGTCATATACCATATGCAACGAAAGCCATACTGAACTGCATTTTTTTCCTTTAGTATTCCCTTCAATAATGCGCTGCTCTGAGTCTTGGGGAATCTGTTTCCGGACCAGAGCTGCGGTTTTTGTATGCCACTGTTCCTTCTCAGCCTCACACAATGCAAGAACATATATATTCATTGTTTCCTTTCTGCACCTTTGAAAAGTAGACTAAATGAATTGAAAATTGCCTGTAAACTATGCAAAAGTGAGCAGTGCCAGTGACTACATACATTTTGCAGCTGCTTAGAGGCCATAGAGTTTCTGCCTCTGTACCGCATAAACACGTTCATAAACTGATTAGGAGTATTGTTTTTCAGTACTTTGAATTCACACCTTAAAAGGCATCCCCAAAGTAAACTTGTCCTTGTGCTTCATTTATAACGCCAATAGCTCTAACTCAAACAAATGCGAGACCTATTGCATTTCCAATGCTTGTTTTCTTTGCAGTACAACATTGGGAATGTCTACAGTACACCGTTTTTTTCTTGCTTTGTAACGCTGGAAATGTCGACAGTGAGCAATTTGCTCCATACAGTGCCACACGGAAAATATCTGCAATGCACTATTTGTTCTGTACAGTGAAACACTGGAAATATCTACAGTGTATCATTTCTTCTGTGCAGTGTAACACTGGAAATGTCTACAGGGCAACATTTGTTCTAACTCTGGACATGTCTGCAGTGCATCATCTGTTCTGTGCACTGTTTCCTCTGGACATGTCTCCAGTGCACAACTGTTTCCTTTGGACATGTCTGCAGTGCGCCATCTGTTCTGTGCACTGTTTCCCCTGGACGTGGCTGCAGTGCACCTTCTGTTCTGGGCACTGTTTCCTCTGGACATGTTTGTAGTGCACCCTTTTTCCTGTGCAGTGTTCTGTCCAGTTCACCAGCGGCAATGTCTGTTCCCAGGAGGCCCCTCTGCCCCACCGCCCACACTGAGAATGTGTGTGCACTAGAAATGGACACAGCTACGAGCTTTCTGCGGTGTGCAGTCTCCGGACCCAGGGGCCAGGGCTAGGCTTCAGTGTTGTCTACATCCGTTACTAGATGCTGACAGCTCCCTCTGCTTCCTCGGCGGCGCACTGTGTCGGTATTTTTATAGTGCCTGCTTACCGTTTGCACGGGCCAAGCGCTTTGACTCTTGAGTATTCCGTCCGTCGGGGAGCACATGGGCCGTCCTGTCCCTGCTGGCAGCGGTCCCGACTCCAGGCTCGGGTTCTGATTTCTCAATGTTTCCTGCATTTCTGAGGTTCTGGTTCATAACATCTTCTGGACTGGCCTAGTCTGGGCTTTGGTTATCTTATTAAATGTATTTTTTTAATTTAAAATATTTAAATTGTGCTCTGCGAATAAGTATTTTAGGATGGCCACTTCAGCGGAAAATGTTCGGTTCTTAGCAAACCCTTAACCAGTTCGAGATAGCGCTAGGAGGACGTGCCAAAGACAGACGTGGCGCTTTACAAATTCCTCTGCAATATCGAAGGATCTTTAATTCAAAGGTGCAAACAATGGAACGGACAGAATAGTTTCCCACGCCTATGAGAGTCCCCTCCAGCTGTTTCTCCTGTTCCCTTTTAAAGATATTTTACAAATTGGTAGTTCAAACCCAGTTCATGGCTGTCTCCTAGAACTAAATCAAAGAAAAGGGGAGAAAGAGGGATATGCTAGGTCCACCCTCCAAAAATGATCAAGAATTCACAATATACCGAGATCTCGGTTACAGGAACCTAGCCAGTTTCTTCAAAAAGTTTTTACTCATATGAGAGTCAGAAAAAACAGTAAAAAGGAAAAATGTCCTTTCTTGAGTCCCCTCACTCACCAGGGTTTCCCATGGTGACATGCTTCATCATTAGGCCATCCCAACCCGCTGCGGGTTGAGGCGTGCTACGACTTGCGACACTACGTAGGAGCACTACTTGTGAGTGGCTATGTGTGGTGCAGTGATGGAGGTGGAGTGGGTGAGATTAAACATATCTAGCTAGTGGGCAAAAGAATTTATTCAGGCTCCTAGCCGATATATTAAAACGGGGTTGGTCTCTAGGGTGCCTGTCTTTATGAGTCAGCAGTCCCTAGTGGACATCAACTAGTTTCGAGCTACTCCAGTGCTCTTCTTCAGGACAAACAGGGTCCAGCCCTGTTTTGTACCACTCCAAAGTGACCTAAGGATAGGAAAATGCTGCGAATATTAGCAGGCAGAGTTAATACATACGGTACATTGACCACGTAGTATCTGCAATAGAGAAAGGAGAGAAGGCATTATCAAGAACAATCTACTACGTGCTGTGTAGATAGTTGTTGGAACCGTGTTGCTGCTGATCAATATGTATCCAAAACAGAAAAGAGAAATAGAATTAATCACATAGAACCTACTTCATGCTGTGTAGGTAAGTAATTGAAACCGCCATGCTACACAATCACGTATCCAATCAGACACTCACTTATCCATTGCTGGTGTGTATTGCTCAGAGCTCTCCCGTTGATAACCTTGTGTAGTTACGTGGGCTATGAACACCTCATTAGTCATGGTCTCGTTAATGCCCAATCTAGTTTAAAAACGAAAGGTCTCCACGTGACATTACCCTTTAAAAACCAACCTTAATGAATTAATTGTTGAATTGTAAGTAATCTCGGTCATGCCAGACAGTTAGGTGAAAGCTCTAGTGACTTCATGACGTGCGCCAGGAAATAAATAATGAAAATAAAAAAGCATACTGACTTATACAAACAAACAATACGACAAAGACAACTACATTGAAGGAGAAAAACACATACTAATTATGGAGCAACAATGTGCTTCATGGTCTCTGAGGGGCTGGAGAGATCATCGCCACTGTAGGAGAAAGCAAACAAAGCGATAATGAAAGCTTTGTAGCTGAAAAACAGACGGGTGCACTGTGAGAGTCTCTGCTGGCTGCCGGTCCGATTCTGTGAAGAAATTAGCTTACTTTTTAAGCAGATATCATGGATGATATCTGCTCCGGCGTGTGCCTGCTTTCCTCGCGACGCATATTGGCGAGTCTCTCCCGGTACTAGTATTTGAAGGCGTGTTTCCGCTTAGTCATGGGAAAGAGACTAGAGCGGAAACTAAAACAAAATACCGCCGCCTTTGGCTCAATTTGGCGGCCCTTTTGGGGAGGTGAAAAAGATTCTAATGAGTGCCTATTGGAAAGGATATAAAGTGATTAGAGGCAATCAATAAAACAAACATATACACATAATGTACCTCACATTGATATATACGTGAAGCCTAATAGAGTGCCTATTGAGGAATAACTAAAGTGTTTAGATCGTAACCATATAAACAAACATAAAGACGGTATGCCAAATTTTTAAATATTATGCGAGGGATGTTGTACTACCGCTCTCTGAAGATGTGTTAGGTTATGTAAGGAGAGTAGTTACAATTTATCGGCTGACTGTATTCATTTCATTTATAGGGTGACTGTTATTTACTCTAACGCTGCCCAATTGATGTGATACCAGAGGAGATTGTTATCTTGAGAACTGACCCCACGGAATATTGTCATTCAAACCTTGACTATCTGTACGCAATTTAAAACCCAGCGTTGTTCTCTCTCAAAAGTCGCTGTTCGAGGTTGTCATTGCATTTGACATGTTCTAGGACCAACCATCTCACGCCGCTTAGGTGTATGTTGCTTTTCAATAAAATGGGTTGACATTTTGTGTCGCCCGTTTGCACCTGATGTTACTACGGTGCTCAACAATCCTAGTGCTGGCTTTTCGTGTAGTCATGCCTACGTAGTGGAGATTACATGTGCATGTAATTAGATATACCACACCTGTGGTGTTGCAGTTAGTGAAACTACGGAGTTCCCATGTCATTTGGTTGTTAAATGTCACTCTTTTGGTGGCTGACGTGAGGTGACAGACACTGCAGTTATTGCACGGATAATGTCCTGTAGGTAGAGTTTGTAGGGTTTTTGTCCATCAAATTTAGTGTTAATTTTGGGACTGAGTGTGGACAAAGTAGTTCTTAAGGTTTCTTCCTTTCTGTGACTAAACATCGGTTTTGGTATGTCTAGGTTTGCACTGTTTAATGTCCGCCAGTGTTTTTTGATGATCTTAGACATCTTGTTTGATGCTATGTTATAGGTCGTTATACATATCGGTCTCTTGTCTTGTGTGTTGTTGTTTTGTCTGGGTTCAAGAAGGGAATCTCTGTTGTTATTGCCTGCTCTTTTCTTGGCTGCTGAGATGAGGTGCTTGGGATACTGCCTGGCTTCCAATTTCTCCGCCAAATCCTTTGCTTGGATATGGTAATCTGTTTTCTCAGTGCAATTTCTTCTGAAACGTAGGAACTGACCAAAGGTAAATTGTCTTTTAGTTGTTTGGGATGGAAACTATCGTAAATTAGAAGACAATTTCTTGCTGTGGGTTTGAAATGCGTGGTTGTGGTCAGGCTACCTCGGCTAGCTATGATGTTTAGGTCCAGAAAGACCAATTGGGACCTGCTCATAGTGTGGGTGAACTTTAAAAACGGGTCCTGTAAGTTCAGCCAACTGATAAAATTCGTGGCCTCGGTCTCATTACCTTCCCAAATCACAAGCACATCGTCAATATAACGTTTCCATAGTTTCAAGTTGCTGATGTGCGGATTGCGAGGGTTTAGGATCTTCTGTTTCTCAAGGTGATAGACATAGAGTCCTGCCACACTCGGCGCGAAAGTGCTTCCCATGCTAGTGCCGTGCACTTGACGATACAAGGTATCTTCAAATCTGAAGTAGTTCTCGGTTAGGGCCAGTCGGCAGCTTGTGTACAAGCTTTCAACATCAAGTCCCATTAGGATGTTGTTTTTTGGGTCAAAGGGTAGATCTTGTAGAAGGCACAGGACAGCTTTTGTATCCTGTAGGTACGTGTTAGTACTCTGTACTATGGGTCGTAAAAAAGCGTCGGCGAACTTTGAGAGGGGTTCAAGAATTGGTATAGGGTCAAAACAACATCCTAATGGGACTTGATGTTGAAAGCTTGTACACAAGTCTACCGCATAAGGAAACCCTGCAAATCCTTGAAGAAGTACTCTTCGAGAACTCCTGGATTTACCACACACCAAGACACGTAGTCCTCGAATGCTGCCGACTGGCCCTAACCGAGAACTACTTCAGATTTGAAGATACCTTGTATCGTCAAGTGCACGGCACTAGCATGGGAAGCACTTTCGCGCCGAGTGTGGCAGGACTCTATGTCCATCACCTTGAGAAACAGAAGATCCTAAACCCTCGCAATCCGCACATCAGCAACTTGAAACTATGGAAACGTTATATTGACGATGTGCTTGTGATTTGGGAAGGTAATGAGACCGAGGCCACGAATTTTATCAGTTGGCTGAACTTACAGGACCCGTTTTTAAAGTTCACCCACACTATGAGCAGGTCCCAATTGGTCTTTCTGGACCTAAACATCATAGCTAGCCGAGGTAGCCTGACCACAACCACGCATTTCAAACCCACAGCAAGAAATTGTCTTCTAATTTATGATAGTTTCCATCCCAAACAACTAAAAGACAATTTACCTTTTGGTCAGTTCCTACGTTTAAGAAGAAATTGCACTGAGAAAACAGATTACCATATCCAAGCAAAGGATTTGGCGGAGAAATTGGAAGCCAGGCAGTATCCCAAGCACCTCATCTCAGCAGCCAAGAAAAGAGCAGGCAATAACAACAGAGATTCCCTTCTTGAACCCAGACAAAACAACAACACACAAGACAAGAGACCGATATGTATAACGACCTATAACATAGCATCAAACAAGGTGTCTAAGATCATCAAAAAACACTGGCGGACATTAAACAGTGCAAACCTAGACATACCAAAACCGATGTTTAGTCACAGAAAAGGAAGAAACCTTAAGAACTACTTTGTCCACACTGCGTCCCAAAATTAACACTAAATTTGATGGACAAAGAACCCTACAAACTCTACCTACAGGACATTATCCGTGCAATAACTGCAGTGTCTGTCACCTCACGTCAGCCACCAAAAGAGTGACATTTAACAACCAAATGACATGGGAACTCCGTAGTTTCACTAACTGCAACACCACAGGTGTGGTATATCTAATTACATGCACATGTAATCTCCACTACGTAGGCATGACTACACGAAAAGCCAGCACTAGGATTGTTGAGCACCGTAGTAACATCAGGTGCAAACGGGCGACAACAAAAATGTCAACCCATTTTATTGAAAAACAACATACACCTAACGACATGAGATGGTTGGTCCTAGAACATGTCAAATGCAATGACAACCTCGAACAGCGACTTTTTGAGAGAGAACAACGCTGGGTTTTTAAATTACGTACAGATAGTCAAGGTTTGAATGACAATATTCCGTGGGGTCAGTTCTCAAGATAACAATCTCCTCTGGTATCACATCAATTGGGCAACGTTAGAGTAAATAACAGTCACCCTATAAATGAAATGAATACAGTCAGCCGATAAATTGTAACTACTCTCCTTACATAACCTAACACATCTTCAGAGAGCGGTAGTACAACATCCCCTCGCATAATATTTAAAAATTTGGCATACTTCGTCTTTATGTTTGTTTATATGGTTACGTCTAAACACTTTAGTTATTCCTCAATAGGCACTCTAATTAGGCTTCACGTATATATCAATGTGAGGCACATTGTGTGTATATGTTTGTTTTATTGATTGCCTCTAATCACTTTATATCCTTTCCAATAGGCACTCATTAGAATCTTTTTCACCTCCCCAAAAGGGCCGCAAATTGAGCCAAAGGCGGCGGCCATTTTGTTTTAGTTTCCGCTCTAGTCTCTTTCCCATGACTAAGCGGAAACACGCCCTTCAAATACTAGTACCCGGGAGAGACTTCGCCAATATGCGGTCGCGAGGGAAAGCAGGCAACACGCCGGAGCAGATATCATCCACAAGTAAGCTAATTTCTTCACAGAATCGGACCGGGCAGCCAGCAGAGACTCTCACAGTGCACCCGCTCTGTTTTTCAGCTACAAAGCTTTCATTATCGCTTTGTTTTGCTTTCTCCTACAGTGGCGATGATCTCTCCAGCCCCTCAGAGACCATGAAGCACATTGTTGCTCCATAATTAGTATGTGTTTTTCTCCTTCAATGTAGTTTTCTTTGTCGTATTGTTTGTTTGTATAAGTCAGTATGCTTTTTTATTTTCATTATTTACTTCCTGGCGCACGTCATGAAGTCACTAGGCTTTCACCTAACTGTCTGGCATGACCAGGATTACTTACAATTCAACAATTAATTCATTAAGGTTGGTTTTTAAAGGGTAATGTCACGTGGAGACCTTTCGTTTTTAAACTAGATTGGGCATTAACGAGACCATGACTAATGAGGTGTTCATAGCCCACGTAACTACACAAGGTTATCAACGGGAGAGCTCTGAACAATACACACCAGCAATGGATAAGTGAGTGTCTGATTGGATACGTGATTGTGTAGCATGGCGGTTTCAATTACTTACCTACACAGCATGAAGTAGGTTCTATGTGATTAATTCTATTTCTCTTTTCTGTTTTGGATACATATTGATCAGCAGCAACACGGTTCCAACAACTATCTACACAGCACGTAGTAGATTGTTCTTGATAATGCCTTCTCTCCTTTCTCTATTGCAGATACTACGTGGTCAATGTACCGTATGTATTAACTCTTGCCTGTTAATATTCCGCAGCATTTTTCCTATCCTTAGGTCACTTTGGAGTGGTACAAAACAGGGCTGGACCCTGTTTGTCCTGAAGAAGAGCACTGGGGTAGCTCGAAACTAGTTGACGCCCACTAGGGACTCCTGACTCATAAAAGACAGGCACCCTAGAGACCAACCCCGTTTTTAATATATCGGCTAGGAGCCTGAATAAATTCTTTTTGCCTACTAGCTAGATATTTTTAATCTCACCCACTCCACCTCCATCACTGCACCACACATAGTCACTCACAAGTAGTGCTCCTACGTAGTGTCGCAAGTCGTAGCACGCCTCAACCCGCAGCGGGTTGGGATGGCCCCAATGATGAAGCATGTCACCATGGGGAAACCCTGGTGAGTGAGGGGACTCAAGAAAGGACATTTTTCCTTTTTTACTGTTTTTTCTGACTCTCATATGAGTAAAAAACTTTTTGAAGAAACTGGCTAGGTTCCTGTAACCGAGATCTCGGTATTTTGTGAATTCTTGATCATTTTTGGAGGGTGGACCTAGCATATCCCTCTTTCTCCCCCCTTTTCTTTGATTTAGTGATTTACAGCATTCAGCTGTGGGAGTCAAATCCTTCTAGCGGTTACCCGTGACACGACCTTTGTATAAAAACAAAACATTAAAAACATGGCTGAAATTACTGGACTCACGTTCTCAGAAGAGGAAATTGAAAGAACAATCGCCTCAATGCTTCCATTAGCGGGGGCATCACATAGAGACTCAGACAAATCCAGCCAATGTTGGGATGAACTATCTGAATTAAAAAGGAACCAAATAAAAACCATAGTACATGGTATCATGATGACTGAGTATTTAAGATCTAATACTGCCCCACGAGGATTGATTGTACACAATGAGCCTTTCATATTCCAGCAAGATAAAAATTTTAAAAAGGATTGGTCGCTTATTTCCTGGCACTGCACCAGGGATTGGCTGGTCCTTATAATTAAGACTGCTGCACGATTATCGGAGGAGATGAAAGGAGAGATTCAAACACTGGAAATCCGCCTAAAGACTTTCCAAGGGGTTACAGAGCTCAAAAAACGTCTGGAAGAACTGAATAAATCAATGACAGACTTCGAAATAACCCTGAAGGACACTAAATATACCAAATACAAGAAAGACCAGAAATCCTTCTCACATGAAAAAGCTTACCCCTATACCAAAGAAGGGTACATCCCGTCAGGGAGAAACGCGGGGTATAACACCGACAGCGATGGATCCGACACTGGTTCAGACCACTCAGATGGAAGCCTTAATCAACAGAACAGAAACAGGAACAGACGACTACGTGGGGGACGAGTTAGGAACCGGGGAGGACATGATTATGGCTGGCCTACATACCATGGACCACCACCATATGGAGGCCTACCGCCTTATTTTTATGGCCCACCACCCCCCTTCCACCAACATTCGTACCAATATCAACCCCATGCGCCATGGGAGCAAGTACAACCGAATGCCCCCCAAAACCATTCTTTTTTAGGAAGAGGCAAGGGACCACAGAGGGGAAAATCCAGAAGAAACCAACAGGTCCAATGGGCCCAACCCCTGGAAATCTCGAGGAGCCACACCAGGAGCATGGGCCCACCAGACAACCCAACAACCAGCAACAACCTAGTTTAGTGGTAAACTTGTCGGACACCAACCTGACTACTACACAAATAACAGTTTTAGAGAAAGGACTTAGTTACGTACCCACTCCTAGTCTGGACAAATTCAGGCTCTGTAGCGAAGTCAATGAATTCATCAGGAAAATCAAACTCCAAGTTTTCTTCAAAGATAAACTATCCACTAGTGACTCGGAAAGCGACACAGGTCTCCATAAAAGATCCAACTTTATACCACCTTCGGTGAGCCTCCCCGTGGAACTGCTGGCTTTTGAAAAAGCTGTCCTGAAGGAAGTGTCTGAAATAGATCCCAGGTCTATAACAACCTACCATAATACAAGTAAGAAAGAACATGAAGCTATACAACAGCTAGCCTTGGAGAAAAAAGTTACTATAAAACCAGCAGACAAAGGCGGTGCCATAGTTCTGCAGAATACCACTGCATACCGAGAAGTGTGCCTCCATTTGTTGGCAGATGCAAGAAACTATGTCAAAATCAAAGAAGACCCTACAGAACGCTTACGCGTGGAGATTGCCTACCTAGTGGAAGAATCTACAGCGAATGGTTGGATAACCAAAAAGAAGGTGATTTTTTGGAAAACAACAAACCCACGATCCCTTACTTCTATACCATCCCAAAGATTCATAAATCTATGGAAAAACCTCCTGGGAGACCAATAGTATCGGGTATAGGGTCAATTCTTGAACCCCTCTCAAAGTTCGCCGACGCTTTTTACGACCCATAGTACAGAGTACTAACACGTACCTACAGGATACAAAAGCTGTCCTGTGCCTTCTACAAGATCTACCCTTTGACCCAAAAAACAACATCCTAATGGGACTTGATGTTGAAAGCTTGTACACAAGTCTACCGCATAAGGAAACCCTGCAAATCCTTGAAGAAGTACTCTTCGAGAACTCCTGGATTTACCACACACCAAGACACGTAGTCCTCGAATGCTGCCGACTGGCCCTAACCGAGAACTACTTCAGATTTGAAGATACCTTGTATCGTCAAGTGCACGGCACTAGCATGGGAAGCACTTTTGCGCCGAGTGTGGCAGGACTCTATGTCCATCACCTTGAGAAGCAGAAGTTCCTAAACCCTCGCAATCCGCACATCAGCAACTTGAAACTATGGAAACGTTATATTGACAATGTGCTTGTGATTTGGGAAGGTAATGAGACCGAGGCCACGAATTTTATCAGTTGGCTGAACTTACAGGACCCGTTTTTAAAGTTCACCCACACTATGAGCAGGTCCCAATTGGTCTTTCTGGACCTAAACATCATAGCTAGCCGAGGTAGCCTGACCACAACCACGCATTTCAAACCCACAGCAAGAAATTGTCTTCTAATTTACGATAGTTTCCATCCCAAACAACTAAAAGACAATTTACCTTTTGGTCAGTTCCTACGTTTAAGAAGAAATTGCACTGAGAAAACAGATTACCATATCCAAGCAAAGGATTTGGCGGAGAAATTGGAAGCCAGGCAGTATCCCAAGCACCTCATCTCAGCAGCCAAGAAAAGAGCAGGCAATAACAACAGAGATTCCCTTCTTGAACCCAGACAAAACAACAACACACAAGACAAGAGACCGATATGTATAACGACCTATAACATAGCATCAAACAAGGTGTCTAAGATCATCAAAAAACACTGGCGGACATTAAACAGTGCAAACCTAGACATACCAAAACCGATGTTTAGTCACAGAAAAGGAAGAAACCTTAAGAACTACTTTGTCCACACTCGTCCCAAAATTAACACTAAATTTGATGGACAAAGAACCCTACAAACTCTACCTACAGGACATTATCCGTGCAATAACTGCAGTGTCTGTCACCTCACGTCAGCCACCAAAAGAGTGACATTTAACAACCAAATGACATGGGAACTCCGTAGTTTCACTAACTGCAACACCACAGGTGTGGTATATCTAATTACATGCACATGTAATCTCCACTACGTAGGCATGACTACACGAAAAGCCAGCACTAGGATTGTTGAGCACCGTAGTAACATCAGGTGCAAACGGGCGACAACAAAAATGTCAACCCATTTTATTGAAAAACAACATACACCTAACGACATGAGATGGTTGGTCCTAGAACATGTCAAATGCAATGACAACCTCGAACAGCGACTTTTTGAGAGAGAACAACGCTGGGTTTTTAAATTACGTACAGATAGTCAAGGTTTGAATGACAATATTCCGTGGGGTCAGTTCTCAAGATAACAATCTCCTCTGGTATCACATCAATTCGGCAACGTTAGAGTAAATAACAGTCACCCTATAAATGAAATGAATACAGTCAGCCGATAAATTGTAACTACTCTCCTTACATAACCTAACACATCTTCAGAGAGCGGTAGTACAACATCCCCTCGCATAATATTTAAAAATTTGGCATACTTCGTCTTTATGTTTGTTTATATGGTTACGTCTAAACACTTTAGTTATTCCTCAATAGGCACTCTAATTAGGCTTCACGTATATATCAATGTGAGGCACATTGTGTGTATATGTTTGTTTTATTGATTGCCTCTAATCACTTTATATCCTTTCCAATAGGCACTTATTAGAATCTTTTTCACCTCCCCAAAAGGGCCGCCAAATTGAGCCAAAGGTGGCGGCCATTTTGTTTTAGTTTCCGCTCTAGTCTCTTTCCCATGACTAAGCGGAAACACGCCCTTCAAATACTAGTACCCGGGAGAGACTCGCCAATATGCGGTCGCGAGGGAAAGCAGGCAACACGCCGGAGCAGATATCATCCACAAGTAAGCTAATTTCTTCACAGAATCGGACCGGGCAGCCAGCAGAGACTCTCACAGTGCACCCGCTCTGTTTTTCAGCTACAAAGCTTTCATTATCGCTTTGTTTTGCTTTCTCCTACAGTGGCGATGATCTCTCCAGCCCCTCAGAGACCATGAAGCACATTGTTGCTCCATAATTAGTATGTGTTTTTCTCCTTCAATGTAGTTTTCTTTGTCGTATTGTTTGTTTGTATAAGTCAGTATGCTTTTTTATTTTCATTATTTATTTCCTGGCGCACGTCATGAAGTCACTAGGCTTTCACCTAACTGTCTGGCATGACCGAGATTACTTACAATTCAACAATTAATTCATTAAGGTTGGTTTTTAAAGGGTAATGTCACGTGGAGACCTTTCGTTTTTAAACTAGATTGGGCATTAACGAGACCATGACTAATGAGGTGTTCATAGCCCACGTAACTACACAAGGTTATCAACGGGAGAGCTCTGAACAATACACACCAGCAATGGATAAGTGAGTGTCTGATTGGATACGTGATTGTGTAGCATGGCGGTTTCAATTACTTACCTACACAGCATGAAGTAGGTTCTATGTGATTAATTCTATTTCTCTTTTCTGTTTTGGATACATATTGATCAGCAGCAACACGGTTCCAACAACTATCTACACAGCACGTAGTAGATTGTTCTTGATAATGCCTTCTCTCCTTTCTCTATTGCAGATACTACGTGGTCAATGTACCGTATGTATTAACTCTTGCCTGCTAATATTCCGCAGCATTTTTCCTATCCTTAGGTCACTTTGGAGTGGTACAAAACAGGGCTGGACCCTGTTTGTCCTGAAGAAGAGCACTGGGGTAGCTCGAAACTAGTTGACGTCCACTAGGGACTCCTGACTCATAAAAGACAGGCACCCTAGAGACCAACCCCGTTTTCAATATATCGGCTAGGAGCCTGAATAAATTCTTTTTGCCCACTAGCTAGATATTTTTAATCTCACCCACTCCACCTCCATCACTGCACCACACATAGTCACTCACAAGTAGTGCTCCTACGTAGTGTCGCAAGTCGTAGCACGCCTCAACCCGCAGCGGGTTGGGATGGCCCCAATGATGAAGCATGTCACCATGGGGAAACCCTGGTGAGTGAGGGGACTCAAGAAAGGACATTTTTCCTTTTTTACTGTTTTTTCTGACTCTCATATGAGTAAAAAACTTTTTGAAGAAACTGGCTAGGTTCCTGTAACCGAGATCTCGGTATTTTGTGAATTCTGTCTCCCTAGAACGCCAGTCACTTGATCCCCGGAGACTTTCAGGATAAAATATTCAAAGCCTCCCCTCTTGATGTCAGGCAGAACTGTAACAGTCCTTGCTGCGATTAATGTTTACAAACAGGCACAGTCGCGGCTCGCAATACACGGGGGGGTAAAATAAAAAATAAATAAAACTTACCTGACCGCCGGTGACCGGGTCCGGCGCTGCCTCTGCTCCTGGACAGTCCGGAACAGGCATGCTCCCTCGACCCTCCCTTCCTGTAAGCCAATCACAACGCTGCAATGGCAGCGTTGTGATTGGTGGGGAGTCCCGGACGGCGCCCAGCCGGGCACCAGTAGGGACGCCATTTTCTCTATGTAGGCTGCAGCCTACATA
Organism: Calotriton arnoldi; assembly: GCA_963921515.1. Taxonomy (NCBI): domain Eukaryota; kingdom Metazoa; phylum Chordata; class Amphibia; order Caudata; family Salamandridae; genus Calotriton; species Calotriton arnoldi. Next base: position 906,589 of record CAWUFW010008052.1, on the reverse strand, counting down.
GAGAAAATGTAGAGTGTGCATGACTGCTTTGGTCGGCCCCAGGGCCGACCAAGCAGTCACGGCACTCAGAGTGGTGCAAGCCACTCCTCCCCGGCCCGCCCCCAACCAGGCATAACCTCCCGCCCGCCCCCAACCAGGCATATACCCCTGCCTTCTGCTTTCTCTCAGCGCGAGAAGCAGAAAATAAATGGTATTTAAAATACCATTTTATTTTCTGCTTCTCGCGCTGCGAGAAAGCAGTGGGGCGGCGCTCCAGCGCCCTAATGGAGCGGCCGCACTGCCACTCTCCCACATCTCTCATCCAGTTCACAAAAGAGGTAGCCCGCTCACCCATCCAGCAAATGGCGACCCTCCGTTTAGCCAACACCAACGCTAGCTGTAGTAGCTTGTTAGCCATTTTCCCTTTTTTGCGTTGCGGTAAGAGCCCTAGGAGGCACTGTTCAGGCGTAGCTTCTAGCGCGATTCCCACCCCTCCTCGGAGCCGTGCTACTACATCAAGCCAATACTGATGAACTTCTGGGCATTCCCACGGCACATGCATGAACCCCGTATGGGCTCTATGACATCTAGGACATTCATGCAAACGGGAGGCATCGATACGGTGGAGCCTCCCCGGGGTCATATACACCAGCTGCAAGAAGTTATAGTGCAGCAACTTCAACCGAGCATTGCAAGACACGTTACGCATTAGCATACATACTCTCATCCAATTCCTCTCCGGCAACGGCGCCTGCAAATCCTCATTGTAGGAAAGTAGGATCTGTTTCTTATGGTTACCCCCACTTTTTGCTTGATGTTGCACTGTTTTTGACTAGTCTGATTGGGATCCTGCTAATCAGGACCCCAGTCTATCTGCTTTCTCCCTTAAATTGTCATGCATGTACCTAGGTACAATCCAGATTTGATACTGGGGTACCCTTATCAGTCCCTAGTATATGGTACCCATATACCCAGGGCATAGGTACCCCAGAGGCCTCCCATGGGCTGAAGCATGTATTATGCCACCCATGAGACGCCATGCAAAATGGAACTACAGATCTGCTACTGCAACCTGTGTAAGATGGTGCTTGCATCACTTACGTTAGATATAGGTTCACTATATCTATAGGTCACTACACTTAAAACTTATAAGTCACCCCTATAGCAGGTCTTATCAATCCTGAAGGCAGAGTGCTGGGTTTTTAGTGAGAGGGTGCCCCTGCATGAGCAGAGCCCCTCTGCAGCCTTCGGAGACCATTCTCCCGGGTTGTCTGTGACTCAGCCGGACATATAGGTAGAGGTGCATTATAACCTCGCGGTAAATGCTATCTCGAAAACGGCTGCATAGAAACATATCGTGTTTGGTATCAAACACCTTGGAATCATACCGTGGGAGGTATGATTCCACCCTTCAGAAGCGTGCTTCGTGGGGTCACTGGTCTAACCGGTGCCAGCCTTCTCGACCCGGGCAGCACAAAATGGATGCTGCCAACCAGAGACACATTTCTGCCCTCCTGCTGCTGAGCCAATCTCGAGCAGAGGAAGGCAGCACAATAGGCATCCTGTCACAGGGAGGTGTGACCACCTCCCAGACAGGATTAAGGTGTATTGGGGCTGGGTGGGTGCACTCTGAGAGTGCCTGAAAGTCTGCACTGGGGGCACATTTGGTGTCCCTGTGCATAGTCCAGCTCAAACCAGTTCTGGGAGCCATTGGCTCCTGCTCTGGTGTGAAACTGGACAAAAGACATGGGTGTAACCACCTCTCTGTCCTGACCCTCCCCTAGGAGGGTCCCCCGAATCTGTCCAACCCTCTCCCGTGGGTACAAAAGGGCTTACCTGGCTGTAAGACATTAGATTTTACGTGGACAAGATTCTACAAGAAGAAACCACTGACCTTTGCCCGTCTGGACACTCTGGACTTCGCTGGACTTCGACTGGGCCCAACTTCGTCTCCCTCTCCGTCCAAAGCTTTGTCTGTGCCCATGCTCCATACAGGCTCCGTGCAGGACCTGTGGTGCACTAAGGACAACTGAAGAATCTCCCTTGGAGTGGAGGAGTCACTCCACTGTAACTGCAGGCACCTTAATGCAACTGAATGGTCTGCTGCTCCTGAGCTCCTGCGGACTCCAAAGATTTCAGCAACACAGGAGGTGGGTTTTCGAAGGTCCCTGAGGTTGATCTGCCCTCTCAGCAAGTTTGAGGCCAGCATCCCTTGTGGGGACTGCATAACCCGAACCCCTGTGCACCGTGTCTATTTGCAGTTGCATGAGCTTGTTGGCAATTCCTGAGCTTGTGCATTGGACTCCCTGTAGTCCTGATCCTGAGCAGTATTTGTACCAAAGAACTCCGGCCTCCTCACACCGAGTGCTCCGTGGGCTGGTACTTTGCAATCTTGCTTGAGGTCCCCTCGCGCCTCCTGGTCATTCGGCCTGTGGGTCCTCCTGAGGGTCATCTTGATTTCTGTTGGGCTTTCCTGGTTGCTCCAGATGTGCCCTGACTCCCCATTGCTTGGTGAGTCCCCTGGACCTTGCTGGTCCACACCGTAACCTGCTTGGCCTTCCTGCGTGGGTTGCTTTTGCCAAGGCTTGTTGGTGCTCCAGCCGGACACCGACCCCTCAGCACTTGATATCCTTCGTGAGACAGCTCACCTCCGGCTCCTGGTCATCCTCGATGTCTCCTGGTCCTCGTGGCCGCAGAGTCAAGCATCCCTTCTTCACACCTGAAGCACCCGACATCGGTGGGCATTCGTCTACCGAGCCCCTGGTCACTCTGAATTGACCCAGACTCTGTCCCCTCTGCTTTCATGTTCCTTCCTTCCAGAATCTAGGCTTGGATTCCTCTGGACCCTTTTCACCTTCACGGCAGCAGTACTTCTTCACAGCCCTCCATTGAGAACAACGGCGGTTTCCGACACCACTCCAGACCTATGCACCCGGCTCCTCTGGGATAGGTAACTCGGGTACTACGGTATCCACGGGTGGGGTGGCTCTCCAACCTCATAAATTCCAAAGGGTTTGCTTGAAGTCCTCCTAGAAGGGTCCTTAAACTTTAAAATTGTAACCGCGACTTCCCCATAGAATTGTACGGAGCCCGCGGTCATGTTAGCACACTGCACCCGTCCTCCTTGGGGTCCCTATCTACTCACCTTGTGTGATTCCTTGGGGTCCCAGCGATTCTATGTGCTCCAGACCTTGTCTTGACTCAAGTCATGATTGTTATACCACTATTTTAGTATATGGTTTGGTCACCCCCTGGAGCCCACTATGTATTGTGCTACTTACAACTGTTCTATTGATCTCGTATTGTGTGCTTTGTGTTCTATCCTCGTGTAGAGGCTACGAGAGAGTTATATTAATAAATACATATTTTTATATCACTACTGTGTGGTTCTCCTTTCATTTAGTCAATATAGGAGGTGATATTCTGGTCAAACAAGCTGCTTTACATTCCTTCAAGATTAAGCCTGAAGGCTGCTCTCCACAGCTACCACTAGGATAGCTTTCTAAAGGTTATCTTTGACCTCATACATCATAAGGGTCATTTGGACTGGTGCAAGGTGCCCACTTTTAGTGGACAGCATATACCAGGCCAACTTCCTACATTGGTGTGCAGCGGTTGGGATTCAAGCCTGCATTGTTTTACCAGATAAATCTCTTTGTATTGATTAACTGAAAACCACTAAAGTATTCAGGCACATATAATACTTAAAGATTAGAATAAGTAAGTTCTACTGAACTTAGGGTTGGGTAGTTAAGGGTCTAGCACACCCTTTCTCCAACCTAAGAGAGTTTAGTTCCCACTAGGTTAGGTAGGTGCATACACCACACCACACTAGTTATGTCTTCTAAAGGAGAAGCCAGTGGCTCTCTGCCTTCTAGATACAATGGTCTTACATTTCAAGATTTGAAAGCCATGTGTGCTTCTAGGAAGCTGAAGACAGGGAGAAATGCCAACACCCAACGTCTCATTGAGGTGTTACTCTTGGATGACCTTAGAAAGACCCCTGGGTCAGATGAGGTAGAAAGAGTGGGTGGGGCAGGGAATGAAGAGAGGTCAGGAGGTGACACCTTTTATGACTTAGACTCAAACCCTGGCCAGGAGGATCAAAATGATTCCAACCTGGACAACTTAGATCTTCAGGAAGAGGGGGGAGAAGGCCCCAGTGGCCCTCTCTTTACTCCTCCTGGAAGAGTGCAGAGTTTACCCAGGAGATCTAAATCTCCCTCTGCAGAATCTGACCATTCAGGACATTCTATAGGGACCTCCATATCTCGTAAGAGAGATAACTCTTATGAAAGACAGTGCCAATTTCTAGAGCTTGAGAAAGTCAAGCTTAGGCTCAGGCAAGAGCAATTGGCCCTAGATAAGGAATCCTTAGAACTCCAGAAGGCTAGAAAGAAATTGGGACTAGAGTCCCATGGTGGCAGCAACAGTGTCCCTAGGGTTAAGGAGTATACTTATGACCATAAGAACCTGAGCAAGATAGCCCCTCCCTACCATGGTGGGGATGACATCCACAAATGGATAACTGCTTTAGAGAAGGCCTGTAAAGTACAGAGGGTCCCTCAAGAGCAGTGGGCAGCTATCTTGTGGCTCTCCTTTGCTGACAAAGGTAGAGATAAGCTCCTCACTGTTAGAGAAGAGGATGCTGACAACTATTCAATCCTGAAGAGTGCTCTCATTGATGGGTTTGGCTTAACCACTGAACAGTACAGGATTAAGTTCAGAGACACCCAGAAGACACAGACTCAGGACTGGGTAGACTTTGTAGATTGTGCTACTAAGGCTCTGGAAGGCTGGTTACTTGGCAGCAAAGTGAATGATTTCAAGGGATTGTACAATTTGATTATGAGGGCGCAGATCCTTAATAATTGCCAAAATCAGTTGTTGCATCAGTACTTGGTGGACTCTGATCTGACTTCTCCCCAAGAATTGAGAAAGAAGGGAGATAGGTGGGTCAGAACCAGGGTGAAACATAAAAACCAGACCACGGGTGGTGAGCAGAAGAAGAAAGATGCTAAACCTGCAGATAAGGGTGGGGAGAATGGTAAAGACCAGAAGTCTTCATCAGGGCCCCAAAAACCTGCATCTGGGGGGGGGTGGGGAGTCACAGTCTAACAAAGGTAAAGGCAAAAAGAAACCTTGGTGCTTCCTGTGTAAGTAGAAAACCCATTGGACAAGGGATGCCAATTGTTCAAGGGCCAAATTAGCCTCAGACCACCACCACCGCCCCTAAGGCAACTGTTCCCCCCTAGTTCAGCTCAAAGTGGTGGTACAGGGAACAAGGTATAGTAGGGTTAACCTGGGTTCTGAGATGGGTTCTGGCCTAGTCAGAGCTCCAGCTCAGGCTGTTCTTGTCTGTGATGGAGGCATAGATATTACCTCCTTATTTGTGAGCCCCAGTAATCTGGGCAAATACAGACAACAGCCTTTAATCAATGGTAAGGAGGCCATGGCATATAGGGACACAGGAGCAAGTGTCACAATGGTGACAAAAGATCTTGTGGACCCTAACCAGATCATACTTGGTGAGACGTACCAAGTGACCAATGCTAACAATGTCAGGACAGACCATTCCTTGGCAGTTGTTAATTTCAGCTGGGGAGGGGGAACTGGCCCTAAGAAGGTCGTGGTTAGCTCACACCTCCCTGTGGAATACTTGTTGGGCAATGATTTGGAAACTTCAGCCTGGGATGAAGTGTCACTCAGGACACATGCAGCAATGTTGGGCATCCCTGCAGATGTGTTTGCTGTGACTAGGTCACAGGCCAAACTGTCTTCCACAGAACAGGCCCTGGATCCTGGAAAAATAGACCAGGTGCCTCCCAAGAGAAGGAGCAGTAGGGGTAAGGCAGTGTCTTCCCCCCAGACTCAGAGTGAGGATCAGTCTCCTGAGGAAGATGATCCCAGTCCCTGTGAAGGAACTGTCTCAGAGGAACTTGAACCTGATCAGGTTGATTTCTTGGGGACAGGGGGCCCTTCCAGGGCAGAACTGAGTCAGGAGCAACACAGCTGCCCCTCTCTTGAACCCCTCAGACAGCAAGCGGCTGCTGAGGCTGCTGGGAGTGCCAGTGGGTCCCACAGGATCTACTGGGATGAAGGACTCCTTTACTCAGAGGGTAGAGACCCCAAGCCGGGTGCTACCAGGAGGTTGGTCATACCTCAGAAGTTTAGGGGCTTCCTACTAACACTGGCACATGATACCCCTTCAGCAGGACACCTAGGCCAAAATAAGACTTGGGACAGGCTTGTCCCTCACTTTCACTGGCCTCACATGTCAGAGGACACAAAGGAGTTTTGTCGCTCCTGTACCACCTGTCAAGCCAGTGGTAAGGCAGGTGGTACCACAAAGGCCCCCCTGATACCACTACCTGTGGTGGGGGTTCCCTTTGAGAGGGTTGGGATTGACATATTTGGTCCCATGGATCCTCCAACTGCATCTGGGCATAGATATATTCTAGTGGTGGTGGACCATGCCACTAGGTACCCAGAAGCCATACCCCTTAGAACCACCACAGCTCCTGTGGTGGCCAGGTCCCTCCTGGGAATTTTTTCCAGAGTGGGTTTTCCTAAAGAGGTCTTAACTGATAGGGGTGCAAACTTCATGTCTAGTTATATCACTGCTATGTGGAAGGAGTGTGGAGTAAATTACAAATTTACCACACCCTATCACCCACAATGCAATGGGTTGGTTGAAAGGTTCAACAAAACCCTGAAGAGCATGATCCTGGGCCTCCCAGAAAAGCTTAGGTGAAAATGGGATGTCCTGTTGCCCTGCCTTCTCTTTGCCTACAGAGAGGTTCCTCAGAAGGGGGTTGGCTACAGCCCTTTTGAACTTCTGTTTGGACATCCAGTTAGGGGTCCCTTGTGTTTAGTGAAGGAGGGATGGGAGTGACCTCTCAAACCACCTAAACAAGACATAGTGGACTATGTACTTGGTCTCCGCTCCAGGATGGCTGAGTACATGAAGAAGGCAAGTAAAAACCTTGAGGCTAGCCAAGAATTACAGAAAGCTTGGCATGACCAAAAGGCTGTGCTGACTGTCTACCAGCCAGTACAGAAGGTATGGGTGTTGGAGCCTTTGGCCCCAGCAGCCCTCCAGGACAAATGGAGTGGACCCCATACTATTCTTGAGCAAAAGGGAGAGGTCACCTACCAGGTGGACCTTGGTACTCCCAGGAGCCCCCACAGGGTGCTCCATGTGAACAGGCTCAAACCATATGTTGACAGGGCAGACATGGGCTTGCTCATGGCTACTGATGAGGGACAGGAGGAAGAGAGTGACCCACTCCCTGACCTCCTCTCACAGAACCCTGATGATGGCTCAGTTGATGGTGTAGCCTTGGCAGGCAGCCTCACTGAGCAGCAACAGACTGATTGCAGGAAGGTCCTCAATCAGTACAGACATATGTTTTCCCTGACTCCTAGTCAGACCACTTGGTGTACCTATGAAGTGGGCACAGGTGAAAGTCTGCCTGTTAAAAATAAGATTTACAGGCAACCTGACCATGTCAGGGACTGCATCAGGACTGAGGCCCAAAAGATGCTGGAATTGGGTGTGATTGAACCCTCAGATAGCCCTTGGGGTAGTCCAGTGGTCCTGGTACCCAAACCTCACACCAAGGGTGCTAAGAGAGAAATGAGGTTTTGTGTGGGGTACAGGGGGCTCAATGCAGTCACTAGGACTGATGCTCACCCTATTCCTAGGGCAGATTAACTTATTGATACTTTGGCCTCAGCCAAGTTCATGAGTACATTTGACCTCACTGCTGGCTATTGGCAAATCAGACTAGCTGAGGATGCCAAACCCAACACAGCATTCTCAACCCCTAGTGGGCATTATCAATTTATTGTGATGACCTTTGGCTTGAAGAATGCACCTGCCACATTTCAAAGGTTGGTGAATAAAGTTCTCACAGGCCTGGAAGAATAGTGCAGCTTATCTAGATGATAATGCTGTCTTTAGTTCCACCTGGGAGGATCACCTGGTCCACCTGAGAAATGTTCTGGAGGCCCTGCAAAAAGCAGGCCTCACTATCATGGCCACCAAGTGGCAGACAGGGCAGAGTAAGGTTGTATACCTGGGCCACCTTGTGGGTGGAGGCCAGGTTCAACCCTTGCAGAGCAAAATCCAGACCATCATGGACTGGGTTGCTCCAACTACCCAGACTCAGGTCAGAGCTTTCTTGGGCATGACTGGGTATTACAGGAGGTTTGTCAAGGGATATGGATATGCTGTTCACTAATTAAAGTGGACACCTTGCACCAGAACAATTCGACTCTTATGGTAGATAGGTTTAAGACAACCTTTAAAGAAAGCTATCCTAGTGGTAGCTGTGGAGAGCAGCCTTCAGGCTAAGTCTTGAAGGAATGTAAAGCAGCTTGTTTTACCACACAATCTCTTGAATCACCAAATGAAAAGACACCACACAGGTATATATATCAAATATATATGTATTTATTAATAAACAACTCTCTACTAATCTCTTTATGAGATTAGAAGTCAGGAACATATGTACAAATCAAATGTTATCAAAATAAGTTTAGCACAATCAAATATCACAATCTTAGTTTGGCTAGACCTAGGTCTAGGGCATCTAGAATCGAGGGACCCCCAAGAACCACCCCAGGTAGTTGTAGGAGACCCACAGGGGACGGACGCGGCGTCCTGGCACCGGTGCGAGTCCTGTACGAGTCTATGCGAACAGACGCGATTGAGATTTCAATGTTAAAGGTCCCTTGCGTGTTCGAGGCGAACACACCGATCGGTCCTTGTACGAGTAAGGACGCGGTTACAGATAGAGTTGCAAGGGAGTTGGACGCGGTGTGTCTAACACAGACGCGAACCATGTACGAGGCAGCGCGATAGTCGCACTTGGAAAGTAAGAGTTTTAGGGCACTTCTAGGGTAGCTACAAGCAAGTCACTTACAGGGTAAGTAGTTCTAGGGCCCACACCCACAGGAGCACCGTAGTGCTGAAGTTACCTCACCCAGGGGAGCCGGGTGCATAGGTGTTCTTTGGTGTCGGGTCGCGGCGTAGTTTTCAATGGGAGCCAGTGAAGACTTGCTGCTTGCGGCGACAGGAGAAGTGTCCGGAGGAATCCAAGCCTGGATTCAGAAGATGGAAGACCTGAAAGCAGAGGGGACAGTGTTCAAACTCACTTGGCAGCGACTCGGGGCAAGGAAGATGGATGCCCACCGTCGTCGCAAGATTCAGGTCATTCACGGGTGCCTTGACTCTTCAGCCACGAGGTCCAGGAGGCGTTGACGATGACCAGGAGCTGGATTCGGCGTGTACCACGATGTCTGCAGCTTACTGCGGTGTCGGCGACTCGATTGGAGCCAACAAGCCTTGGTAACAGCAAGTCTCGGGGAAAGTGTAAAAAGTCAATGGCGCAGACCAGCAAGGTCTGAGGGACTCACCCAGCGAGGGTAAGTCAGGGCAGGCCTGGAGCAACCAGGGGAGCCCTTTGGTTCTGTATGAAAGCCTTCAGGGGACCCACAAGCCGGCTGGCAAGGGATCACGAAGACGCCTCGGGAGGATTCGCTCAACAGGGGCCCACGGTCACTCGGGATGTGGTAGGCCTCTGATCTTCGGAGGGATTCCTGCTGGAGGCCAGGAACACACGTGGTCCAAAGCACAAGTTCGTGGAACATTGTGAAGGGGTTGCACTCAACAATAGTGCACGGTACCCAGGGGTCGCGGTTCCTCGTCACTCTTGGGGTCCACTGGCCTCAGCTTCGCTGGGGACTCACGATGGCCTTTGAGAAGTCAGGAAATCCACTTCTTGGGCTGCAGGGACTTCGGACTCCGGCGGGAGTGGCGTAGTTTGCAACTGTCGTTTGTAGTTTTTGGTGTCTGCCAAGCAGGGGAGTCACTCTTTACTCCAAGGGAGATTCTTCAGTCTTCCAAAGGTAGTGGAACGTCGAAGGTCCAGGATTCTTCTTCAGAGCGTCGTCCAGGGGTATCTAGGTTGCAATGCACAGGTTCCCCCTCTTATACTAAAAGAAAGGGAGGGACTAGCTCTATGACCCCACCTATGGGAGGGTCAGGGGAGTGGGTGGCTACACCCACTTCCCTTTGTCCAGTTTCACGCCAGAGCAGGGGCAGGTAGCCCCTGAGCTGGTTTGAACTGGCATATGCACAGAGGAGCCTTCTGCTCCCCCAGTGCAGGACTTCAAAGCACTCTAAGAGTGCACCCACCCAGCCCCAATACACTAAACCCTGTCTGGGAGGTGGTTACACCTCCCTGTGACAGGATGCCTATTGTTGGGCTTCCTCCACTGCGAGTTTCGGTCATCAGCAGGAGGGCAGCCCAGTGTCTGTGACTGGTGGCATCCATTTTGTGATGCCAGGGCTCTGCAGGATTCTACCGCGTTTCCACAGTAGGTACATGTCTATCCCTCTAGAAGGGTGGAATGCTACCCCCACCACCAGGACTGGCGGGGGGGTAGTATTCCAAGATGTTTGACACCAAACACGACATGTTTTGATGCAGCCATTCCAAAGTTAGCATTTTACCGCGAGGATATAATGCACTTAAAAGTATATGGTTTAACCGCATCCACAAACAGCCCCAGAGAATGGACTCTGAGAGCTGCAGAGGGGCCCTGCTCAGGCAGAGGCACCCTCTCACATAGGAACCAAGCACCCTGCCCTCAGGATTGATAGGGCCTGCCTTAGGGGTGACTGATAGGTTTAAATGTGTGTGCAGGGGAGATATAGGAAACCTATATCTCAGTGAGGAGTGCTAGCACCACCTCACCCAGGCTGCAGTAGCAGGCCTGTGGTGTCAGATTTAGTCTGCTTCCCAGGGGTGGCATAATACATGCTTCAGCCCTTGGTAGGCCTGTGAAGTACTTATGCCCTTGGTACCTAAGGTACCATATACTAGGGACTCATAAGGTACCACAGTATCCAATCACTAGTGCACCTAGAGTGCACTCCAAGTCATTTAGAGAGAACAGAGAGGCTGGGGCCCTGATTAGCAGGGACCCAGCCAGACTATAGCCAGAAACCAGTGTAAACATCAGAAAAAAAGTGGGGCAACATAAGAGGCAGATCCTACTTTCCTACACAACCCCCCAAACGCAGGGACACTAAACTAACCTTGACCAGTTGAGTCTTCGTGTTCTAAGTGGAAATACCTTGAGAGTCCATCTGCATTGGCATGTTGGGTCCCAGGTCTATGTTCCACTGTATAGTCCATCCCCTGTAGGGAAATGGACCACCTCAAAAGTTTTGGGTTTTCACCTTTCATCTGTTTAAGCCATAGGAGGGGCTTGTGGTCAGTCTGAACTATGAAGTGAGTGCCAAACAAGTATGGCCTCAGCTTCTTCAGGGCCCACACCACAGCAAAGGCCTCCCTCTCTATAGCTGACCAACGTTTCTCTCTAGGGGTCAGCCTTCTGCTAATAAAAGCTACTGGCTGGTCTTGACCTTCATCATTCAGTTGAGACAGTACAGCTCCCACACCCAGCTCAGAAGCATCTGTTTGGACAATGAACATTTTGGTGTAGTCTGGACTCTGTAAGATGGGGGCAGTGCACATGGCCTGCTTTAGGTCTTCAAATGCCTTCTGACAGCTAGCTGTCCACTGAACCTTTTTGGCATTTTCTTTGAGGTCAGATCATTCAAGGGGGTCACTATAGATCCATATCCCTTGACAAACCTCCTATAGTACCCAGTCAGGCCTAAGAAGGCTCTCACCTGTGTCTGGGTGGTTGGAGCAACCCATTCCATTATGGTTTGGATTTTGCTCTGTAAAGGCAGAACCTGGCCTCCACCTACAAGGTGGCCCAGGTACACAACCTGACTCTGCCCTATCTTGCACTTAGTGGCCTTGATAGTGAGGCCTGCTTTCTGCAGAGCCTCCAAAACATTTCTGAGGTGGACCAGGTGATCCTGCCAGGAGGAACTAAAGACAGCAATATCATCTAGATAAGCTGAGCAATAAGTTTCCATCCCTGCCAGAACTTTATTCACCAACCTCTCAAAAGTGGCAGGTGCATTTTTCAATCCAAAGGGCATCACCACAAAGTGGTAGTGCCCACTAGGGGTCGAAAATGCTGTTTTGGCTTTTGCATCATCAGCTAATCTGATCTGCCAGTAGCCAGCTGTTAGGTCAAATGTACTTAGATACTTGGCTGAGGCCAAAGTATCAATCAGCTCATCTGCCCTTGGTATGGGGTAGGCATCAGTCCTAGTGACTGCATTAAGGCCTCTGTAGTCTACACAAAACCTCATTTCTTTCTTACCACCCTGGGTATGAGGCTTGGGTACCAGGACTACTGGGCTAGCCCAAGGGCTATCTGAAGGCTCAATTACACCTAGCTCCAACATTTTCTGGACTTCAGTCCTGATACAGTCCCTGACATGGTCAGGTTGCCTGTAGATGTTACTCTTGACAGGCAGACTGTCTCCAGTGTCCACCTCATGGGTGCACCAGGTAGTCTGACTAGGAGTCAGGCTAAACATATGTCTATACTGTTGCAGAACTTGTCTGCACTCAGTTTGCTGATGGTCAGTGAGGCTGCTTGCCAAAGCAACACCATCTACTGACCCATCATCAGGGTTCTGAGAGAGCAGGTCAGGGAGAGGGTCACTCTCCTCCTCCTGGTCCTCATCAGTTGCCATGAGCAAGCCCATGTCAGCCCTGTCAACATATGGCTTTAATCTGTTGACATGGAGCACCCTCAGGGGGCTCCTGGGAGTTCCAAGATTCACCAGGTAGGTGACTTCTCCCTTCTGTTCAACTATTGTATGGGGGCCACTCCACTTGTCCTGGAGGGCTGCTGGGGCCACAGGCTCCAACACCCACACTTTCTGTCCTGGCTGGTACACAGTCAGCACAGCCTTTGGTCATGCCAAGCTTTTTGCAATTCTTGGCTGGCCTCCAGGTTTTTGGTTGCCTTTTTCATATATTCGGCCATCCGGGAGCGGAGACCAAGTACATAGTCCATCACATCCTGTTTGGGGGTTTGAGAGGTAACTCCCAGCCCTCTTTAACCAAACACAATGGACCTCTTACAGGGTGCCCAAACAGAAGCTCAAATGGGCTGTAACCAACCCCTTCTGTGGAACCTCTCTGTATGCAAACAACAGGCAAGGAAGAAGAAGGTCCCATTTCCGCCTAAGCTTCTCTGGGAGTCCTTTAATCTTTCCCTTAAGGGTTTTGTTGAAGAGTTCAACCAAACCATTGCATTGTGGGTGATAGGGAGTGGTGAACTTATAAGTTACACCACACTCCCTCCACATTGCTTTCAGATATCCTGACATGAAGTTAGTACCTCTGTCAGAGATGACCTCCTTTGGGAAACCCACTCTGGAGAAAACTCCAATGAGGGCTCTTGCCACCACAGGGGCTGTGGTGGTCCTCAGGGAATTGCTTCTGGGTACCTGGTGGCATGATCCACTACCACCAGGATAAACCTGTGCCCAGATGCAGTTTGAGGGTCAAGGGGACCAACAATGTCAATCCCTACCCTTTCAAAGGGTACCCCCACCACAGGTAGTGGTATCAGGGGGCCTTTGTTGTGCCACCTGCCTTACCACTGGCTTGGCATGTGACACAGGAGCGACAAAACTCCTTTGTGTCCTCTGACATATGTGGCCAATGAAAATGTGGAACAAGCCTGTCCCAGGTCTTGTTTTGGCCCAAGTGCCCTGCCAAAGGGATATCATGTGCTAGGGTCAAGAGGAACCCCTAAACTTCTGAGGTATTACCAACCTCCTGGTGGCTCCAGGGGCTGGGTCTCTACCCTCAGAATATAGGAGTCCCTCATCCCAATAAACTTTATGGGACCCACTAGCACTCCCAGCAGCCTCAGCAGCAGCCTGCTGTCTGAGGGGTTCAAGAGAGGGGCAGCACTGTTGCTCCTTACTCAGATCTTCCCTAGAAGGGCCCCCAAGAACTCAACCTGATCAGGCTCAAGTCCCTCTGGGGCAGTTCCTTCTTCAGGATCTGCTTCACCTCCCTCTGGGGGTGAATCTGTGATCTGAGACAGAGGGGAAGGCACTGCCTTTACCCTACTGCTCCTCCTCTTGGGTAGCATCTGGTCCATTGTTCCAGGATCCAGAGCTGGTTCAGTGTTATGCATTCTTGCTTGTGACCTGGTCACAGCAAATACCTCTGCAGGGATGCCCAACATCTCAGCATGAGTCCATAACTCTACTTCAGACCAGGCTGAAGTCTCTAGATCATTGCCCAATAGACATTCGACAGGGAGGTCTGCACTGACTACAACCTTCTTGAGGCCAGTTACCCCTCCCCAGGAGAAATTCACAACTGCCAGACTATGGTTGGTCCTGACATTGCTTGCATTGGTCACCTGGTACATTTCGCCCAGGATGATCTGTCCAGGGTCCACAAGATCCTCTGCCACCATGGTGACACTAGCACCTGTGTCCCTAAATGCCAAAGCCTGTTTGCCATTTATTACAGGCTGCTGTTTGTATTTGCCCAGATTACTGGGGCTTACTAGGAAGGACATATCAAGGTCTCCATCACAAATCAGCATTGCCTGAGTGGGCACTCTGACTAGGTCAGAGTCCACTTCAGAACCCAGGGTCAACCCTACTACACCCTTATTCTGAGTACCACCTCCACCAGTAGCTGAGCTAGGGGGAACAGTTGCCTTAGGGGCAGGAGTGGTGGTGGTTTGGTCTTTGGACTTGTTACAATCAGAAGTCCAGTGCCCTTTCTGTTTACAGAATTTGCACCAGGGCTTCTTTTGGCCTTTTCCCTTGTTGGATTGTGACTCCCCACCAGATGCAGATTTTTGGGGCCCTTGTGAAGACTTCTGGTCTTTTGACTTATCCCCACCTTTCTCAGAGCCCTTAGGATCTTGCTTCTTGGTGTCACCCCCTTGGTTCGGGGTTTCTGCCTTACCCTGGTTCTGACCCATTTGTCTGCCTTCTTTCCCAATTCTTGGGGAGAGGTCAGATCTGAGTCCACCAGGTATTGATGCAACAACTGGTTCTGGCAATTATTAAGGATCTGTTCTCTCATCATCAGATTATACAATCCCTTGAAATCAGTAACCCTACTGCCAACCAGCCAACCCTCCAGAGCCTTGGTTGCACAATCTACAAAGTCAGTCCCGTCCTGAGTCTGTGCCTTCTGGGTGTCTCTGAACTTCAACCTGTACTGCTCAGTGGTTAAGCCAAACCCCTCTATCAGTGCACTCTTCAGGACTTCATAATTATCAGCATCCTCTTCTCTAACAGTGAGGAGCTTGTCTCTACCTTTGTCTGAAAAGGAGAGCCACAAGATTGCTGCCCACTGCTTTTGGGGGACCTGCTGTACTCTACAGGCCCTCTCCATAGCAGTTATCCACTTGTGGATATCATCCCCACTCTGGTAGGGAGGAACAACCTTGCTCAGGTTCCTATGGTCTGGAATAGATTCTCTGCCTCTAGGGACACTGTTGCTGCCACCAAGGGGTTCTAACCCCTCTCTTCTAGAAGCTCTCTGGATCTCCAGGGCTTCTCTATCTAGTGCCAACTGCTTGGTTCTGAGGGCAACTCTTGCTTCCTCATACTGCAGCAGTTTGCACATTCTGTCAGAGGAGCTCTCTCTTATGGGAAAGTATGAGTTCCTCTGCTGGACAAATTCTCTGCCAGAGTGATAAGAGTGGTCAGATTCCCTGGAAGGGGACCTATGCCTCTCATCCACTCTGTCAGTTCTCTTAGGGAGAAATCCTCTGTCCTTTTCAGGCCCCTTGGAGCCTGGCCCTTCAATCACAGAGTCTTGGTCATTCTGATTTTCATCATCTGACCCAGACACTGTAATTGACCCACCCCCTGATTCAGACCTATTAGCTCCTAGAGCCAATCTAAGATCATCTGCTGTCAGCAGATCTATCAGGTGTAGTGTGGAGGGACTCTGTCCTAACTTCAGGTGTCTTTCAACACACATGGCTCTCAAGTCAGAGAAAGCCATGTCCTTATACTGAGGCTGAGTGGATCCACTGGTTCCACCCTTTAAGGACATTCTAGTGTTGTGCAGTGTTGTACTACCTACACTAGTTTGTGGCCTACTGATCCTAGCTTGAGCTGTAGAAAGGGTGTGCTATCCCTTGGCACACAGCTCTAAGTTCAGTAGAACTTATTGATACTAAGCTTGACTTTATATGTACCTTAAGTACCTATAGTGGTTTTCAGTTAGTAATTCAAATAGAGATTTTCTGGTGAAACAATAGCAAGCTGGAATCCCACACGCTGCCCACCAATGTGAGAAGTTGGCCTGGTATATGCTGTTCACTAATTAAAGTGGACACCTTGCACCAGAACAATTCGACTCTTATGGTAGATAGGTTTAAGACAACCTTTAAAGAAAGCTATCCTAGTGGTAGCTGTGGAGAGCAGCCTTCAGGCTAAGTCTTGAAGGAATGTAAAGCAGCTTGTTTTACCACACAATCTCTTGAATCACCAAATGAAAAGACACCACACAGGTATATATATCAAATATATATGTATTTATTAATAAACAACTCTCTACTAATCTCTTTATGAGATTAGAAGTCAGGAACATATGTACAAATCAAATGTTATCAAAATAAGTTTAGCACAATCAAATATCACAATCTTAGTTTGGCTAGACCTAGGTCTAGGGCATCTAGAATCGAGGGACCCCCAAGAACCACCCCAGGTAGTTGTAGGAGACCCACAGGGGACGGACGCGGCGTCCTGGCACCGGTGCGAGTCCTGTACGAGTCTATGCGAACATTGAGATTTCAATGTTAAAGGTCCCTTGCGTGTTCGAGGCGAACACACCGATCGGTCCTTGTACGAGTCGAAGGACGCGGTTACAGATAGAGTTGCAAGGGAGTTGGATGCGGTGTGTCTAACACAGACGCGAACCATGTACGAGTCAGCGCGATAGTCGCACTAGGAAAGTAAGAGTTTTAGGGCACTTCTAGGGTAGCTACAAGCAAGTCACTTACAGGGTAAGTAGTTCTAGGGCCCACACCCACAGGAGCACCGTAGTGCTGAAGTTACCTCACCCAGGGAGCCGGGTGCATAGGTGTTCTTTGGTGTTGGGTCGCGGCGTCGTTTTCAATGGGAGCCAGTGAAGACTTGCTGCTTGCGGCGACAGGAGAAGTGTCCGGAGGAATACAAGCCTGGATTCAGAAGATGGAAGACCTGAAAGCAGAGGGGACAGTGTTTAAAGTCACTTGGCAGTGACTCGGGGCAAAGAAGATGGATGCCCACCGTCGTCGCAAGATTCAGGTCATTCACGGGTGCCTTGACTCTTCAGCCACGAGGTCCAGGAGGTGTCGACGACGACCAGGAGCTGGATTCGGCGTGTCCCACGATGTCTGCAGCTTACTGCGGTGTCGGCGACTCGATTGGAGCCAACAAGCCTTGGTAACAGCAAGTCTCGGGGAAAGTGTAAAAAGTCAATGGCGCTGACCAGCAAGGTCTGAGGGACTCACCCAACGAGGGTAAGTCAGGGCAGGCCTGGAGCAACCAGGGGAGCCCTTTGGTTCTGTATGAAAGCCTTCAGGGGACCCACAAGCCAGCTGGCAAGGGATCGCGAAGATGCCTCGGGAGGATTCGCTCAACAGGGGCCCATGGTCACTCGGGACATGGTAGGCCTCTGATCTTCGGAGGGATTCCTGCTGGAGGCCAGGACCACACGTGGTCCAAAGCACAAGTTCGTAGAACGTTGTGAAGGGGTTGCACTCAACAATAGTGCACGGTACCCAGGGGTCGCAGTTCCTCGTCACTCTTGGGGTCCACTGGCCTCAGCTTCGCTGGGGACTCACGATGGCCTTTAAGAAGTCAGGAAATCCACTTCTTGGGCTGCAGGGACTTCGGACTCCGGCGGGAGCGGCGTAGTTTGCGACCGTCGTTTGTAGTTTTTGGTGCCTGCCAAGCAGGGGAGTCACTCCTTGACTCCAAGGGAGATTCTTCAGTCTTCCCAAAGGTAGTGGAACGTCGAAGGTCCAGGATTCTTCTTCAGAGTGTCGTCCAGGGGTATCTAGGTTGCAATGCACAGGTTCCCCCTCTTATACTAAAAGAAAGGGAGGGACTAGCTCTATGACCCCACCTATGGGAGGGTCAGGGGAGTGGGTGGCTACACCCACTTCCCTTTGTCCAGTTTTGCGCCAGAGCAGGGGCAGGTAGCCCCTGAGCTGGTTTGAACTGGCATATGCACAGAGGAGCCTTCTGCTCCCCCAGTGCAGGACTTCAAAGCACTCTAAGAGTGCACCCACCCAGCCCCAATACACTAAACCCTGTCTGGGAGGTGGTTACACCTCCCTGTGACAGGATGCCTATTGTTGGGCTTCCTCCACTGCGAGTTTCGGTCATCAGCAGGAGGGCAGCCCAGTGTCTGTGACTGGTGGCATCCATTTTGTGATGCCAGGGCTCTGCAGGATTCTACCGCGTTTCCACAGTAGGTACATGTCTATCCCTCTAGAAGGGTGGAATGCTACCCCCGCCGCCAGGACTGGCGGGGGGTAGTATTCCAAGATGTTTGACACCAAACACGACATGTTTTGATGCAGCCATTCCAAAGTTAGCATTTTACCGCGAGGATATAATGCACTTAAGAGTATGGTTTAATCACGCATCCACAAACAGCCCCAGAGAATGGACTCTGAGAGCTGCAGAGGGGCCCTGCTCAGGCAGAGGCACCCTCTCACATAGGAACCAAGCACCCTGCCCTCAGGATTGATAGGCCCTGCCTTAGGGGTGACTGATAGGTTTAAATGTGTGTGCAGGGGAGATATAGGAAACCTATATCTCAGTGAGGAGTGCTAGCACCACCTCACCCAGGCTGCAGTAGCAGGCCTGTGGTGTCAGATTTAGTCTGCTTCCCAGGGGTGGCATAATACATGCTTCAGCCCCTGGTAGGCCTGTGAAGTACTTATGCCCTTGGTACCTAAGGTACCATATACTAGGGACTCATAAGGTACCACAGTATCCAATCACTAGTGCACCTAGAGTGCACTCCAAGTCATTTAGAGAGAACAGAGAGGCTGGGGCCCTGATTAGCAGGGACCCAGCCAGACTATAGCCAGAAACCAGTGTAAACATCAGAAAAAAAGTGGGGGCAACATAAGAGGCAGATCCTACTCTCCTACACTTGGTGAGACGTACCAAGTGACCAATGGTAACAATGTCAGGACAGACCATTCCTTGGCAGTTGTTAATTTCAGCTGGGGAGGGGGAACTGGCCCTAAGAAGGTCGTGGTTAGCTCACACCTCCCTGTGGAATACTTGTTGGGCAATGATTTGGAAACTTCAGCCTGGGATGAAGTGTCACTCAGGACACATGCAGCAATGTTGGGCATCCCTGCAGATGTGTTTGCTGTGACTAGGTCACAGGCCAAACTGTCTTCCACAGAACAGGCCCTGGATCCTGGAAAAATAGACCAGGTGCCTCCCAAGAGAAGGAGCAGTAGGGGTAAGGCAGTGTCTTCCCCCCAGACTCAGAGTGAGGATCAGTCTCCTGAGGAAGATGATCCCAGTCCCTGTGAAGGAACTGTCTCAGAGGAACTTGAACCTGATCAGTTTGAGTTCTTGGGGACAGGGGGCCCTTCCAGGGCAGAACTGAGTCAGGAGCAACACAGCTGCCCCTCTCTTGAACCCCTCAGACAGCAAGCGGCTGCTGAGGCTGCTGGGAGTGCCAGTGGGTCCCACAGGATCTACTGGGATGAAGGACTCCTTTACTCAGAGGGTAGAGACCCCAAGCCGGGTGCTACCAGGAGGTTGGTCATACCTCAGAAGTTTAGGGGCTTCCTACTGACACTGGCACATTATACCCCTTCAGCAGGACACCTAGGCCAAAATAAGACTTGGGACAGGCTTGTCCCTCACTTTCACTGGCCTCACATGTCAGAGGACACAAAGGAGTTTTGTCGCTCCTGTACCACCTGTCAAGCCAGTGGTAAGGCAGGTGGTACCACAAAGGCCCCCCTGATACCACTACCTGTGGTGGGGGTTCCCTTTGAGAGGGTTGGGATTGACATATTTGGTCCCATGGATCCTCCAACTGCATCTGGGCATAGATATATTCTAGTGGTGGTGGACCATGCCACTAGGTACCCAGAAGCCATACCCCTTAGAACCACCACAGCTCCTGTGGTGGCCAGGTCCCTCCTGGGAATTTTTTCCAGAGTGGGTTTCCCTAAAGAGGTCTTAACTGATAGGGGTGCAAACTTCATGTCTAGTTATATCACTGCTATGTGGAAGGAGTGTGGAGTAAATTACAAATTTACCACACCCTATCACCCACAATGCAATGGGTTGGTTGAAAGGTTCAACAAAACCCTGAAGAGCATGATCATGGGCCTCCCAGAAAAGCTTAGGTGAAAATGGGATGTCCTGTTGCCCTGCCTTCTCTTTGCCTACAGAGAGGTTCCTCAGAAGAGGGTTGGCTACAGCCCTTTTGAACTTCTGTTTGGACATCCAGTTAGGGGTCCCTTGTGTTTAGTGAAGGAGGGATGGGAGTGACCTCTCAAACCACCTAAACAAGACATAGTGGACTATGTACTTGGTCTCCGCTCCAGGATGGCTGAGTACATGAAGAAGGCAAGTAAAAACCTTGAGGCTAGCCAAGAATTACAGAAAGCTTGGCATGACCAAAAGGCTGTGCTGACTGTCTACCAGCCAGTACAGAAGGTATGGGTGTTGGAGCCTTTGGCCCCAGCAGCCCTCCAGGACAAATGGAGTGGACCCCATAGCATTCTTGAGCAAAAGGGAGAGGTCACCTACCTGGTGGACCTTGGTACTCCCAGGAGCCCCCACAGGGTGCTCCATGTGAACAGGCTCAAACCATATGTTGACAGGGCAGACATGGGCTTGCTCATGGCTACTGATGAGGGACAGGAGGAAGAGAGTGACCCACTCCCTGACCTCCTCTCACAGAACCCTGATGATGGCTCAGTTGATGGTGTAGCCTTGGCAGGCAGCCTCACTGAGCAGCAACAGACTGATTGCAGGAAGGTCCTCAATCAGTACAGACATATGTTTTCCCTGACTCCTAGTCAGACCACTTGGTGTACCTATGAAGTGGGCACAGGTGAAAGTCTGCCTGTTAAAAATAAGATTTACAGGCAACCTGACCATGTCAGGGACTGCATCAGGACTGAGGCCCAAAAGATGCTGGAATTGGGTGTGATTGAACCCTCAGATAGCCCTTGGGCTAGTCCAGTGGTCCTGGTACCCAAACCTCACACCAAGGGTGCTAAGACAGAAATTAGGTTTTGTGTGGGGTACAGGGGGCTCAATGCAGTCACTAGGACTGATGCTCACCCTATTCCTAGGGCAGATTAACTTATTGATACTTTGGCCTCAGCCAAGTTCTTGAGTACATTTGACCTCACTGCTGGCTATTGGCAAATCAGACTAGCTGAGGATGCCAAACCCAAGACAGCATTCTCAACCCCTAGTGGGCATTATCAATTTATTGTGATGACCTTTGGCTTGAAGAATGCACCTGCCACATTTCAAAGGTTGGTGAATAAAGTTCTCACAGGCCTGGAAGACTATAGTGCAGCTTATCTAGATGATAATGCTGTCTTTAGTTCCACCTGGGAGGATCACCTGGTCCACCTGAGAAATGTTCTGGAGGCCCTGCAAAAAGCAGGCTTCACTATCATGGCCACCAAGTGGCAGACAGGGCAGAGTAAGGTTGTATACCTGGGCCACCTTGTGGGTGGAGGCCAGGTTCAACCCTTGCAGAGCAAAATCCAGACCATCATGGACTGGGTTGCTCCAACTACCCAGACTCAGGTCAGAGCTTTCTTGGGCTTGACTGGGTATTACAGGAGGTTTGTCAAGGGATATGGATCTATAGTGACCCCCTTGAATGATCTGACCTCTAAAAGAATGCCTAAGAAAGTTCAGTGGACAGTTAGCTGTCAAAAGGCATTTGATGACCTGAAGCAGGCCATGTGCACTGCTCCCATTCTGCAAAGTCCTGACTATTCCAAACAATTCATTGTTCAAACTGATGCATCTAAGTTGGGGGTAGGGGCTGTGTTATCACAACTGAATGAAGAGGGTCAGGATCAGCAAGTAGCTTTTATAAGCAGAAGGCTGACCCCCAGAGAGAAACGTTGGTCAGCTATTGAGAGGGAAGCCTTTGCTGTGGTTTGGGCTCTGAAGAAGCTGAGGCCATACTTGTTTGGCACCCACTTCATTGTTCAGACAGACCATAAGCCCCTATTATGGATAAAACAGATGAAGGGTGAAAACACCAAACTTTTGAAGTGGTCCATTTCCCTACAGGGGATGGACTATACAGTGGAACATAGACCTGGGAGTAACCATGCCAATGCAGATGGACTCTCCAGATATTTCCACTTAGAAAATGAAGACTCAACTGGTCAAGGTTAGTCTCATGTCCTTTCGTTTGGGGGGGGGGGGTTGTGTAGGAAAGTAGGATCTGCTTCTTATGGTTACCCCCACTTTTTGCTTGATGTTGCACTGTTTTTGACTAGTCTGACTGGGATCCTGCTAATCAGGACCCCAGTCTATCTGCTTTCTCCCTTAAATTGTCATGCATGTACTTAGGTACAATCCAGATTGGATACTGAGATACCCTTATCAGTCCCTAGTATATGGTACCCATGTACCCAGGGCATAGGTACCCCAGAGGCCTCCCATGGGCTGAAGCATGTATTATGCCACCCATGAGAGGCCATGCAAAATGGAACTACAGGTCTGCTACTTACGTTAGATATAGGTTCACTATATCTATAGGTCACTACACTTAAAAATTATAAGTCACCCCTATAGCAGGCCTTATCAATCCTGAAGGCAGGGTGCTGGGTTTTTAGTGAGAGGGTGCCCCTGCATGAGAAGAGCCCCTCTGCAGCCTTCGGAGACCATTCTCCCGGGTTGTCTGTGACTCAGCCGGACATATAGGTAGAGGTGCATTATAACCTCGCGGTAAATGCTATCTCGAAAATGGCTGCATAGAAACATATCGTGTTTGATATCAAACACCTTGGCATCATACCTCTACCGGTGGTTGGAGGTATGATTCCACCCTTCAGAAGCGAGCTTCGTGGGGTCACTGGTCTAACCGGTGCCAGCCTTCTCGACCCGGGCAGCACAAAATGGATGCTGCCGACCAGAGACACATTTCTGCCCTCCTGCTGCTGAGCCAAGCTTGAGCAGAGGAAGGCAGCACAATAGGCATCCTGTCACAGGGAGGTGTGACAACCTCCCAGACAGGATTTAGTGTATTGGGGCTGGGTGGGTGCACTCTGAGAGTGCCTGAAAGTCTGCACTGGGGGCACATTTGGTGTCCCTGTGCATAGTCCAGCTCAAACCAGTTCTGGGAGCCATTGGCTCCTGCTCTGGCACAAAACTGGACAAAGGACATGGGTGTAACCACCCATCTGTCCTGACCCTCCCCTAGGAGAGTCCCCCGAATCTGTCCAACCCTCTCCCGTGGGTACAAAAGGAGTTATCCTGGCTGTAAGACTTTAGATTTTACGTGGACAAGATTCTACAAGAAGAAACCACTGACCTTCGACCGTCTGGACACTCTGGAC
Source organism: Calotriton arnoldi (assembly GCA_963921515.1). Taxonomy (NCBI): domain Eukaryota; kingdom Metazoa; phylum Chordata; class Amphibia; order Caudata; family Salamandridae; genus Calotriton; species Calotriton arnoldi. The sequence continues at coordinate 883,090 of CAWUFW010008052.1, read as the reverse complement.
TTCGACTGGGCCCGACTTCGTCTCCCTCTCCGTCCAAAGCTTTGTCTGTGCCCGTGCTCCATACAGGCTCCATGCAAGACCTGTGGTGCACTAAGAACAACTGAAGACTCTCCCTTGGAGTGAAGGAGTCACTCCCCTGCAACTGCAGGCACCTTAACGCAACTGACCGGTCTGCTGCTCCTGAGCTCCTGCAGGACTCTGAAGATTTCAGCAACACAGGAGGTGGGTTTTCGAAGGTCCCTGAGGTCGATCTGCCCTCTCAGCAAGTTTGAGGCCAGCATCCCTCGTGGGGACTGCATAACCTGGCAGGTAAGTTCCCAATGCTCATTTGTCTATTGTCGGACCGCTCTCACCGTATGGATTCCCGTCATAATGACGGGAATCCATACGGTGAGAGCGGTCCGACAACAGAACAAATGAGCATTGGGAACTTACCAATGCCCGTGGAAAATTGGACATCGTGATTGTGATCAACTAAGGAAGCAACTTATACTCTCGGTGGGCAAACTCTAGGAACTAAGAGATACTACAAAAAAAAGTCCCACATCTAGAGCAAGAAACAAAGTCATCTTTTATTTACAAGAGACATATCTCATTTATTGACTAGGCCCTGAAGAAGACCTTCGGGTCAAAACGCGTTGGCTACAGTTGCTTTTTTAAAGAAGAAAAATTCTTTCAATAAAGAACAAAAAAAAGAAACAAGAACCTGCTGAATGAATGTTCTCTTTCTTTCTGTTTTCACCTTGATTGTACTTATCAGAATATATTGTTTTTCTTATAAAGAGGAGTGCTGAATCGTTATTTGAAATTTATGAGTAGGATCTTTTTATCCTAAAAGGCTTAAGAGGTATTCAGCCTTAGGTTCTGTGCACCCGAGTAGCTTATGATATACATAAACCATACAGTCTAGGATAGGTGCATCAGTAATTACTCGATACCTCTTTGCATTGTTGTTGTTGTACCACTCCAGACCTATGCACCCGGCTCCTCTGGGATAGGTAACTCGGGTACTATGGTATCCACGGGTGGGGTGGCTCTCCAATTCCTTAAATTCCAAAGGGTTTGCATGAAGTCCTCCTAGAAGGGTCCTTAAACTTTAAAACTGTAACCGCGTCTTCCCCATAGAATTGTACGGAGCCCGGGGTTGTGTTAGCACACTGCACCCGTCCTCCGTGGGGTCCCTATCTACTCACCTTGGGTGGTTCCTTGGGGTCCCAGCGATTCTACGTGCTCCAGACCTTGTCTTGACTCAAGTCGTGATTGTTATACCACTATTTTAGTATATGGTTTGGTCTCCCCCTGGAGCCCACTGTGTATTGTGCTACTTACAACTGTTCTATTGATCTCGTATTGTGTGCTTTGTGTTCTATCCTCGTGTAGAGGATACTAGAGAGAGTTATATTAATAAATACATATTTTTATATAACTACTGTGTGGTTCTCCTTTCATTTAGTCAATATAGGAGGTGATATTCTGGTAAAACAAGCTGCTTTACATTCCTTCAAGTTTAAGCCTGAAGGCTGCTCTCCACAGCTACCACTAGGATAGCTTTCTAAAGGTTATCTTTGACCTCATACATCATAAGGGTCGTTTGGACTGGTACAAGGTGCCCACTTTAATTAGTGGACAGCATATACCAGGCCAACTTCTCACACTCATTCCAAGCGCCCCACGCCCTAAGAGCCAGAGATCCCGAGTCCGCCCTCATGGCTTTGTACAACAAAGACACCAGTCTGCGCCCACCTCCACATGTTAGCAATACGTCTAAGGTCTCAGTGGTCCGGGGCATATCTGGATAAGTGGGCCATGTCACCTTGGTCAGTTCCATCAGGCCAGCATATTGAAGATATTGCCCCTGTCCCAGGCCAAACCCTTCACACGCCTGCTCAAAAGTGAGGTGTCATTTACATATATGTCTGCCAATACCATGCAGCCACCCTCTCTCTATGCCTGGAAAGACATGTTTTCCACCATCCTTCGCACAGGGACTAACTGCCAGATTGACGATTCCGGGTGAAAGGGAGCCTGCCCCAGCACTCGTTCCACAACTTTCTGCCATAAGCATGCCGTTTGCCTAACCACATATGGCAGTTCCGCACTCAGCCCGGCACCCTCCATCAAAGTCATAGGTAGGTCCCCTGGCTTCACTCGCCCGTCAAGTAAACGCTTTCCCCAATTATCACCCTCATCCAACCACTGCATAGCATGCTGAAGGTGCGCCGCGTAATAATAAAGATCAAACCTAGGCACCCCTATCCCCCCCCTCCTCATACCGCTTCAGGAGCACCGGCAGTGCAACCCTACAGCGCTTTCCCGCCCAAAACAGGGTCAGCAGGAGGGAGGTCAACTGCCGGAACACTTTCGCAGGGACCGGGCACAACGCATTCTGCAGGGCATATAAGCATCTCAGCAGCATCACCATCTTTGCCACAGCTATTCTGCCCATTAGGGACAGTGGCAGCGTGTGCCAGAATTCCACAGAATGCCTCAGCGACTCAACCACCCTGGTCATATTCAGCTGGAGCAGCTTAGCATCCTCGTGTGCCACCTGCACCCCTAGGTATCTAAAGTGGTCCGTCTCCCATCTCAGTCCCAGGCTAGGCAGCTTCCCAGCACCACTCTCTCTCAGTCCAGGGATTTACACCTGTTTAAGTCGCAAACTGGTCCATCAACCTCAACAGTTTTGGTATCGCCTCACGCGGAGACGTAACGTAGAACAGTGCACCATCCGCATACAGTGAGATAAGGTGTGTACTGTGCCCAATTTGTATGCCCCAGTGGCCTAGTTCCTGCCTTGCCCATATTGCCTAAGGCTCAATGGCCAGACAAACAGCAGCTGCGACAGCGGGCACCCCTGCCGTGTGCCGCGCCCCAACAACCACTGCACCAACCTAGTTTGACCTATCCGCCCCCTACCGCAGGGTTAGTATATAATATTTTAACCCATCTACAAAAGCGTGGTCCAATCCCCAACTTTCCAAGGATTTCCAACAAGTACCCCCAATCCACCGTGTCAAACGCCTTTTCAAGATCGATAGACACCAACGCCATCTCCTCAGGGGTCTCCTGTGTCTCAAGCAATATATGTGCCAGCCGTCGTATGTTCATAGACGTACTACGGCCCGGGATAAAGCCGCACTGGTCCTCATGAACTAAATGGCCCATGTGTGGTCTCAGCCGTTTAGCCAGCACTTTGCATAACATTTTTATGTCTGAGTTAATCATTGTCAAAAGTCGGTATGCCACCGGGTCCTGAACATTGCCACGCAGCTTTGGGATCAGACAAATTTCACCCTCACGCATCGTAGGGGTTAATATTCCACTATCAAAGGACTCATTAAAGGTTTGCAACAATGGCTGGACCAGCACTGCTGAGTATGCCTGATAATACTCAATGGGCAACCCGTCGCCCCCCGGTGCCTTGTACCTAGGTATATTCGCTATAGGCTCCATCAGCTCCTCCTCAGTAATCTGCGCTTCCAGTTCCGTCCTAACTTCTACAGACACCTGCCTCAGCTGTAGACTCTCCAAAAAAGGGATATAAAGGTCCGCACTTACTAGGGGGTTGGCCCTGTACACTGTCTGCAGGTGTTGTCGGAACACCTCCAGCATAGCTACCCGAGCATAGACCAGCTCGCCCGACTGGGCTCGAAGACTAATAACCAAAGGGGGGGCATGTTCCTTCCACAATATCCAGGCCAATAATCAACCAGATTTATCTCCCTCTGCATGCAGCCGCTGGCGATATTTCGTGAGAGTATACTTATTCAGCCTGTCCCAAGTATCTGCAACCTGCTCCCGTAACACACGCTCTCAGTCCTGGGCATCATCTTGCCCCTGCAGCACTGACTGGAGTTCGGGCCAACAATTTCTCCCTATCCTGCAGCTCAGACTGTAGTTGCCTCCGGACGCCATATGTCAGCCCCATTGCCGCTCCCCTGATCACTGCCTTCATCGCATCCCACTCGTGGGCTTTGCTACTTGCAGAGCCCCAATTAAGGGAAATATACTCTGTCAACGCGTTCAAGATTGCCTCCTTCCCGACCGGGTCCTCCAGGATATCGGCAGGGAGCCGCCATCTGGTGGGGCCCTGTTCCCCCTTCGCACCTAGCAGCACACTAGCGAATGATCGGACAAAAAACGCGCAAATGAATAATCTCTGCTGCCATGAACGCTGGGTGCTCTGTCGCTAGCACCCTGTCTAAGCGACTATGCGTGTTATGAGTGGGTGTGAAACAGGTAAATATTTTCTGAGTCGGGTGGTGCTCCCTCCAAACATCCCGGAGGCCCAGGTCACTCATTAGCTTCTGCAACTGCTTAGTCATACGCGGCTTGGTGCCCCTTCTGGGCGGGCATCTATCCAGCTCAGGGCCCAGCACACAATTAAAGTCTCCCAGCCATAGCAGGGGGGTGTCCAAGTCTGCAGTGATCAAGTCCTGAAGGGCCACAAAGAAATTTGGCTCATCAATATTAGGGGCATAGGTATTTAGTATACTAATATCTTTACCATCTAGCTTGCTCTGCAATAACAGGTAGCGACCTTCTACGTCCGCTTCGGTATACTGTAGCGTAAACAGGGCCCCAGGTGCCACCCAAATCAACACCCCCCTAGCATAGGTAGAATACGACGAGTGGAACACCTGGCCCCTCCACTTTTTCGCCAAACGCCCAGCCCCAGCATCATCCAGATGTGTCTCTTGCAAGCACGCAAACATTATGTTATGTTGCTTAAGGAATGATGGGACCCTAGGCCGTTTGGCGCAGGTGCTAATCCCCTAACGTTCCAACTAAGAAACTTTACCACCCCTGTCATAGTCATTCATTCGCACTCTCTGTCTGGCAATGTGCCAGGACTCAGCACTCTTCTGCAACGACACGCCCTTTTGCATAACACAACATACGTTCAAACAATAACAACTAATCAAACAAAACCCCCCCACCCACGGACAATACTCGACTAACATCACAGATAGTTCTGCCCAACCACTGCTCGTGCCAGGACGTGCACAGCACCCCACTAAGCCGAACAGGGGCAACAAGAAAAGGTTCATCCCCAATCCGCCCACCCTCTACTGATCTGAAACCCACTATCATTCCGGAATGCGTAATATACGCATACACATATGCCGGGGATAAGTCCCCCCCAAGTCCCTTCCAGCATGCAAGTGTCCCCGCTGACCCCCCCGCACACAGACCATCCGCAAACCCCCACAGCAACAAACAACACCATTCAGCATTACCACAATTCCGTGAGGTAGTCCTGGGGGCAACAAGTCAAAGCATTGAACTTTTAATCACTTTCTCTCCCAGGAAGATCTTCCAACAAGGTCTCAGGCACAGTATCCATTGACAGTTGAGGTGCCTGATCCTGCGCATCAGGGTCAGCAGAGGCAGCTCCCAGCAAGTCAATATCGATAGTACCCTCCACAAGGGGATCAGGCTGCAATGTTCCATCCTCACCCATCGTTATCCTTTGTTGCAATATCTCCGGAGCACTCTGCGACTCCACTCAATTTTTCTGCTGCCGACGGGCCTTCTCCGGGCGTGTCCCCCATCGTCGCTTCTGACCCCTCGCTTCTCCAGGTGGCAGACCATCTCCACGGATCTCCAGCCATTCCCAGACATCCTCCAGGGAATCAAAGAATTGCGCCTTGCCCCCTGAGATCACCTTCAGCTTGGCAGGATACAGGAGCATGTATTGCATATTCAACTCCTGCAGCTTGCGCTTCACTCCGAAGAAGGACTTAAGGAGGACTTGAACTTGTTTAGTATAGTCCGGGTATATAGCCACTTTATTGCTGTCATCCTGGAGGTTCTGATGTTCCCTTGCCGCCCTCAAGATGCAGTCTCTGTCTCAATAGTTGAGAATTTTAGCCTTAATAGCTCGAGGTGGCGTCCCCGGGGGGGAAGGGGGACGAGGGCCCTGTGCACTCTCTCTATAACAAATACGTCCGACAGTCCCTCGGGGACAATTGGGCGCGAATCCAGCGCTCCAGAAACTGCTCAGCTGCACCCTGTTCCACCCTCTCCGGTATACCCAATACTCGCATATTGCTTCGTCTCGCCCTCCCCTCCGCCTCCTCGGCACGACTCTCCAATGCCTTCGTGACCACGGTCATCTGCGCCACCTGCTGCTTTAGGGTGACCACGTCTCCTTTCAGGTCTGCTATATTCCTCTCAGCACTTGTGACTTTATCTGCCACCTTTCGGAGGTCCGCACGTAGTCGGTTCACATCCACAGAGCCTTCCTAGACCCCTGTATGGCTGCCATAAGTTCAGCCCTGGGGGCCTCTGGGCTCTCCCCCCCCTGAGGAGTCCTTCTCCGCCCCTTCAGTCTGCCTAGTGAGCCGCTGGGGGGTGCTTAGGGGTAGTATACTGTGTGATGGTGTTGGATCCAGACAGCTTCTGAGCTTTCTCTTTGCCCATTGCGACCTCCGTCACGTGTTCGCCGTGCATAGACTTGTATAATCTGCGTGGCAAGAAGACCTCCTCAACAAGCGAATACTATTAAAGCCGGCTCGCAGTTGTGTCCATGCATAGGGGCTCACTCGATATTCAATTGTCCTTGATATGGCAGGGCAACAGCTACTGTTCCTTTGACCCAATATGACAAGCAGATGCTGGGGCCAACCTACTCCAGGGGGGGGTCTCAGGTGCAGCAATCCCAGGTCAACCGGTGCCCAATCGGGACAACCTGCATGCCAAGGCCATAAATTCAAGAAGCAGTTCAGCCCCAGGGAGTCTTCTTATTTATGACTATATTGTTGGGCCCTCAGGGGCCCTCAAGCAAGTCCACAAGGGCCCCCACGCTCTCACTAGGGGCGCCACAGCTTAATTGGTCACATGTATATAAGCCTTTGGCCCTTCAGTTCAGTCGGGCCAGTGCCACAGTCTCAGAAGCCGGGAGGGGGCGGGGCCCAGCAAACAACGACCCCCCCGCTCACACCCAGCCCCCAAAGCTGTAAGTACCACTCATGAGCAGCCGCCCGGGGGAGCCAACAACCACAGGCGAGGCCCAGCAAGGCTCCGTTCAGGCCTGCAGAAGACCGCTCTGCCCTACACGGCCTCAGCCGGGGGAGCCGCACCCGCCTCAGGCCCACTCACCAGAGATCTTCGGGCGTACCGGCCTCCAAGGCGCGCCCCACCGTGCTTCACTCCTGGGCACCAGTTCCCAGCAGTGCGTCCCAGGAGCACAGCTCATCGATGTCCCGGGGTCCGCAATAGGCCGCCACCCAACGGCCCTTTGCAACACGCGATCCCCACGGAATGGATCGGCAACCATGGCCCGGCAATCATCTGCGGCCAGGCACAGCCGGCCGCCCAGGACAGCCCAACGATCAAGGGCGCAGGGGGGCACCACAGTCCAGCTCGCTATCCATCCAGAGGCCCGGGAGCCTCAACAAAGCTCTGAGGCAAACAGTGCGTCGGTCTCGGATCCGGGGAGCACCATGCACTTTCGCGGCCCCCGGAATGTGGGGTCGCAGCTCGCTCCCAGTCGGACCCCCAGCCTCAGGGGGTCTCCAGGAATGTTTTCCCCAGTGAGGGGGGCAGGATTCTGGGGGTTGAACAGGAGAATTACAGGATCTTGGGGGGGAGGGACGGAGACATGAGGAGGCTCACGTCCTGTCGGCCATGTTGCCTGGCCACGCCCCCCATATTTTAGTTGTTTTTAAATTGTCATAATAATTTTTGTTTTTATATATTATTTGTTTGGTAATTTATTTACTGTTTTAGAATTGCATTGGTAGTATTTTTTATGTAAAAAAAATCTATATATATAATGTGGTTTTTATAGTAGTAAATTTAAAGAATTAAAACGATAATATAATGTAAAATATATATTTTAAATAATTGTTACATTAAATATATACATCTATATGTATATATATATATATATATAAACATACTTATATGTATGTGTGGTTCTATAAGTATATATTTATACATAGTATTAAATATTAGTGAGATGTATTTATTTAACATTATATCAATGGTATATATTAAAATATTTAAGATTTACCACTTTAAGTGATATAGATCTATATATATATATATATATATCATCATCATCATAAAAGCTTTATTTCGATCATGTAGATCTTAAAAAATACATAGCACCTCAAAAAAATGATGCGGTAAAAGACATAAGAATCATAAAATACAATATATACAATAAAAGTATAAGAGTAGTTCATACAATTCATTTGGCGCGCTTAATCCAAAGAGCATACCAGAATTTGGCCAGGGAAAAACAATTAGCCTGCTTGTATCAGTAGACAAAATTCTTAGCACCACCAAATAGTGACCGGGACCAACCAGGCTGCACAGTGGAATAATCCACTTGGCCCTCGGGTTTTGATAATGGGGACAAAAAAAGAGCAAGTGGACTATAGATTCTGCACTTAATTTGCAAGATGGGCAGAGGTTACCCGAAGAAACATTACGGCTCCATTTACTGCAGAACAGTTTGGTTGGTGGGCAGAGTCCTATAGAGAAATTGTACGAATAGTTTGCGAGCCAGAGGAGGCACGATTTCATGAATTGTTTCTTCATAACTTGCGGTTGGCTTAAAATCTAAAAAAAACCTGGTCAAGGAACCCATTAGGTTAGATGTTTCCCATCTCCATGATTTTTTCCCTATAGATCGATTTGACCCTTGCCTTTGGTATTAAAGATATACTTTCCGGGTTTAGCCAATAAGACTCCAGCCCAAATTGCCGGAGTAGGCCTCTCAATGAACTAAACCAGGGGATCAGAGTTACCTAGGGATAGTGCAAAAGGCCAGTCAATGCTGCTCTGTATGAAACTAACTCTTCAACAAACCACAGGCGATGCCAGAACATGAGTAATTTATAATCAAGCTTGCAAGTCAGTTTTCTCTGGGCAAAGTCCAGGTATAAATGAGTTAAAGGGGTGCTAAGGGGTAAGTTTTAAAGAGATCTTAAAAAGCTATTTTCTACAGCAATAAGACAGTTTGTATTCCCACTACCCCATAGTTCTGTTCCATACAGAACTCCCCCAGAGTTTGATCCTTAGTGGAAAGGGCCCTGGATTTTAAGAACAAGGCATCCAGTTCCTCCGATAAGGACTCCATTTCGAACACTGTAACTGCCCATCTTGGTCCTGTTGTCCCCCCCAAATCGCCCAAAGTTCTATTAGTAACCTCTTGTCCTAAACCCACCACAACCATACAGGACACATATTCTTTCTCCCCTACACATTCCCATGCTCCATGGCTGGGTCCAAACTGGGGTGGTGTGGTGAGCAAAAGAATGATGGATTAAACCCAGATCCTTGTGACTGGGGGTGATTGTTTGCATTGTCCAGCATTCCGTCCATCAATTGTTTCTTTTCCATCTTGTTCCCATGGCATTCCGGAAATCTCTGGAAACCCAGACAGGGGGACAAACCCAGTGGTAATCAAAGATTCTCTGAGCAAGTACCACACAGCGTTATTGGAACCAGAAGTTCTATCAGTGAATGTGGCTCAGGGAGGCACTTTAGCCAACCCTAGCGCATCGAACAAACTCAAGGTTGTATCTTCCAATGTGGCAGGTCTTAAAAGCAACTAGATTGCCCTGACTGGGGGGGTTTGTGGATACCTGTGACATTTGCATGTTTCAGGAATCCTGGGCAACTGAGGAACCAACTCGCTTGGGTTTTGCTTCATTTTACATACCTGCTGTAACTAGGGGACGGGGTAGACCCTCAGGTGGGCTTTGTACATGGGTTGGGTGTCATTTAGGATGCACGATCACTCCAGTGGTGCATTACTCCCCAGACGTACTGTGCCGCATACTGACCTTAAAATAGCCTTAATCAACATTTATTCAAGGCCGGTGAGGACCGGTGAGACCGGTCAAGAATCACCAACCCTAGACCAACTTGACGGTCTGCTATCTGGTTTCTCGAATAACGCTCTAGTAGTGCTGGGTGGCGACCTTAATTGCCAATTTGAACCAATGAAAGATCTAATTGGTACACCTGCTACAGAGGAGGATGAGATGTGGGCTATTCCTGAGACCAATATCTCTCCGATTAGGGCTTGGACACATTTGGCTCTGCAAATTAAAGCACTCACCTTAAAGCATTCCCTGCGAGCCTGCAATGGTCGTTTCAGCTCTGACTCCCCCGGGAGTTATACCTATAATAGAGTTGGCCACCCCTCTATCCTGAATTATATTTTAGCAGAAACTAGGCTGTGGGGCCAGGTTAAGGACTTCATTGTCCGGCCGCGCCATGATAGTGACCATGATGCTTTAATACTCGAACTCACTTTGCCAACAACTAGGGACCAACCAGCAGAAACATCTGCTATAGATCACAGACTGACACTAACCAACAACAGGCGGAAAGTCAGGTGGGCATGGCTGGAAAAATCGCACGAAAAAATGGCTCTCCTATCTGAAGCCAATACACCCAACCTTGAGGCCATGTCAGAGCTTGTAAAGTCAGGAGACATCGCTGCTTCCCTTGCAGAGGTTGCAAAGATCAACGAGTCCACCACCTCAAAGCTGGAGGAGGTGTTTTGGACAGCGTGTGCAAGGGGACGCGGGAGGAAGCCGAAGCAGTCATGGTTCAATGGTAGTTGTCGGGTGGCAAAAAAGGCATTGATAGAGGCCATAAAATCCAAGTGTAATACTGCAGTAAAATCAGCAAGGTCCCTCTATAAAACTACCATTGCATCTGCTAAAACCGCATGGGAAATGGATCAATGGGATAGTTTAAAACTGGCCCTGGAGACAAAAGATATGTAAACATTCTGGAGCATTATATCTACAGGTAGCAACAAAGGACAGGCGGCCTTCGAGCCAAACGTAGCGGCCGATAGTTGGAAAGAGCATTTTTTGGCTCTTTGTGCCTCATTTGCTGTTGAGGCCAGTAGCCTGACTCCAGCAAATCCGACTCCCTCGGTGTCTGAAATAGCTATCCCCGAGATCGCTCTGGCAGAAGTCACAAAAGCCCTAAGCAGAATAGTTCCTGGGAAGGCTGCAGGCCTGGACAAGATACCAGGGGATCTTTATCGGGCAGAACCCAAAATTTGGGGTCCTTATTTTTGGGTGGTCTTTAATGCCATTTTACAGGAAATGGCCCTTCCTGCAACCTGGCTAGGTGCTGAGATCCTTCCGGTATACAAAAAGGGATCACCTCTATTACCTATAAATTACAGACCGATCAGCTTGATAGATGTTTCACAAAAAGTATTTGCCAGGATTTTATTAGATCGCCTGCAATCTTGGTTGGAGGAATATAAGATCATGACCCCTTTGCAGGCCGGCTTTAGAGAGAAAACATCAACAATAGACCAGATTTTCAGGCTCCAACTTCTCCATTGGAAAACAGTACATCTTGAAGGGGATAACCTGTATCTGGTCTTTGTGGATCTCAAGAGTGCATTTGACCTGGTACCCAGAGATGCTTTGTGGAGGGTTCTGAGTGAATTAGGACTACCCCTCTATCTTTTAGATATATTGAGAAGGCTACACAATGGTAACTATGCCCAAATCAGGTATGGGAAAAATGGGGAACTCACGCCGCCCATCCCCGTCAACAGGGGAGTAAGACAGGGATGTGTGCTTGCCCCTACCCTGTTCTGCATCTACATCAACGGACTGGTAAGTGCGCTGAGAGAACTTAAGGACATAGACGCCCCCAAACTAGCGCACAAGCCAATTCCGGCTATGATGTTTTCAGACGATACCCTACTCCTCTCCAAGTCTCCCATGGGTATCCAGAGAATTTTAGACGGGTTTTGTGAGTTCTGTAGGTCTAGGGGGTTGGAGATCAACATTCAATAAACAAAATTTATGGTCTTCAACCCCAATAGATCAACCCGCCCTAACCCATGCATGAACGGTACTCCCCTAGAGCGGGTATCTATATTTGACTACCTGGGCCTTACACTTACTGAAAACATGGCCTGGGAGCCCCAAATAGATGAGTCAAATCTTAAACTGGCTCAGACCGCAGGTGGCATGGCCAAGTTCTATAGAAAGTCGTTCCAGAAGCCGGTAAGTCCAGTCATGGAGATCTACAAAACCCAGCTTAGGAGTGCTGCCCTATATGGGGCTGAACTCTGGGGGCACTCTCATCTTAGGCTTATTGTTAAAACAGAGAACAACTTTCTTAGGCAAATATTCGGATTACCGGTGAGTTCCCCTCTGATTCCACTGCGTATAGATCTAGGGGTGAGACCCATTGCAGAGGAAATTGGCTGCAGACCTCTACTCTTTTGGCGGCGCCTCTGGGTGACACCGGAACTGGCCGAGTACAGATCTGAGCTCTTAGAAATTTTGAGACTCCCCGGCATAGGAAAGCTGTCATGGTTTGCATATATTACGGAAGGTCTTCGTGCAATTGGCAGAGACGACCTATGGGATAATCCAGATTCAGCCTGTTTGAGAATCTCGTGTAAACAATTAGTTACCAGTTATTGGGGTGGCAAACTTGATAAACTCCATGAAGATTCTACCACTGGCTTTCTTACATCAAACTTTCTGGATGTGAAGGATACGTACAATATTGAGCCATGCCTTGATGAAATCCGACCGGCATTAGCCAGGAAACTGTATGTGCAGTTTCGGCATGGCTGCCTTCCCTTGCGTTCCTTCACCAACAAATGGTCCAGTGGCACTTCATTGGGGTGTCCAGCATGCAGCTTGGGTGAGGAGTTTGAACTCCATGTTTTTTTCTTTTGCCAGGGATACCATATAATTAGACACAGATGGTTGATCCAGTTGTGTAGGAACCTTGGCACAACACATTGCAAAGAAGCATTCAGGCTCCTAAAATATAACACTGAACTCCACATTGTCTATGCGGTATCACGTTTTCTAAGCTCAATGTGGTGGGCACGGATGAATTTTCTTAAAGTTTAACCAAGGACTGGGCTATGTGATTGACCTTCTCATTGTTTTAATCTTAAGTACCATTTTAACCTATAATTGTTTTTACCATGATTTTTAGCCTTTTTAACTGTTTTAGCAATGTTTGTACCTATTTGTGTCTGCTCTTTTATGGTGTATAAACCGGAATAAAGAAAGAAGAAGAAGAAGAAGAAGAAGAAGAAGAAGAAGAAGAAGAAGAAGAAGAAGAAGAAGAAGAAGAAGAAGAAGAAGAAGAAGAAGAAGAAGAAGATGAAGATGAAGATGAAGATGAAGATGAAGATGAAGATGAAGATGAAGATGAAGATGAAGATGATGAAGATGAAGATGAAGATGAAGATGAAGATGAAGATGAAGATGAAGATGAAGAAGATGAAGATGAAGATGAAGATGAAGATGATGATGATGATGATGATGATGATGATGATGATGATGATGATGATGATGATGATGATGATGATGATGATGATGATGATGATGATATTATTATTATTATTATTATTATTATTATAAATCTCTAGTGCGGGAGCCACTTTCCTAGACACCGTTTTTTTCTGTATTTTGGAAATATGGGCAGTCTGCTGGATTAACATTAGATTTACTTTGTCGATATGGGGTGCCAAGTTTAACAAATACCCAGGTAGTCGAAAGCTGATACTTGCTCCAAAGGGGTGCTTCCTACAGACAGACTTTTTTTATTAGGTTTTACGTTTCGTTAGGTAAATACCATATATTTGGTTTTAGCCTCATTTAACACCAAACCCCGCTCGTTACAGAATCTTAAAAAGTCATTTAACAATTGTGTATATATATATATGTATAGATATATTAAGAAACAATATTTGTTTATGTTTTTATCAATATTAGTGTGAAACAAGATTTTTATCGATATTTTTGTACTTACCATTATAAGGATAGGAACACAATATTTTTCTAAACAAAATTTTTGACACAATATCTGTGTTACATGAAAATTGTTGATTACGATATTGTCAGTGATCCAGCACACACATAGTGAACATAGCCTAGTTGAAACTACTTTAGGTAACTTATCATTACCTCCAACTCCCTCCCTCGCTTGACTGCAGTACAATTGAAGCTTCCTTGCCTCTACCAGACACCAAGCGTTCTCCATCACTAAAAGCCCCTCCTCCACCACCTCTTCCTGTTTCTTCTTGTCTCGATCAGAAACCTGGTTGTCTTCCCTGGCGAGGCCGTGGGGACGGACGTATTTTTGGCACAACGAAGCGACAGAGAATCTGGGAGGAATGAGGCTCTGTTTTCGTAGACTCAGGGCCACGCTGCTTCAGCTTTTTTGGTTGAATAGCTACTGAATGCAGAAGCAGCTATGAATGCTGTGACGGAGTCTGGCAGTCATGGACCGTCAGGCTACATAAAAAGCAGAGCCCTTCTCCACGTGACCTGGAGTGGTGAGTGGTCCACTTTTCATATATATTTAAGACTGTTTTTTAGTCTCTTTTTGGCTATCGTTTGATTGGTGCGGCAGTATCTTGCCCCTATTTGTGATTTCTTCTCCGACCCTTTTTGGTTGGTGTGAGCATATAGCTCTGCAACATTATTTTAAGGAGCCTCTGAGGTTGGGGCTCTATTGTTGGTTCACGATGAAGGGGAAGGGGTCAGCAAAGAGGAGGCATGTTGTTCCTTCCTCGTCTTCTTCAGATGAGGAAGGTCCTATTCCTGCTAGGCACCTTAAATAGTACTAGCGCGGTCCTCCAAAAGATCTCCTGCCTCTCATGACAAAAGATGAAATTTAAGCCATGATTGCGGCAGCTGTCTCCAAGACAATGGGAGCACAGAACAGAAAGTGTTCTAAGGCTCCCCTTCCCTAAATGACAATGATTTGACATGAAGACTCCATCAACTTTATCGTGTAAGTGTGTGAGGAGAAAGGAACCGTGGGGCGTGAGGAGAAAGGAAACGTGGGAGATCCTTTCTCATGTTAGTAATATTTTGAGATAACTTCCATTCCAGTCTGATGAGGGAGGCAAAGCCCCTTTTCTTCAATATGTGAAATCATCAGCATTGTCAATGCTGTTCCATGGGCGGATTAGCGACATTGCGATGGACGAGTGGAAGGATCTCAATAAGATCTACTTGCTTGAGGGGGGAGGACATGTTACCCCATACTGTTTGGGTTGATGCAATTCTCGACACTTTAATTGGAAAGACTTCAATTAACCCAGAGGATTGCTCACCTTTGGATCCTACTAATAAATAGGTGGATTAAGGTTTGAGGAAGGCTTTCTCAGCAGAAAATCAGGCTTTAAAAGCAAGTGCGTAGGCAGTTTATTCTGCTCAATCTATGGTACAAGACTTGCACCTTTGCAATTGCTGTTCAGGAGGGGCTGAAATATTCAGATCTATTGGCTGCAATGGACCAACAAGCCAGGTTATTGTCTGATATTTCTTCTGATATTATTAGGGCCACAGCTTTGTCTTCTGGGGCATTGGTCTCAGCCAGAAGAAGCCTCTGAGTGAGAGAGTGGAAAGTAGATCCGGCAGTGAATGCAAGCCTAACTGAAATCCCTTATGAGAGTTAAATGCTATTCGGTGAATGCTATGATTACAAAGGTGTTCAAGGACCGTAACACAGCCAGCCTTATAAAGGGAAATCCAGCAATAAAAGGATTTGGGAGATATGCTGAGTCACCTCTAGAGTGAAAGTATTATTCCTCATCTTTAAGAAGGAGAACATTTCAACCAAGATCTTTACTCTGAGGAAGGATGTTGTCAAACAGAAAGGGTCAAACAAGAAGAAATTCCGACTATTACAGATCAGTCCATTTACATCTTGTTGGAGAAGGAGGAGGACCTAGCTAGGCAGTTCGCGCTGGACTGTTCCCATTGGAGCAGGGACAAGACTGATTTGCATTTAGCTGGGTCCAAACTGAGGGTCAATGAAATACAAAAAAATGATGGAAAGGGATGTGCCACTAGTAATCACTCGGGCCACATCCCAATCCATCGTTATTTTGCACACCATGCCCCCTCAGTTTGAACCCAGCTAAAGTCACGTCAGTCTTGACCATGCTCCTATGGGAGCAGTCCAGCCTGAACTGCCAAGCCAGGCCCCTTCTGAACTAGAACACAAACAACCCAGGACTTGTTTCGCTCTAGTTATGGGCTCATCAGCCAGGTACAGCATGATTGCAGTGACACAGTGTGCACTGAACCCACGTCTGGGCATACCCGTCCTACTTAGGGTTACAAATTAGTATACAAAACAGTGATGGATGGAATACTTGAAATAATCTCTGCCCCTGGTAATCACTGAGGGCTGCATCCTAATCCATAGTTATTTTTTACATCATGACACTTCTGTTTGGACCCAGCTAAATGTAAATCAGTGTTGACCCTGTCCATGCACACAGTGTGACTGGAAACAAGGTGTACCCACCTGAAAAGTCCATAACTAAAGAGAAAACAGTCCTGTATTGCTTGAGTTCTGGATGAGGGGGGACCTGCCTTGGCAGTTCGGGCTGGACTGTTTCCATTGAAGCAGGGTCAAGACTGATTTGCATTTAGCTGGATCCAAGCTGAGGTGGCATGGTGTGTAAAATAATGATGGATTGGGATGAGGCCTGAGTGATAACCAGTGGCTGGGATGATTTCAATCATTCCATCCATCACTGTTTTGTATACTAATTTTGTCGCCATAAATGGTACGGGTATGGGCCTCATTTACACTGTTTCACTGGATCCAACCTGTACCTGGCTGATGAGCCCAAAACTAAGGCAACACTGGTCCTGAGTTGCTTGTGTTCCAATTCAGGGAGGACCTGGCTTGGCAGTTCGGGCTGGACTCCCATTGGAGCAGGGTCAAGACTGATTTGCATTTATTTGGGTCCAAAGGTGAGGTGGCATCGTCTGCAAAATACCAATTGATTGGGATGCAGCCCCGAGTGATTACCAGTGGCTGAGACTATTTCAAACATTCCATCTATCACTGTTTGGTACAGTAATTTTATCGCCATAAGTGGGACGGGTATGCCCAGACTTGGGTCCCGCATGCACTGTGTCACTGGAACCATACTGTACCTGGCTGATGAGCATATAACTAGTTTGAAACCAGTACTGGGTTGCTTGTGTTCCATGATCAGGGAGGACCTGGCTTGGCAGTTGAGGCTGGACTGTTCCCATAGGAGCAGAGTCAAGACTGATTTACATTTAGCTAGGTACAAAGTGAGGTGGCATGGTGTGGAAAAGAACGATGGATTGGGATGCGGCCTGAGTGATTACCAGTGGTTGAGATTAATTCAAGCATTCCATCTATCACGTTTTGCATATTAATTTTGTCACTGTAAGTCGGATGGATATGTCCAGACATGGCTCCAGTCCACACTGTGTCACTGGTTCCAAGATGTACCCGGCTGATGAGGCCATAACTAGGGCGAAACCAGTCCTGAGTTGTTTGTGTTCCGGGTCGGTGAGGACCTGGCTTGGCAGTTCAGACTGAACTGTTCCCATTGGGGCAGTGTCAACACTGATTTGCATTTAGCTGGGTCCAAACTGAAGTGGCATGATGTGAAAAATAACAATGGATTGGGATGTGTCCCTGAGTGATTACCAGTGGCAGAGAGTATTTCAAGCACTCCATCCATCACTATTTTGTATACTAATTTGCAACCCTAAGTGGGAGGGAATGCACAGACGTGGGTCCCGTGCACACTGTGTCACTGGAATCAAGCTGTACCTGGCTGATGGGCCCATAATTTGGGGCGAAACAAGTCCTGGGTTGTTTGTGTTGTAGTTCAGAAGGGGCCTGGCTTTGAAGTTCAGGCTGGACTGCTCCCATTGGAGCATGGTCAAGACTGACGTGACTTTAGCTGGGTCCAAACTGAGGTGGCATGGTGTGCAATATATCGATGGATTGGAATGTGGCCCTGAGGGATTACCAGTGGCTGAGATTATTTCAAGTATTTCATCCTTCTCTGTTTTGTATACTAATTTTGTCACCCTATGTGGGATGGGTATGCCCAGAGGTGGGTCTCGTGCACACTACATCCCTGGAACCAAGCTGCACTCTGCTGAGAAGCCCATAACTAGGGCGAAACCGTTACCGGGTTGCTTGTCTTCCCGTTCAGAATGGACCTGGCTTGGCAGCTCAAAGTGGACTGCTCCAATGGAGCTGGGTCAAGACCAATGTTCACTCTAATTTTTTTCCTCTGTGTGCGGCAGTGTAGGGTCTCTGTGCGCTGCAGCCATGGCTATGTGCGCCAGGAACCAGACCGCGCGTGTGTGCAGCGCCAAATATCACTCCAAACTTTTGCTTAAAACCCTAGCAGCCCAGCTCTGTTAAGAAGAGACATTTTATTCCTCTGTCTGATGTAACATTTCCTATACATTGATTTACACACTATGATTCAGTGTCTCTGTGTATGTGTATGCGATGTAATGTGCTTAACACCTTACACTGGTATGAGTGGCGCCAACAAACATTGTCACACCAGGCGCCACCGGCACTAAAGCCGGCCCTGTTCAAATGGCACTAATAATTACAGTGAAATTATGAAAACATCCCACATTGCAATTTGAAACCTTGGCAGCTATGTTGCTGCATTTCATTTCTTAATAGGGTTGGGCTGCGGGGTGATTGTGTGCATTTGTTAAGGTTTTCGTGTTAATTGCAGCTCATGATGGGTGCTGCGATTAACATGAAAACTTTAACAGATGCACAGGGACATCTTAAGGATTTTGAGTGCCTGGGCCAAACTTATTTCTGGGGCCCCTGATTAGAACAGCTTTGGATTTATGATCCAATTTCAGCTTTTTCATGTCCTTTTTGGCCAGGTCACCGACACTGCAGAGGCACACTGGTCCAAATTCTAAATGTGCTTCCATCTAATATTCAGGGATAGTGGTATGTGTTTTCAAAATTGTAACATCCCCTTTGGTTTTGCTGTGTTCGCCCTAAGTTGGCAGGGTATGCCCAGACGTGGGTCCCTTGCTCACTTTGCCACTGGATTCAAGATAGCCTGGCTGATGACGGCTGTAAGCCAGAAACCGGTCCCAGGATGCTTGTTTCCGGTCCAGGGAAGACATGGCTTGGCAGTTCGGGCTGGACTGTTCCCATGAGGCACAGGGTCAGACTGATTTGCATATGGCCATGTCTGAACTGGGGTGGCGGAGTGAGCTAAAGAATGATGATGGATTAAACCCAGATCAGTTGACTGGGGGTGAGTGCTTGCAATGTTCAACACTCCGTCCATCATCCCCTTCTTTTGCTGTGTTCGCCCTAAGTTGGCAGGGTATGCCCAGACGTGGGTCCCTTGCTCACTTTGCCACTGGATTCAAGATAGCCTGGCTGATGACGGCTGTAAGCCAGAAACCGGTCCCAGGATGCTTGTTTCCGGTCCAGGGAAGACATGGCTTGGCAGTTCGGGCTGGACTGTTCCCATGAGGCACAGGGTCAGACTGATTTGCATATGGCCATGTCTGAACTGGGGTGGCGGAGTGAGCTAAAGAATGATGATGGATTAAACCCAGATCAGTTGACTGGGGGTGAGTGCTTGCAATGTTCAACACTCCGTCCATCATCCCCTTTGGTTTTGCTGTGTTCGCCCTAAGTTGGCAGGGTATGCCCAGACGTGGGTCCCTTGCTCACTTTGCCACTGGATTCAAGATAGCCTGGCTGATGACGGCTGTAAGCCAGAAACCAGTCCCAGGATGCTTGTTTCCGGTCCAGGGAAGACATGGCTTGGCAGTTCGGGCTGGACTGTTCCCATGAGGCACAGGGTCAGACTGATTTGCATATGGCCATGTCTGAACTGGGGTGGCGGAGTGAGCTAAAGAATGATGATGGATTAAACCCAGATCAGTTGACTGGGGGTGAGTGCTTGCAATGTTCAACACTCCGTCCATCATCCCCTTTGGTTTTGCCAAAATTGTAACATAGCCTGAAGGAAAAGGAGAGGAGACTAGTGAAAAATAGGATTTAGTGGCGGGGAGAGAGGAACAAAGTAGAAAAAAAGTCAGGGCACAAAGACGAGAAATGGGGAAGGGGTAATGGAGAAATTGGTAAGAGAGGGACGGAAAGAGAAAGGCAGCCAGAGGCTTTGGAGAACTGGGAGGGAGAATGGAGAATGGAAAACCGGTAAGAGAGAAAGCAAAGAACAGGCAGTGAGAGGGAAATGGAGACAAGAATGGGATGGGGAGAAGGGGAAAGTGGGTAAACGTGGAGCGGGACTAATATGAGGAAAAAGAAAAAGAAGAGAAGGAAACGGCGAGAGCAGCTGGGGAGTGGAAGAAAAAGGACAAAAGATATGTCAGAGAAGACAGCGAGTGTGGTATGGCAATGCTTTAGAAGTAGCGTCTCTGCATATCGACGTTGGGGGGTTCTATAAGGAGCTTTTTTCGCCATCTTGTCATTTCTAAACGCTTGCTCTATGTAACCATGCTCACCTGAATGAACTAAGAAGGGTGGAAGGCTGGTTAGGCCTTGCCAAGATTTTTAATCTTGCCAAGATGCAGTTCTGAGCAGATGACAGCTGCAAGTGTGTAAATGACTGATCCATCTGTCGGGAGTATTCTCTTCACTAACACTTGCTTCCCTTCTCTTTTTGAAACTCAGGGGCAGCATCATTGTCGTGGTGTCACCAGGGCTTTAAGTGGAAGCTTTTTCAATATTATATGAAAGCCATAGTTGCTGCTTATTTATCTCATGCAACTAACAACCACTGACAAAGCCAATAGTCCGACTTGTTGTAGATATGATGTTACTTGTTGTATCATATATCTGGATGCAATGACAGAAACAGGAAAATACAAGTTGGGAGGCACACTATGCCAAGCACAGAAAAGTTTAAAAGTCACACAATCACCTCACGAGCCCAGCTCTATTAAGAAGAGAAATACAGCAAGTCTACAAACACGGCGTGTGCTTTACACGCCGTGTTTGTAGAGTTGCTGCATTTCTTTTCTTAATAGAGCGCAGCTGCAGGGTGATTGTGTGCCTTTGTTAAAGTTTTCAGGTTAATCGCAGCGCCCGTCTGGAACTGCAATTAACAAGAAAACTTTCAGATGAAGTGAAACGGGATGACTAGGAGTGGGCAGTGCGCTTAGAGGCTTTTATAGGTGAGAAAAGTGATCACTGAACTGCTATGCAACTTTCAAATCCTTGAAAAAATACAAACTTAGACCAACATTACAACGCTGACAAGAGATCTGTGAAAACCTGCACCATCACTGCACTGGTACATCACCTAGTCCCGTGGAATGCTCAGGTCACAGATCATCATGCATAAAAACACACTCTTTCTAGATGTCAGTTTCTCAAGACAATAATAGAACAATAATTAAGACCCTAAAAAGACTCTTCTC
The DNA here is from genome assembly GCA_963921515.1 of Calotriton arnoldi. Taxonomy (NCBI): domain Eukaryota; kingdom Metazoa; phylum Chordata; class Amphibia; order Caudata; family Salamandridae; genus Calotriton; species Calotriton arnoldi. Next base: position 861,866 of record CAWUFW010008052.1, on the reverse strand, counting down.
CTCTACTGCTCGAGACTACTGTTACCATCATCAGTGTCTCACTGGGTCAAGGTTTATCTAGTCTATTCTTCAGACTTGCCATAATGAGCACCTACATTAAAAAAATAGAGAAATACCACAAACATTTCCCCTTTCTTCCTTCCTCTGACCCCATTAAACCTGGAAAGAATAATCACCCTACCATTTGAAAAATATTTAGAAGCAAGCCAACTGTTGAATTCCCATTAGTCACTTTTCTGTTCCAACCACAGTACGGAAGCTGCACTACTAGATGTATGGCAAGCTCCTAGACAGTCTGCTTAACCTGATGAATTTCAGAGCTGAGTTTTGTACAGAAGATCACCCCCTTTCGCCCTAATATTTATATAATTGGGGAGAGGAGTTGGCCTAACGGCTAGGGCGGTCGACCTCGAATCTGGGGAACTGGGTTCGAGTCTCGGCAATGACGCTGAACATCCTTTGATTCTGGGCAAATTACTTAATCTCCCCGTGCCTAACAAAAATGAATGTTTGTCCTCATGTAACGTAACTGGTGCTATGTAAAGCGCTCTGATACCCGATTCGGGTCAAGTTAGCGCTATATAAAACTCTGCAAAAAATATATATATATGCAAGTACAAAAAAGGGAATCTCATTAACAGTCAAACTGCTTCTTGTTAAAATGTCACATTTTGCCTAAAGGGGTTGTTAAAACTGTACTACCAGCGTGACCATAACAGACACTCAAGCAAGTCTCTGTCATATGCAGCCTCATCACAACTAGAAAGATGGCTGGAGAGTTTAGCTGTTTTCAAATTCAGATGGATTTAATTTATACAAGCCATTGTTGCTGCGTATTTATCTTATGCAACTAGCAACCACTTACAAAGTCAATAGTCCGACTTGTAGGTATGATCAGGGCTTTAAGTGGGCCGGGTCTCACCGGTGCTGAGCACCGGCAGTTTTTTAAAGGGGGCCTCGAAACGGGTCTCTACCGGGCTTTGTTTTGTGCCCTGGCACAGGCGGTCCGTTTTTTTCCAGACTGCAGTGACAGTAGGCACATCGATGTGCGCGTGCTCACACTGCTCACTTCTCACTAGTAGAGAAGTTAGGGCATGACGTCATGCTAGGTGAGCCTTGTAGGTAGGGTGACCAGGAGTCCCGGATTTGCAACGGACCGTCCCGGTTTTTCAACAGTTGTCCCGGCAGATTTCGGTAAAAGTGGCTCATGTCCCGGTTTTTTGGGAGGGTGAACTAAAAACAGTGAGAGGCATTTTTTTTAGGTGTTCCAAAGCAGGGCTAGTAAGCAGCTGTTATAAGTAAGCAGTTTAATTAACAGGCATGATGCTGGTTTTAAAAATTACATTTTATTTATTTTCTTAGTGCCTGTTCTGTGTTTCTATGAGGATGAGGACTGTCATTATTTGCCACTTTATTGATGTAAATTTGTAGTCCTTCCTCTATTTTTGCTAAATGTCCCGGTTTTTGGGTCGCACGATCTAGTCACCCTGCTCATAGGGGATGGGAAATCCTTTAAAGAGAGTCATTTTCTCTCTGGATTTCCCTTCTCTTTTTGAAACTCAGGAGCAGCAACATTGTCGTGGTGTCACAGGACTTTAAGTTGAAGCTTTTTCAATATTACATACAAGCCATAGTTGCTGCTTATTTATCTTATGCAACTAACAACCATTGACAAAGCCAATAGTCCTGACTTGTAGGTATGATGTTACTTGTTGTATCATATATCTGGGTGCAATGACAGAAACACCAAAATACAAGTCGGGCGGTACACTATGCTAAGTACAGATTTTTAGCTTATGTGTCTTAAGCCACGCCCTTAATTACACTGCCCACGCCCCTTTGTGATACCCCCCAGTTTTTTCATCCCACTTAAAGCCCTGGGTATGATGTTACTTGTTGTATCATATATCTGGATGCAATGACAGAAACAGGAAAATACAAGTAGGGTGGCACACTATGCCAAGCACAGAAAAGTGTAAATCACCCCACAGCTGCGCTCTATTAAGAAGAGAAATTCAGCAAGTCTACAAACACGACGTGCGCTTTTCACGCCGTGTTTGTAGAGTTGCTGCATTTCTTTTCTTAATAGAGCTGGGCTGCGGGGTGATTGTGGGCCTTTGTTAAAGATTTCAGGTTAATCGCAGCGCCCGTCTGGAGCTGCAATTAACCTGAAAACTTAAACAAAGTCACACAATCACCCCGAAGCCCAGAGCTCTATTAAGAAGAGAAATTCAGCAAGTCTACAAACACGACGTGTGCTTTTCACGCCGTGTTTGTAGAGTTGCTGCATTTCTTTTCTTAATAGCTGGGCTGCTGGGTGATTGTGGGCCTTTGTTAAAGATTTCAGGTTAATCGCAGCGCCCGTCTGGAGCTGCAATTAACCTGAAAACTTTAACAAAGTCACACAATCACCCCGCAGCCCAGCTCTGTTAAGAAGAGAAATTCAGCAAGTCTACAAACACGACGTGTGCTTTTCACGCCGTGTTTGTAGACTTGCTGAATTTCTTTTGTTACCTAAGCGCGGCTGTGGGCAGATTGTGTGCTTTTGTTTAAAGTATTCATGTTAATCGCAGCTCGTGACGGCCCTGCAATTAACATGAATACTTAAACAAAAGCACACAGTATGCACCGCAGCCGGGCTCTACATGAAAGAAACACCTGTTTTTCGCGCCGCTCGCTTTTTAAAAGCAGCGGCGCGAACGTTCTCGTTTGATGTGCTGTGTGTGTGGGCGCTCCACACACAGCACTGCGCGCTACAGGTAACAGAGATGCGCGCGCGCACATGCGCGCACGTTATTGGGAACAGTGGTCAAGACTGATTTGTATTTAGCCGGGGTCCAATCTGAGATGGCATGGTGTGCAAAATAATGATGGATTGGGATGCGTCACCGAGTGATTATCAGTAGCTGAGATTAATTCAAGCATTCCATCCTTCACTGTTTTGTATACTGATTTTGTCGCCCTAAGTGGGATGGGTATGTCCAGACGTGGGTCCCATGCACACTGTGTCACTGGAACAAAGCTGTACCCGGTTGATGAACCCAGAACAATGGATTGGGATGCGGCTCCAGTGATTACCAGTGGCTGAGGTTATTTCAAGCATTTCATCCATCACTATTTTCTATACTAATTTGGTTGCCCTAAGTGACACAGATATGCCCAGAGGTGAGCCCTGTGCATACTGTCACTGGAACCAAGCTGTACCCGGGTGATGAGCCCGGAACTAGGGCTAAACAGGTCCTGGGTTGCTTGTGTTCCTTTTCAAGGAACACCTCGCTTGGCAGTTCAGATTGGATTGTTCCCATTGGAGCAGGGTACAGACGGATTTCTATTTAGCTGGGTCCAAATAGAAGTGGCATGGTGTGCAAAATAGTGATGGATTGGGATACGCCGGCCCGGAGGGATCATCAGTGCCTGAGATTATTTCAAGCATTTCGTCCATCACTGTTTTTTATACTAATTTTGTTGCCATAAGTTGTTCGGGTATGCTAGAAGGTGTTCCTGTGCACACTGTGTCACTGGAACCAAGCTGTACCCCGCTGATGAGCCCATAACTAGGGCAAAACTGCCTCTGAGTTGCTTGTGTTCCGGTTCAGGTAGAACCTGGCTTGACAGTTCAGGCTGGACTGTTTCCACTAGAACAGGGTAAGACTGATTTGCATTTAGCTGAGTCCAAACTGAGGTGGCAAGGTGTGTAAAATATGAATGGATTGGGATGTGGCCCGAGTGAGTACCAGTAGCTGAGATTATTTCAAGCATTCCATGCATCACTGTTTTGTATTCTAATTTTGTCACCATAAGTGGTATGGGTATGCCGAGACATGGGTCCCGTGAGCACCGTGTCACTGGAACCTAGCTAAACCTGGCTGATGAGCCCATAAGTAGGTCGAAAACGGTCCTGGGTTTCTTGTGTTCCAGTTCAGGGAGGACCTGGCTAGGCAGTTCGGGCTTGACTGTTCCCATTGGAGCAGGGTCAAGACTGACTTGCATTTAACTGGGTCTAAACTGAGGTGGCATGGTGTTCCAAATAATGATGGATTGGGATGCAGCCAAAGTGATAACCAATGGCTGAGATTAATTCAAGCATTCCATCCATCACTGTTTTGTATGCTAATTTTGTCGCCATAAGTAGGATGGGTATGCCCAGTCGTGGGTCCTATGCACACTGGGTCACTGGAACCAAGCTGTACAGGGTTGATGAACCCATAACTAGGGCTAAAACGGTCCTGGGTTGCTTTTACTCGGTTCAGGGAGAACCTAGCTTGGCAGTTCAAACTGGACTGTTCTCACTGGAGCAGGGTCAAGACTGATTTGCAATTTAGCGGGGTTCAAACTGAGGGGGCATGGTATGTAAAATAACGATAGATTGGGATGCGGCCCAAGTGATTACCAGTGGCTGAGATTATTTCAAGCATTCCATCCACCACTGTTTTGTATACTAATTTTGTCACCATAAGTGGGACAAGTATGCCCAGACATGGGTCCCGTGTGTACCATGTCACTGGAACCAAGCTGTACCCGGCTGATGAGCCCATAACTAGGTCGAAAACGGTCCTGGGTTTCTTGAGTTCCAGTTCAGGGAGGACCTGGCTAGGCAGTTAGGGCTTGACTGTTCGCATTGGAGCAGGGTCAAGACTGACTTGCATATAGCTGGGTCCAAATAGAGGTGGCATGGTGTGCAAAATAGTGATGGATTGGGATACACATCCCAGAATGATCATCAGTGGCTGCGATTATTTCACGCATTTCGCCCATCGCTGTTTTGTATACTAATTTTGTTGCCCTAAGTTGTTCGGGTATGCCTAGAAGGTGTTCCCGTGCACACTTTGTCACTGGAACCAAGCTGTACCCCGCTGATGAGCCCATAACTAGGGCAAAACTGGCTGTGAGTTGCTTATGTTCTGGTTCAGGGAGAACCTGGCTTGACAGTTCAGGCTGGACTGTTTCTACTAGAACAGGGTAAGACTGATTTGTATATAGATGAGTCCAAACTGAGGCGGCAAGGTGTGTAAAATATGAATGGATTGGGATGGGGCCCGAGTGAGTACCAGCGGCTGAGATTATTTCAAGCATTCCATGCATCACTGTTTTGTATACTAATTTTGTCACCATAAGTGGTATGGGTATGCCCAGACATGGGTCCCTTGCGCACCGTGTCACTGGACCCAAGCTGTACCCGGCTGATAAGCCCATAACTAGGTCAAAAACGGTCCTGGGTTTCTTGGGTTCCAGTTCAGGTAGGACCTGGCTAGGCAGTTCGGGCTTGACTGTTCCCATTGGAGCAGGGTCAAGACTGACTTGCATTTAGCTGGGTCTAAACTGAGGTTGCATGGTGTTCCAAATAACGATGGATTGGGATGCAGCCAGAGTAATTACCAATGGCTGAGATTAATTCAAGCATTCCATCCATCACTGTTTTATATGCTAATTTTCTCGCCCTAAGTAGAACGGGTATGCCCAGTTGTGGGTCCTATGCACACTGGGTCACTGGAACCAAGCTGTACAGGGTTGATGAGCCCATAACTAGGGCTAAAACGATCCTGGGTTGCTTTTACTCAGTTCAGGGAGAACCTAGCTTGGCAGTTCAGACTGGACTGATCTCATTGGAGCAGGGTCAAGACTGATTTGCAATTTAGCGGGGTTCAAACTGAGGGGGCATGGTATGTAAAATAACGATAGATTGGGATGCAGCATGAGTGATTACCAGTGGCTGAAATTATTTCAAGCATTCCATCCACCGCTGTTTTGTATACTAATTTTGTCACCATAAGTGGGACGAGTATGCCTAGAAATGGGTCCTGTGTGCACTGTGTCATTAGAACAAAGCAATACCGGACTGATGTCCCAATAACTAGGTTGAAACCAATCATGGGTTGCTTGTGTTTTGGTTCAGGGAGGACCTGGCTTGGCAGTTCAGGCTGGACTGTTCGCATTTGATCAGGGTTATCAATGATTTGCATTTAGCTGGGTGCAAATTGAGGTGGCATGGTGTGCAAAATAACTAAGGATTGGGATACGGCCTGAGTGATTACAGGTGGCTTATATTAAGTCAGGCATTCGAGCCATCACTGTTTTCTGTACAAATATTTCACCCTAAATGTGATGGTTATGCCCAGGCAGGGGTCCCATGCACACTGTGTCACTAGAACCAAGGTGTACCTGGTTGAAAAGTCCATAACTACAGTGAAAACAGTCCTGTATTGCTTGAGTTCAAGATGAGGGAGGACCTGCCTTGGCAGTTCGGACTGGACTGTTTCCATTGTAGCAGGGTCAAGACCGATTTACATTTAGCTGGATCCAAACTGAGGTGGCATGGTGTGTAAAATAATGATGGATTGGGATGCTGCCTTGAGTGACTACCAGTGGCTGAGATTATTTCAAGCATTCCATCCATCACTGTTTTATTTACTACTTTTGTTGCCATAAGTGGGACGGGTATGCCTAGATGAGGGTCTTGTGCACATTGTTTCACAGGAACCAAGCTGCACCCAGCTGATGAGCCTTTAACTAGGGCAAAACCAGTCATGGCTTGTTTGTGTTCTTGGCTCAGTGAGATCCTGGCTTGGCAGTTCAGGCTGGATTGTTCCCATTGGAGCAGGGTCAAGACTGATTTGCATTTAGCAGGGACCAAGATGAGGTGGCATGGTGTATAAAATAAGGATGGATTGGGATAAGGCCTGAGTGATAAACAGTGGCTGAGATGATTTCAAGCATTCCATCCATCACTGTTTTGTATACTACTTTTGTCGTCATAAATGGTACAGGTATGCCCAGATATGGGCCCCGTGCAAACTGTTTCACTGGAACCAACCTGTACCTGGCTGATGACCCCGTAACTTGGGCGACACCGGTCCTTAGTTGCTTGTGTTCCGATTCAGGGAGTGCTGGCTTGGCAGTTCGGGCTGGACTCCCATTAGAGCAGGGTTAAGACTGATTTGCATTTATTTGGGTCCAAACTGAGGTGGCATTGTCTGCAAAATAACGATGGATTGGGATGCAGCCTGAGTGCTTACCATTGGCTGAGACTATTTCAAGCATACCATCTATCACTGTTTTGTATATGGTATGCCCAGATATGGGTCCCGTATGTACTGTGTCACTGGAACCATGTTACCCGACTGATGAGCATATAACTAGTTTGAAACCAGTACTGAGTTGCTTGTGTTCCATGATCAGGGAGGACCTGGCTTGGCAGTTGAGGCTGGACTATTCCCAAGACTAATTTACATTTAGCTGGGTATAAAGTAAGGTGGCATGGTGTGGAAAAGAACAATGGATTGGGATGCGGCCCAAGTGATTATCAGTGGTTGAGATTAAGTCAAGCCTTCCATCTATCACGTTTTGCCTATTAATTTTGTTGCCCTAAGTTGGACAGGTATGTCCAGACGTGGGTCCAATCCACACTGTGTCACTGGATCCAAGCTGTACCCAGCTGATGAGGCCATAACTAGGTCGAAACCAGTCCTGAGTTGCTTGTGTTCTGGTTCGGGGAGGACCTGGCTTTGCATTTCAGTTTGGACTGTTCCCATTGGAGCAGGGTCAACACTGATTTGCATTTAGCTGGGTCCAAACTGAAGTGGCATGATGTGAAAAATAACAATGGATTGGTATGCAGCCGAGTGATTACCAGTGGCATAGATTATTTCAAGCATTCCATCCATCACTGTTTTGTATACTAATTTGTCACCCTAAGTGGGACAAGTATGCCCAGACGTGGGTCCCGTGCACACTGTTTCACTGGAATCATGCGGTACCTGGCTGATGAGCCCATAACTAGTGCGAAACAGGTCCTGGGTTGTTTGTGTTCTAGTTCAGAAGGGGCCTGGCTTGGCAGTTCAGGCTAGACTGCTCCCATAGGAGCACGGTCAAGACTGACGTGCATTTAGCTGGGTCCAAACTGAGGTGGCATAGTGTGCAAAATAACAATGGATTGGGATGTGGCATGAGTGATTACCAGAGGCTGAGATTTCAAGTATTTCATCCTTCACTGTTTTGTATACTAATTTTGTCACCCTATGTGGGATGGGTATGCCCAGAGGTGGGTCCCGTGCACACTATGTCACTGGAACCAAGCGGCACCCTGCTGATGAGCCCATAACTAGGACGAAACCTACCTGGGTTGCTTGTGTTCCCGTTCAGAATGGACCTGGCTTGGCAGTTCAGGGTGGACTGCTCCCAATGGAGCAGGGTCAAGACTGATTTGTTTTTCGCCTTGGTCCAATCTGAGATGGCATGATGTGCAAAATAACAATGGATTGGGATGCGGCACTGAGTGATTACCATTGGCTGAGATTATTTCAAGCATTCCACCCATCACTGTTTTGTATACTGATTTTGTCCCCCTAAGTGGGATGGATATGCCCAGACGTGGGTCCCATGCACAGTGTCTCTGGAACCAAGCTGCACCCGGTTGATGAACCCAGAACAATGGTGAAACCGGCCCTGGGTTGCTTGTGTTCCTGTTCAGGGAGGGACTCGCTTGGCAGTTCAGATTGGAGTGTTCCCATTGGAGCAGGGTAAAGACGGATTTCCATTTAACTGGGTCCAAATAAAGGTGGCATGGTATGCAAAATAGCGATGGATTGGGATGCGGCCCAGAGTGATCATCAGTGGCTGAGATTATTTCAGGCATTTCGTCCATCACTGTTTACTATACTAATTTTGTTGCCCTAAGTTGCTCGGGTATGCCTAGAAGGTGTTCCCGTGCACACTGTGTCACTGGAACCAAGCTGTACCCGGCTGATGAGCCCATAACTAGGTCGAAAACAGGCCTGGGTTTCTTGCTTTCCGGTTCAGGGAGGACCTGGCTAGGCAGTTCGGGCTTGACTGTTCCCATTGGAGCAGGGTCAAGACTGACTTGCATTTAGCTGGGTCTAAACTGAGGTGGCATGGTGTGCCAAATACCGATGGATTGGGATGCAGCCAGAGTGATTATCAATGGCTGAGATTAATTCAAGCATTCTATCCATCACTGTTTTGTATGCTAATTTTGTCGCCCTAAGTAGAACGGGTATGCCCAGTCGTGGGTCCTATGCACACTGGGTCACTGGAACCAAGCGGTACAGGGTTGATGAGCCCATAACTAGGGCTAAAACGGTCCTGGGTTGCTTTTACTCGGTTCAGGGAGGAGCTAGCTTGGCAGTTCAGACTGGACTGTTCTCATTGGAGCAGGGTCAAGACTGATTTGCAATTTAGCGGGGTCCAAATTGAGGGGGCATGGTATGTAAAGTAACAATAGATTGGGATGCGGCACGAGTGATTACCAGTGGCTGAGATTATTTCAAGCATTCCATCCACCACTGTTTTGTATACTAATTTTGTAACCATAAGTGGGACGGGTATGCCTAGACATGGGTCCTGTGCCTACTGTGTCATTAGAACCAAGCCGTACCTGACTGACGAGCCGATAACTAGGTTGAAACAGGTCATGGGTTGCTTGTGTTCTGGTTCAGGGAGGACCTGGCTTGGCATTTAAGGCTGGACTGTTCGCATTTGATCAGGGTTATCACTGATTTGCATTTAGCTGGGTGCAAATTGAGGTGGCAAGGTGTGCAAAATAACTATTGATAGGGATACAGCCTGAGTGACTACAATTGGCTTATATTAAGTCAAGCATTCCATCTATCACAGTTTTCTGTACAATTACTTCACCCTAAATGGTATGGTTATGCCCAGACAGGGGTCCTATGCACACTGTCTCACTGGAACCAAGGTGTACCTGGCTGAGAAGTCCATAACTACTAATCCTGGATTGCCTGAGTTCCAGATGAGTGAGGACCTGCCTTGGCAGTTCGGGCTGGACTGTTTCCATTGAAAGACTGATTTGCATTTAAGTAAGTAATTTATTATATGCTCAGTTAATAAAAACCATTGCATAAAATACACTGATACAAAGTATTAAAATTTGAGAAACGATAAAAAGTCATCATACATATTCTTGATGTGACAAGCAAATGAGACGCAGGGATCATGATTGCATGATTGCTTTTGTAAATTCATCCGGGAAGCACTCCGTTGCTAGTGCTTTTTAGTTCATCTGGATGATTTGGTAGTCAGATAGTCTTTACTCATTTGCATGATTGCTTAGTGCACAGTAGAACAACCATATTAAAACCTCTCCAAATTCATAAAACCATAAATTGACTTTAGCTGAAGCCCTGTTGTATCAAAACAGCAGAATATAAAATTATCTAAAACCCTGAGACGTGAGCCAGAGGTTACAGATCACTGTGTTAGTTGTTTGTTAGACCTGCAACGACCAAATTATCCATTAAAAACTGTTATATAGTTCATTTTGAGAAGAGCTGAGAACAAGGGCTTATGTCCACAAAGCTGCTTGGTGCTGGTGTTTAGCTTTCTTCCTGCTGCACCCATGAGTCAGGTCAGTGAAGAGGCCGTATTGCTTTGCCCTCAAAGTCGTAAAGCCATAGTTTGAGGCTGTTGTGTATAGAACCGACCAAACGAAGAGTTGACTGTATTGAGGCCTATCGCCAGACGCCATGGGTTGCAGTTCATTATATGCTTTAAATCAAGCTGGCAAGTGTAATTCATTTTGTCTGGGGCAGAGGCCGGGGATTTATGCCCATTAGGGCGACTACGTGCTGAATGTTAGCTTTGTTCCTGCTGCGTCCATGAATCGAACCAGGTAGCAAGCTAGCTGGATATCCCCTACTTCAAAGCAAGCTTTCACTGCCTGCCTGCATGTTTTTATCTGTTATCGTTTCAGGGCAGGTTTTAGTATGATTCTTCATTCCCTATCTAAGCCCTTACAGATGCACAATAGGTGTAGAACGTCCTCTTTTGCCTCGCCGCATAATCTGCACAATGTAGATGACTGTGTCCGTTTCCATGGGGGCAGATGCAGCATTGATGGCAAAATGTCCAGCCTCAGATGCAGGTATTTTTCCTTTTTTACTCTAGTAAAACCCGCACCCAAGTATGGTTGGGGGGAGCATCTAGAATAGCTCTGGATAACAAACCATCCTTGTGCCCTTTCTTATAATGCAGCTTTGTCCTCCACGAGGTACAGCATTTTTACCGTTTTGTTTACCAGCTCTTTAAAACTTTTGTGGGACCCAATGGTAACCCAAGGGACCTCTAGGGCCAAGCAGTCTATTGCATCTTGTAAGTCAGTCATGGCTGCGCTTTCTTTTTTCTGCTTTAGCTCGTTCCAAAGGTAAGTGTTCAATGTCCCAGGGTCCGCTCCCTTTATTTTGTGCCAGCATTTGACGTAAGCACCCTTGCGTGCTATTTGTTGCTTTTGTAGGCCGAATTCTAATCGCATTTGTGCCGGCGAAGTGTACTGCAGGAGATTGAATATTATTCTCATTGCCCTTGACACCGTCCTGTCCAAAATACCGGCATCCCTTTCTCTCAGGCACTCGCTTCTGTAGGTGATAGTGGGGAGGAGTCTTGCTTGAATCACCTGTAATAAGGGGGTGAGGCTAGGGCCAGTTATTTTATGCTTGATGTTTTTTAAAGCAACCGCTAATACAGTTCCTCTTCCTGATATGGCTGCTTTTTGTTGGTGGAACATGCCTTTGCTGTCCAATATTATGCCCAAGTATTTAAATTTTTCTACAGTGTCGAGTCTCAGGCCCCCCAACTCCCATTGGAACCGGTTTGTTTTCTTATTCTGGTTTATTACTAACACTTTGGTTTTGCCTAAGTTTATACTTATTCCGTTCTTGGTGGAGACGTTGCTCGTGGTGTTTATCAGATGTTGCAAGCCAATCGGAGTACTGTTGATTAGTAAGAGGTCGTCAGCGTAGAGCAGATTCGAGAGGGTGAAGCCTCCAAGATTCGGGGCATGATGATTGCAATTATCAAGGTCTTGGGAGAGATCTGCCATGAATAGATTAAACAGAGTTGGCGCCAAAACGCAACCTTGCTTCAGCCCCCTGGTTGTGGGTATTCTCCTCAATAAGCAATCGCCGGCACCCAGCTTTATTTGTACCCATGTATTGGTATGGAGTAAAATCAGCTGAGACAGGAGTCTTGTATTGATTTTCATTTTAGGGAATTTTGACCAGAGTTTATTCCTGTTGATGTTGTCGAAGGCCGATGTATAGTCTATGAAGCAAACGTAAAGCGGTTTATTGATGTTTTTGACGGCATCAATTAGAAGCTATAGGGCCAGTATGTTTGTTGAAGTCCCCATACGTTTTTGACTAGCCCGTTTGGTTAATTGGAATTGATGCCTTTTCCGATGCCCGGTCTGTAAGTTCTTCCAGCAAAAGTCCCGCGTAGTATTTGGCATTGTTATCTATGAATGCAACAAGCCTATAATTTTCCGCTTCATTTTTGCTGCCTTTCTTGTGTATTGGGGAAATGATTGTTCCCTTCCAGTAGTCTGGTATTGTTCCTGCTTCCATTATGTGAGTGAAAAGTGGCAGTAATGCAGCTGCCCAGTAACCCGGGTCTTGCTTGTATAAGATAGGAGGGATACCATTGGGTCCTGGCGCGCCCGCTGCTCTGCCTTTTGAGACTCTGTTCATAATCTGTTTAATCGAGAAGGAATAATTGGTCTCCCCAGCTTGCTTTTCTTGACCTAGCCAGGATCTTCTGCTCCCCTGTGCTTCTTGTGTGGTGGTGTTATGTCCGCTGTTGAAATGGTGCCATATATAATTAGCCCAGTCTTCTTCGGTCAGGCGAGAGTGAATTCCGAGCGCCCTTGGGTTCTGTAGGCTATTCACTGTGTGCTAGAACCTGGCGCTGTTTTTGGCTTTTGCGTCATGTAGAAGTTTGGCCCACGTAGTTTCTGCAATCTCACGATGTGCTGACCAAATTAGTTTCTTCTTGCTCACTTTTAACAATCATAGTTCCTTTTGAAGGTTAACATCTGGCCCGGTTTGAAAAAGGTTTCGACCTGTTCTATTTATTTATTTATTTATTTGCCTTAGTTGGGTCCTTTGTGATATTGAGAGATGGTTTCTCTGCATGCTGGATGGCGTGGTATGTGTCCTCTGTTTGACGTTTAATCCTGCAGATGTGCCTGTCCCTTCTTTTGAGTGAGCCGCCCGAGACTTTCAGTACATTTTGTCCAGCATTTCAAGACGTCCTTGTTCGGCAACTTGTTTTCCTCCCACAGGATTTTTGCCTCGGCCGGGAATTTTTCCAAGTTGCATGTTTTATATTTGATTCGTTTGCTGATTTGCATTTAGCTGGATCCAAACTGAGGTGGCATGGTGTGTAAAATAACTATGGATTGGGATGCCGCCTTGAGTGACTACCAGTGGCTGAGATTATTTCAAGCATTCCATCCATCAATCAATCAATCAGGGGTTTGTAAAGCGCACTACTCACCTGTGAGGGTCTCAAGGCGCTGGGGGAGGAGGGATTTCGGGCAGCTCCGGCTCATCCGAAGAGCAGGTCTTGAGGCTCTTCCTGAATGCTTGCAGTGTGGGGGTTCGCCTGATGCTGAGGGAGAGTTCGCTCCAGGTCTTGGCCGCAATGTAGGAGAAGGATCTTCCTCCTGTTCTGGTTCTGCAGATGTGTGGGATTTCGGCCAGGGCAAGGTCGGTGGAGCTGAGTTCCCCTTGGGGGCGTAGAAGGAGATTTTTTCATTGAGGTATTGGGGTCCGGTGTTGTGGAGGGCTTTGTAGGCATGTGTGAGCAGCTTGAAGGTCACTCTTTTTTCTACGGGGAGCCAGTAGAGGTCTCGTAGGTGCTGTGTGATGTGGTCTTGTCGTGGGATGTTGAGGACGAGTCTGGCTGCGGCGGTCTGGAGTTTGTGGAGTAGAGATTTGCTGATTACGGCATAGAGGGCGTTCCCGTAGTCCAGTCTGCTGGTTATGAGTGCATGGTTGACTGTCTTTCTGGATTCAGGGGGGATCCATTTGAAGGTCTTGAGGAGTATGCAGAGGGTGTTGAAGCACATGGAAGATACAGCGTTGATCTGTCGGTTCATGGTGAGGGAGGAGTCGAGTATGATACCGAGGTTGCGGGCGTGGTCTGTGGGAGGGTTGCCGAGGGCAGGGGCCGCCAGGTGTTTCCCAAGCAGAGGAGGTGGATCAGAGGATGAGGACTTCCATTTTCTCCGAGTTGAGCTTCAGGCAGCTGCTGCTCATCCAGGATGCAACGCCCTTCATTCCTTCCTGGAAACTGTGTCTGGTGATGTCTGGTTCCTTGGTGAGGGAGACGATGAGCTGGGTGTCGTTGGCGTAGGATACTATGCTAAATCCGTGTTTTCTGACGATGGTTGTGAGTGGGGCCATGTAGGTGTTGAAGAGCGTGGGGCTGAGGGAGGATCCTTGGGGTACTCCGCATCTGATCTCTGTGGGTTTGCAGAGGAATGGCGGGAGTCTGATTCTTTGAGTTCGGTCGGCAAGGAAGGAGCAGATCCAGTCTAGGGCAGTTCCCTGTACGATGGCGTCATGGAGTCTGGCGGCAAGTGTGCGGTGGGAGACTGTGTTGAAGGCTGTTGAGAGGTCTGGTAGGATGAGGGCTGCCGTGTGGCCTTGGTCGATGATGGTGCGGATGTAGTCTGTGGCGGCTAGGCGAGTGATCTCTGTGCTGTGGTTGCTGCGGAATCCGGATTGAGAAGTGTCAAGGATCGAGTTGGATTCTATGAAGTTTATGAGCTGAATGTTGACGATCTTCTCAGTGACTTTGTCGGGGAAGGGTAGGAGAGAGATGGGTCTGTAGTTCTTGAGGGCTGTCGGGTCTGCAGAGGGCTTCTTGAGGAGGGGTTTGACTTCTGCGCGTTTCCTGTCGTCGGGGAATGTGCCTGTTTCGAGGGTGCAGTTGATTGTGCGTCGTAGTGCAGGTGCTATGGCGGAGACGACCCTGTGCAGGATGTGCGGAAGGCAGGGGTCGTTGGGAGCTCCGGAGTGTATGCGCTTCATGGTCTTTGCGGTGTCTTCCGTGGTGACAGGGGTCCAGGTGGTGATGGTCGGCTGGGTGGCATTGCTGGTGGTCCGTGCCTTGGTTTTGTTCGTTGAAGTTGTCGTAGAGAGTCCTGATCTTGTGATGGAAGAAGGAGCCGAGTTTGTTGCAGAGGTCCTGGGAGGGAGGGACATCAGAGGTTTCGCTGGGGGGCTTGGTGAATTCTTGTATGATGTTGAAGAGTTCCTTTGAGTTGCGGGAGTTGGAGAGGATTCTTTCCTGGATGAAGTTCCTTTTCGTGGATCTGATGAGTTGGTGGTGTTCTGTCATGGCGGTCCTATAAATGGTGCGTGCTTCTGAGGTTTTGCTGTTCCTCCAAGCTTTCTCGAGTCATCGGCACATATGCTTGGATTCTCGGATGGTCAGTGGTGAACCAGGTATCTTTTGTGGTGCATTGTTTGTCGGAGTTCTGTAGGGGGGCGACCGTGTTTGTGCAGTCGGCGATCCATCTGTGGAGTTCGTTGGCAGCAGAGTTGGTGTCGGTCGTGGTGGGTGGAGGGGTGCGGCTGAGGGTGGAGTTGAGGTGCTCTTCATTGATCTTGCTCCAGTTTCTGCACAGGGGCGTGGTGTAGGCTTGGGTGCGGTGGGTTTCGAGAAAGAGAAGTGGACGCAGTGGTGGTCCGTCCAGAGGGGCTGCGTGGTGTGACTGAAGCGGATGTTGTTCCCTCCTGCAAAGATAGGGTCGAGGGTGTGTCCTGCCTTGTTGGTTGGGGTGGTGATGAGCTGATTCAGTCCGATGTTGGTGAGGTTGTCCAGGAGGGAAGTAGAGTTGGGGTCGCTGGGGTTGTCGAGGTGGAAATTCAGGTCCCCGAGTAGTGCGTAGTCCATGGAGGGGAGGGCGTGGGGCGCGATGAGGTCTGCGATGGTGTTAGTAAACGGGCCACGGGGTCAGGGAGATCTGTAGGCGAGAGTTCCGTGTAGTGTCATTCTAGGGTTGATCTGGATCCGGAAGTGGGGGTGTTCCATGGGGGGCGCGGAGTCGTTTGGGATAGCAGTTGTGAGTCGGAGGGAGTTTTTGTGTATGATGGCGAGGCCACCTCCAGGGTGGTAGGCGGTCTTTCCTTTGGATCTTGGCAGTAGCGATGTCGGGTGCTGAGCTGGCGTTGGTCCAGGTCTCTGTGAGGAAGGCGACATCAGGCGAGAGGCTGTTGAGGAGTTCCCAGATTTCTACTGCGTGTCTGTGTAGGGAGCGTACGTTGAGGAGGATGCAGTAGCTGGAGGGGTCCGGAGGTGGGTGAAGGTGCGACGGCAGTGCAGGTAGGAGAAATGCCCTTGGGTGGTGTTCGGCGTTGACAGCGGGCAGTTATTGTTTCTTCCAGGGTTGAGTGCGTGGAGGGTTTCTGAGTTGTAGCGGTGGGGGGTGGGAGGACCAAGTTCCCTGGTTCTGGTCGCGGACGGGCACAGTCGAACTTGCCCTTGGTGCGCCTTTGGCGCGCCAGTGATGCGGCCGCGCAGCGGCCGCCATTAAGTAGGTGTCGGTGGAGGGAGAGCAGCTGGGAGGCAGGAACAGGCGGGGGTAGGGGCCGCGAGGGCAGCAGCGGCGGGAAAGGGAGCGAAAAACGGCAAACAAGGAAGAAGAGTGAAAAAAAGGCACAATGATACAAATAGACAAAAAGGCACAACGAGACTGAGGTGGCATGGTGTGAAAAATATTGATGATTAGAATGCAGCCCTGAGTGATCACCAGCGGTTTATATTATTTGCAAGAATTTCGTCCCTCACTGTTTTGTATACAAATTTTGTTGCCCTAATTGGTTTGAATATGCCCAGTCGGGGTTCCCATGCACACTGTGTCACTGGAACCAAGTTGTACCCCGCTGATGAGCCCATAACTAGGGCGAAACTGGTCCTGGGTTGCTTGTGTTTCTGTTAAGTGAGGACCTGGCATGGCAGTTCAGGCAAGACTGTTCCCATTGGAGTAGGGTCAAGACTGATTTGCATTTAGCTAGGTCCAAAGTGAGGTGGCATTGAGTGCAAAATAACGGATAGGGATGTGACCAGAGTGATTATTAGTGGCCGAGATTAATTCAAGCATCCAATCCATCTCTGTTTTGCATAATCATCATCATAGCAGCTTTTATTTCGGTGCTATAACCATAAAAAACACACCACCATAAAATACAGCAATAAAAGTTCAATCTCAGATGTTTACAATCGACAACCTGGTGAACACGCAACTAAAAACCATTATAAGTTTAGATTATTCTACAACGTTAAAAGTTCAGGCCTTTCTTTTTTCGCATAATACTCACAGCAAATAAAAATCTACTAATGCCAAACACTATCAGTTGAGAGGTGTCTGTTTTTAGTATTCTTAAAGCCTCTGAGAATTTCCTAGTCATCAGTCTAGACATTACGGTTTAACCCATTTCCTTCTTGGAGCAGCATATGCCGGACAGAAGAATAGGATATGCGATATATCTTCTACGGCATTCAAAGTGCATAGAATGCAATTAGTTTCCCCCTCAATTGTTCGACCCTGAGACCATTTGGTTGTTATCAAATTTATCTGAAGGGTTTCGAACCGAAACTTCAAAAAGATTAGCTTTGCCAATTGAGGTTGGATTTCATCAAGGTAAAATTCAAAACTTGGCATTGGCTCAAAACTTAAAAACTGTAGAGAAAGTCTTCCCAACCTAAAATCAAGGTGCACTTTGTTTAATATAAATTCCCAGTAAGTACTTTTTAACTCATCCTTGGAACGTATGGCTAGCGAACCAGGATCGGACCAAAAACTGCTCAGACCCAATTTGCAAAGCCAGGCCCGCACATGGTGGAGCCAGGGAAAAGTGAGTTGGCTATCTATTTCCATAAGTTCCTTCAGTCTTTGTCTGTAAAGGCTAAGTTCTTCAGTCACCCAAATTCTTATCCGATATGATAATGGTCTCAAGGCAGCTAAATGCTTAAATCTCTTTATGCCAATATATGTTATGTTAATACATTTCTAAAGTGCACGAATACCCGCGGATGTCTTGGCACTGCTAGGTGTGCAGTTTGCCAATATCATAGAACAGTGGAATCAAGGGTGTATTTTTGGGGAGACACAATAACGACATATATAATATATATAATTTTATTTTTTCCCACAGCAAGAGGGCTTAAATTCTACCCACCCCATAATTCAGCCCTATAGAGGGCGCCTGATTGAGCTCTACTTCTGTATACTTCCAATGCTGGAGACAGCGCCTTGGACCTGGTAGCTCTATGCTGTTTTATGATTTGAATAGAGTTTTTAAGCAGAACTGTCTTTGCCTTATCTATGTGGGGTTTCCATAGGAGTTTTGAGTCGATTATAATACCAAGATAGCTTAAATTCAATACATGAACTAATGGGTTTTGGCCAATAGAGATATCTTTCTTAAAACCCTTGTGTGGCCTAATAGTCATGTATTTTGTCTTGCTAGAATTTATTTCAAGACCCTTCAATCTACAGAAATTGCTGAAGCTATCGAGCAAACTTTGTAGCCCCCTCGCAGTCTGTGATAATAAGATCGTATCATCAGCACACAATAACGATGAAAGGGGGACCCCTCCTAATTTGGGTGAATCGCGGTTACAGTTCTGTAAACGTTGAACGATATCATTAACATATAGTGAGAAGAGGGTGGATGCCAGTACACACCCCTATCTCACACCCCTTATAATGGGAATAGCCTTGTTAGTTCACCATCCGGGCCCCAACGTTTTTTGCTTAATTATCTTCGTGGAGCCTGATAATCTATGTCAGGGTTTCATTGGGTACTCCTTGTTGTCTTAATGATTCCCATAAGAGATTTCTTGGCACTAGATCGAAGGCTGCCTTCAAATCAATGAAGGCTATATACAAATGCCCAGCCTTCAATTTGATGTATTTCCAGGCTATACATAAGAGCCTGAACACCTGGTCGATCGTGCTTGTCTTGGGTCTAAAACCAGCCTGGAATTGAGAGAGGATGTAATTCTCATCTATCCAACAATTAAGTTTGTTTAATATTTGCTTAGCATAAACTTTTTGTAAGATATTGATTAGACTAATAGACCTATAATTGGCCGGGTCTTGCTTGCTACCTTTTTTTAGGTCTCGGCTTGCGCTGGTCTGGCCGAGAGTTTTAGTAAGCGGGTTTTGGAAGTGCAAACCCACTGGCTTTCGGCTGGCGACCAGCTTGCGTTCACGATGGCGTTCACGCGCGCAGCTGCCATCTGGGTTTCCTATCTCGTCCTCATTTCCTCATTTCCTCGTCATGGCTCATTAACTCTATGGACTCTGATGTTTCAATCGCAGCAGCAGCTCACATTACCAACTGACGGCCCTGGACTACAGTCACATGAAAAACAACAGCGATTAGCATTGAAATGCAAGCTTTTTTTTGTCTAGTTAGAAATATTGCTTCGGTGGGTTGATTTCACCTTATATCGCTATTTGTTTTATATTGGGAGTCACAGCCTAATTACCAGTATTTTTGTCTCACTCTGTTTTTTTTAAAAATATTTATTCGTGCAAAGCACAAAGCTATATTTAAGGTTACTTTTTCCGCGTCACTTCTTCACTCTATTTAAACTTCACACCCCCCACTCTTATTGTCTCTCTCCTTCTCTCTCTCTCCCCTCTCTAATTCTCTCTCTACTTAATTAACTCTCCCTCTCTATCTTTTTTAGCCTTTCATTCTCTCTCACCCCTTTATCTGTTTCTCTTTCAAACTCCTTCATTCACTCTCTCTCCCCTTCTTTCTCTCTCTCTATCCCGCTCCACTCTTTATTCTATGTACACCCTTTCTCTCTCTTTCTCTCTCACCACCCTCTCTAATTGGGCATTATATCTTCACTCTACCTCTCACTCGGCGACACCACAGCATCACTCAGCATCACCACAGCATCACTCAGCACAACCACAGCATCAATCAGAGCCAGCACAGCATCAATCAGAGCCAGCACAGCATCAATCAGAGCCAGCACAGCATCAATCAGCACCAACACAACATCACTCAACGCCATCACAGCATCACTTAACGCCATCACAGCATCGCTCAACGCCATCACAGCATCACTCAGTGCAACCACTGCATCACTCAGCGCAACCACAGCATCACTCAGCGCAACCACAGCATCACTTAGCGCCACAACAGCATCACTCAGCGCTACCACAGCATTACTCAGCAGCACCACAACATTACTCAGCAGCACCACAACATCAGTCCGCGCAACCACAGCATCACTCAGCACCACCATAGCTTCACTCAGCGACACCACATCATCACTCAGGGCCAACACTGCATCACTCAGCACCACCACAGGATGACTCAGCACCACCACAGCATCGCTCAGCATCACCACAGCATCGCTCAGGACCACCACAGCATCGCTCAGCACCACCACAGCATCGCTCAGCACCACCACAGCATCGCTCAGCACCACCACAGCATCACTCAGCGCCACCACAGCATCACTCAGCGCCACCACAGCATCACTCAGCGCCACCACAGCATCACTCAGCGCCACCACAGCATCACTCAGCGCCACCACAGCATCACTCAGCGCCACCACAGCATCACTCAGCGCCACCACAGCATCACACAGCGCCACCACAGCATCACTCAGGGCCACCACAGCATCACTCAGGGCCACCACAGCATCGCTCACCATCGCCACAGCATCACTCAGGGTCACCACAGCATCACTCAGCGCCACCACAGCCTCCCTTAGCGCCACCACAGCATCACTCAGGGCCACCAGAGCATCACTCAGGGCCACCAGAGCATCACTCAGCACCACCACAGTATCACTCAGCGCCACCACAGCATCACTCAGCACCACCACAGCATCACTCAGAACTACCACAGCATCACCACAGCATCACTCAGTGCCACAACAATATCACTCAGCACCACCACAGCATCACTCAGCACCACCACAGCATCACTCAGCGCCACCACTCAGCGCCACCACAGCATCACCGCGCCGCAACAGCATCACTCAGCGCCGCCACAGCATCACTCAGCGCCGCCACAGCATCACTCAGCGCCGCCACAGCATCACTCAGCGCCGCCACAGCATCACTCAGCGCCGCCACAGCATCACTCAGCGCCGCAACAGCATCACTCAGCATCGCCACAGCATCACTCAGGGCCACCACAGCATCGCTCAGCACCACCACAGCATCGCTCAGCACCACCACAGCATCATTCAGCACCACCACAGCATCATTCAGCACCACCACAGCATCATTCAGCACCACCACAGCATCACTCAGGGCCACCACAGCATCACTCAGCACCACCACAGCATCACTCAGCGCCAAGACAATATCACTCAGCGCCACCACAGCATCACTCACCGCCAAGACAATATCACTCAGCACCACCACAGCATCACTCAGCACCACAGCAGTATCACTCAGCACCACAACAGTATCACTCAGCAAGACCTGAGTATCATTCAGCATCACCTCAGCATCGTCTCCGCAACAGTCACCACCACCACCACCACTACCACCTCAGCATCACTCAGCACCACCTCAGCCTGCTCTCGGAATCTGGCATCTGTTGATTCTCCCCTAGCGTCTGGCCGCTGCTAGTGTTATAATACAGGTACTAGTTCCCAACCTTCACCCTCCGATTGTTTATGCCCCTCAAAAAAGAAGCTTTAACAAACAACCATTGCAATAGGCAGAAACAAGTTGCCAGCATTGCAAGAACAAAAGAAAACTGAGGAAATTTTTTATTGTAAATACTTTTTTAATATGGTCGTTCAGTTTTACATAATGCCTTCTTGGTCATATATAAAGTAACAAAAATGCTTCTGACACTTTTTTATTATAACTTTTCAGCATGCTGCACAGCAGCCACACTTCTCTACAGCACAGCTTGAAGACATTGGCAAAGTCAATAGCTCTGGCTAAACACTTATAAGGCCCCAAAGGCGAGACCTATTGGCTATGCCAATGCTTGTTGTAAATAGGCACAATTTCGTTCCCCTTCCATGAGTTGGGCACTGGAGCACCAGAGGCCACAGCATTACATAACAAATTTACGTATGGTACCCATACTTCTTGGTCATACTTCAAAAGATCCCCTGCTATTTCATCTGGCCCGAGCCTTGTCTGCTTTAATCGTGTCTATAGCTATCTTAGTCTCTTCTATGCTAAAATGTAGAATAGGGGCTGCATCTTGGATGGAAGAAGCCTGACAGGAATGGTCAGTAGCAGGTGGAGAGAACTCCAATGCCCCAGAATACAGTTTGGAGAGTGTCGAGTCCAAGTACCTGGGTTCAAATAATGGTCCGTACTGGTGTTACCATTTTTACAGCCATGTGCTATTATTCTCCAGAAAGTAGCATGATCTTTTATTCTGGCCGCAACATTGAGGTCATTCCAATTCGCTTCGTCCCACCCATTTGCTGCCATGTTTAGCACCTTCTTATATTCTTTCCTAAGGAACTTTACTTGTACCACATGTTTACCCTTGAGCGCCACTAAGAGTCTTCTCTTGGTCAACGAACAATCTCCATTGTACCAAGGAGTGTTGGATGGACTACTAGAAGCTCGCATATTCAAGCCCATTTTTTAGGGTTTGGTCAAGAAGAATTTCATTTCCTCAACCAAGGAGTAGTGGATTTGCACTATTGGTATTTCAGATGGGCAGGTGTCAATATAAGGAAGAAGGGCATCTAAAAAAGCATTATAGATACAGTCAGTAGCTCAACTCTATTGGTAATGCACAACCATCTAATAGCGGGCTACGATTGTTACTAATCCTCAGTTGGGAAGAATATTTGGGATTTCAGGTGCACATTCTTCTATCAAACTCCCTGACACATGATATCCGATAAACACTTGGATGTGATTTTCCTCATTCATGTTGGCCTGCTGCCAATACTCAATCAAGATAATCAAGTTGCACTCAATTATTGCTCTAAATTCATTTGGGTGGGGCCACTAAAGACTTTCAGTGCTTAGTATCAATCGGAGCAGTTCATACCTTTCGTTCAGACAGTGGTCCAACTTGCAGTACCTAATCGCAATACAAGTTTATTGCTTCCATTCAGACAATGGTCCTGCAATGGCCACTAAGGTGTTTATGGATGCTATGTCAGCTCTGGAAGCATGACTAATATAATCACACCCTTTCTGTCCAGAATGGAGCAAGCCAATGGTACACTAAATCAAGCCTTCACCACTGGACTAAGGATTATCGTGATACTTTAACCTGTATGGTGTTCAGCGAGCATTCAACTTGTCTAGGTGAATATTTTTTTTAATTAACTTTATTTATTCATTATTGCATAACAATTAACACAGGTGTACATTCCGTAGAGAGCATCCATGATTGGCTTAGACTCAGCCACATTGATTACATTCTAAGTCATTGGATATACATAAACAATCCCATGCAAATCCCTCCCAGTCCCATCAGCCAGCTAATCCCCTTCCACTTCGGAGCTAGGGCCGTTGCTACTCCCAGATGTACTACTAGGACTCGACTGTGTCTCCTCGACCAGAATCCCCCGGCAGAGTTCCCTCCACACTCTTAAGTCCTCGTCTAGTTTTTCATCTCTATGACTCCTTTTCATGTGCACCTCCTCGGCTAAGGTCCATTCACGCACATCTCTGAGCCATGCCGAAATATCAGGTGCACGCACTCCCATCCAGACAATTGCAACTCTACGCCGTGCTAGCACTAATAGTAGTTGCTGAAGCTTATAGGCCATCTTGGTTTTTGTTTTTTATGTTTGCGTATTAATCCTAGCAAGCAATGAGATGGTGTCAATTGTATGCGACGGCTAACACTGCTTCTAACCCTCTCCACTATCTCTGTCCAAAAGCAGTGTACCTTGTGACACTCCCAGGCCAGATGCAAGAAATTAGCCCCTTCCTTAAGACACCTGGGACATGTGTTGGGTTTATCTGGAGGCCTGAGATGTATTCTCTCCGGGGTCATGTATGTGCGATGCGCATAATTATAGTGTATAAGCCAGAAACGGGCATTGCATGAAATAGTGTGTGTGAGAGTGCCCACCATCTTCCAATCTCCATCTCCCAGAGGTGTCTCCATGTCAGTGTTCCATGCAGCGAATGCCCTTGGGAGTGGGCCATTCACATCAGACCTCATGGCCTTATACAACAGAGATACGAGGCGCCTGCCAGCTCCGCAGGTTAGGTGTATGTCTAGGGTCAGGGTGTGCAAAGGGATCGAGGGGTATGTGGGCCATATCCCTTTAAATATATTAGAGAGTCCAGCGTATTGTAGATATTGTCCCTGCCCCAGCCCAAAATTTCTGCATGCCTGCTCGAACGTGATGAAGCTCTCGCCCGTGTAAAGGTCCGCGAGCACGCTACATTCCCCCTCCTGCCAAGCCCGATGGGACATATTGGCCATCACTGTCCTGACCGGGGCTAAGTCCCAGACCGACAGCTCCCGGTGTAAAGGAGCCCACCTCAAGATTCGCTCTACAAAGGTCTGCCAGGTGCGTGCAGTCTGTCTGACTACATATGGCACCGAGTCAGAGACTCCCGTTCCCTCTAGAAGCAGCGATGGCAGGGTGGCTGCCGGTACCCTATCGTGGAGCAGCCTCTTCTCCCAATTGTCACCCTCGTCGAACCACCTGGCCGCATGTTGTAACTGCGCTGCATAATAATAGAGCTCCAGTCTCGGCACCTCAAGTCCACCGCCCTCATACGTGCGATTCAATGTGGCGAGCGCCACTCTGCTACAGTGGCCCGCCCAATACAGATCTATTAATGTTAAGTCCAGTGTCCTAAATATCTGCCTAGGTATGGGACATAATGCATTTTGTAACATATACAGGCAGCGGGGCAGCACAACCATTTTCGCTATCCCCAACCTGTCCATTAAAGAAAGTGGGAGAGTATTCCAGAAGCGCACCCAATGTTTCAACACATCAATTGTCTTGTAGACATTAAGCTGCAGTATCTGAGCGTCCTGCGCTGCCACCTGGATGCCCAAGTACCAAAAATTATCCATCTCCCATTGTAGACCCAGCCGAGAAAGAGCGTCCCGAGGGAGGCCCGCAAGTCGAGCCAGGGGAAACGAAGATTTGCATCTGTTTAGTTGTAATCCAGAGCAACCACCAAACTCCTCCAGCATCTGAAGGAGCTTCAGGACCGCCTCCCTGGGCGAAGAAATGTAAAATAGTGCGTCGTCTGCATATAATGATATAGTGTGCAGGGTGCACCCGTATTGATGCCCCAATGCCCCAGATCTCTGCGGGCCCAGATTGTCAATGGCTCTATTGCCAGGGCACACAATAAGGGAGAGAGCGGGCACCCCTGACGTGTCCCCCTCCCCAATCTCCACTCATCCGATCTGCCATGTCCCACGTGGACTCTAGCGGTGGGCACAGTGTACAGTATCTGCACCCATCGACGGAACCGTGGGCAAAACCGGCAACTCTTAGCACTTTCTGTATGCACCCCCAGTCCACCGAATCAAATGCCTTTTCTAATTCTATGGAGATCAAGGCCAACTCCTGGTCACTGCGCCGCACTTCGTGCAAAATGTGCGTCAAACGTCTGATATTCATACCAGTGTTGCGTGTTGGTATGAACCCGCACTGGTGTCTAGGCGAATATTAGGAGGCCAAAACCCTTAACAAGTTTCTTTGGCATTCCAAAGTATGCACCTGATTTCGACCACCCCAGAAGAATGGCAGAGTCTAATGCTGATTTATTGACTCGGCTTCAAGATGAATTTGTTGCAGAATATTCAAGGAGTTAAGCGAGAGACTGTCTACTAAAAATGACTCAGACACTGAGGATAAAGTTGCAAACAGATGGCTCCCAAAATTGGACGTGCTAGTTCAGGAAAGCATCCCTGACAAGCAAGTCTTCAGATCAACTTACAGACCACCTGTTCCAGTTTTCGAGATAGAAGGCACACATTGTAATCCTGCCACCATTTTGTGGTGTAAAGAAAAACAGGAAGGTCAGGAACATCAAAAAGCGCTATGTGGCTAATTCTGTTTAGTGGCCCACTGGTGACACCAAAGTGTCTCCAGAATAGTCCACTACATCGCTCCCTTTATGGAGTTACCTCAAGAAGGGTACAACTGACTTGAAATCATTGATCTGGATGAGCCTGCTTTGTCTCTAGGTTTACACCCATTACCAAGTACTTAACTGGTACAAGCATCATTTTCAACAAGTGAACCTGGGGCAATTTCAGCTATGATTGCTACAACTGCAATCTTATGTGTACTATCAAAAAGATCTACATCAGTTGAAATGATGCCAAAGCAAGAAATTACGAGGGAACATGGCGGCCAGCTAGGAAGCCGGTCGCGAGCCGCGCTTTGCTAACCTCTTCTGATATGGACTCCCGTTGATTTTGAAGAGCTGCTGGCACCGGGTCTTTTCTGCCCGTTTTCGTGCAACTGGGGTCGCCTCTTCGCTGCGGTTGCGTTGTGCTGCCGCGGTGTGCACTTTCTGCGCACATTGCTCCGTGCATCTCGTCGGACCTAATCTGGTGTTTGGTTTGGGATCCCGGCCGGTGGCGTCCCTCTGTTCTTTCCGGTTCTGCTCCTGGGAGGCGAGGCTGTGAGGGGCGCGTTGCGAGCGCGTCTCGGCCCCACGAGCCTAGGGTTTCCAGTTCACCTGAGTGCCGTGGGTTTGTAGTGGGACGACGCGGCGCAGTTGAGAAGCCACCATTGTGGTGGAGGGAGGAGAAATGTATTAATCTTAGGTGGCGCACAGGCGCTTACGCTCTTTCTGGACTGCTCATCTGTCTCCTGCTCACCTGGATGTGCGTCAGATCTGGTGTGGCGCTCCTCAGGGCTGCTGGCGCGCTCGGTGAGTCCCGCTGAGCCCTGTCTCGATCCCCTGAGCTGACCCCTTGTCATTGGGTCGGCTCAGGCAGAGCCAGCACACGTCGCTTCCTGGTGAGATCCCAGGGTGCTGGTTGGACGCTAGTGGAGTTGTCTCCTCTGCCTCTGGGGGTTCAGGAAGGACGCTTCTCAGTAGCCTGCCCTGCTACGGACTCAAATCAGGTAAAGGGGGACGATTTAAGGCATGTTACGGTTTCCAGGTTTATGGAGCTAGCATTTCAGCATTGTGGGGGGAAAAACAGATCTTTAAGGGGAGTGAACTTCCAGCACAACATAAAACACTCTCTTCCTTTCCCACTATCTCCACTCCTGACAGTGAAACACTAATAGGTAAGAGGTACAAATTGAGATCTAGTACATTCCTCAGGAGAGAGCCTACCCCCCAACGAGATATACAGCCCAGTCAACCTTTGTGTGTCTCATTGAACAAACAAATACAGGAATCTTCCAGCTAAGTCAAGAAAAGCTACCACTGTAAAAGAGAGAAAGAAAAAAATTGCCCTAGCACCTACAAAGGTGACCCCCTCTCTCACATCTTATTTTAAACTAAACCCGCAGGGTGGTATGGAATCCACAAAGCAGGTAGTACCTTTGCCAGCAGGTTCTCCATCATTAAACCCTCCCATTCCTATTTCAAATAGATTCTTAGCCTTAAGAGACCTGGCTCCGGCACCCGGAGGAAGTGGATTCAAGGAAGGAGATCTGACAGGAAACACATCTGTAGAGGTGGTCCCCGTGGTTGCTCCAGGCTTGGACCCAATACAAGGGATGTTGAGCCAGTTGTCACCGGAGATTAAGGAGCGCTTTTCAACTTCAGAAATTAATCAAAAGAAAATCCAAGATACATGCACTAGTTTAGAGGAAAATCTGTCAGTACTAGCACAACGCATGGAGGAACTGGAGAACAAAGTGGGGGAGTTGAGGTTAGATGTGAGAGGTAATACCGAGGAAGTGGCCAGGCTGAAGGAAAGGGACCTATCGGATAGACTGGAGAGGCTTGAAAATAATTATAGAAGAAATAATATCAGGATTCTCGATCTGAGAGAAGGACTGGAAGGGGACAATATTAAAACCTTTGTCATAGATATTCTGTCTAAAGCATTCCCACATGTTGCTTCTGCGTCTGTTTGGGAAACTGAGATCCAACGGGTTCATAGATACCCATTCAAACCTAACCCCGGATGAAAGAAGCCCAGAAAAATCCTGGTATATATTCAATCATTTCTTCTTAAGGAACAACTACTTGGGGCAGCTCTTAAACATAAGAGTATTCAGGTACAAGATGCATCTTTCAGAATAAGGTCAGGCATCTCTCGTGTAACAGAGGATAGAAGGTGGGAGCTGGGTAAGCGGATGGACAACCTGAAAGAATTAGGCGCTCAAGTGCAGTTAAGGTTTCCTGCCTTCTTGAAAGTGATGTGGGCTAACAAGATGTACAATTTCCGATTCCCTGAGGAAGTGGACAGTTTTCTGGCACATAATAAACCTTCAGCTAGTTGAGGCATTTATTTAATGTTTTGGAGGGAGTTCAGCTTTTGTGGTGTGAAAAGTATTTTGTTTTCTTGGGGGTTAGCGGGTTGTGGCTCGAATTGGCAATTCTCAATTGCCAATAGGTAGTCAGGGAGGGTTCTCATGGGTGGGGTGGGAGGTGAGGGGGGGTTGCACGAGTGTGGGTGGGGAGCATTGAAAAAAAAGAAAAAGAAAACTGTAATAGGGTCCTCATTTGACTTAACTATTTCCTGTAGATGTAGCCTGGTATGGAAACATGATGATGATGGGGGTAGATCCGCCCCTGGGGGAGGTGTTGGCCTCGAAATTCTATGTTGGAACGTGAATGGCCTGAGAGTCAAAAGAAGACAGCGTCTGGTCCTGCAATACCTGAAGGATAGTCCAGCCAGGATTCTCATGCTCCAAGAGACCCACCTGTTAAGATCAGAATGTAAGGCACTGTTTGATAAGCAAAGATGGGTAGATAAGATTATAGTCTAAGATCAACAATGTTGCTCTAAGGGAGTGGTCATAATCTTTAAAATAAATTCAGGAGTAGAGCTTATCAAGTCACAGGTGGATGAGAGAGGACACTGGGTAATAGCAGAGGGGAAGAATCACGGTGCCTCCTACACGTTGGCCAACTACTTTGGCCCCAACGAAGATGATACTACCCCTTTAAATAATCTTTGCCTCTCCCTGGCTGATTTTGAAGCTCCCTTGATACTTGGCAGGGACTTCAATGTCCTTCTAAATAATAAGTTAGATAGATCCTCCCCTAGAACCCAGATTGCGGCTCCTCGGGTTAAAGCTCATCTCTCTGCAATATTTTTTTTTTTTAACCTTTGTGATGTTTGGCGGAAGAAAAAGGGTGATGCCAGGGATTATTCCTTCTACAGTAAGAAAAACGGCCACTACTCGAGGATTGATTACATCTTTATAGAACTCCTGGAAGTAGAAAAAGTAAGGGTAATAGAATATCTACCCATCCATCTCTCTGATCATGGGGCAATAGCCTTGAGCATAGAACTCCCCTCAAAGCCTACATTGAGGAGATGGACCCTGAATAGGAGACTTCTCCTACAACCACTTATCCCAGACATGATAAAGAGGGAATCAGCTATTTTTTTTAGCATAATTTGGATTCTGCCCCGCGATATATAGTGTGGGATGGCTTTAAGGCTTGGCTGAGAGGGATCTTAAAGGGTGCCGCAGCTGGCTGGGTTAGATCTGAAAAAAGGGAGATGGCTGATTTGGAGGAGCAACTAGCGGCGGCTGAGGCAGCTTTAAAGACTGGGCAGGCTTCTGGCGCTGAGAAAAAGTTTACTAGGGAAGGTCGAAGATCTGCAGCTGAAGTTTAGACTTAAAACTGAAGAGATCATGCTACAGAAGTGGGAAGTAAGTAAAATGAGGGACTTCGACCAGGGAGAGAATTGTGGTAAACTCCTCGCCATGAAGAGCAGAATAGATAGATCTTGCAATTATATCAGTAAGATCAAAGTGGGTAGCCAAGTTGTGGAGGATAAAGGGGATATTGAGCAGGCATTTACCGAATTTTTTCAGGATTTATATCGGGAGGATTTATTGGTTGAGGAAGAAGCTTTAGACCAATGGCTTGCTGGGAAACAGCTTCCAAAGCTGAACTCAGACAGCCAAAAAATACTCACTCAAGATATAACAGGGAATGAAATTTTTGCTGCCCTTAATAAAGCTAAGAAAGGGAAAGCTGCAGGGCCGGATGCCATTCCTAATGAGATTTAAGTCTTACTGATAGATGAAATTATCCCTGTCTGGCTGAAATTATTTAATGAAATGTTAAGAGGCTCCTCTCCTCTACCAGACTCGTGGAGCGAGGCTGTCATTTCACTGATTCTGAAGCCCGGGAAGGACCCAACCCAGTGTCAGTCCTATCGGGCAATTTCATTATTAAATTGCGATTATAAGATCTTTGCTGGGATACTGAATGCCCGTCTTTGAAAGATCGTGGGGCCGATAATTCATGAAGATCAAAAGGGCTTTCTTCCGGGAAGGCAGATGTTGGATCTGGTCTATACTTTAATCGGTTCGATTGATTTGGCAACAGCTCAGGGCGCCCCACTCTCAATTATCACCATCAATGCAGCAAAAGCCTTTGATCGAGTTAACTGGCACTACCTGAGTAGAGTCTTGAAGGCTTTTGGCTTTGGCGATATCTTTAGGGAGGTCCTTAAGAAAATATATAAAGCCCCCGGGCTCAGATTCTGGTCTATGGTAGCCTCACTGCTTCGGTTGCAATTGAGCGTGGTACAAGACAGGGGTGTCCGCTATCTCCCATTCTCTTTGATTTGTATATTGAGCCTTTGGCCCAGAGTTTAAGGCAGAATGATAAGATCATCCCCTTTGCTGTAAATGGCTTCACGAGGAAGTTAGTCTTGTATGCTGACGACTTGATTTTATTATCATCCAATGTCAATCATACTTTATCCAGCTACTTATTGAAGTTCAGGCTTTTGGGAAGCTGTCCGGCTACGAGGTTAATAACGATAAGACGGAAATCATGGCCTGGAACATCGCAGCTCAAGGGGCAAAGCTTTCCAAGGTGTTAAGATATCTTGGAATAACTATAACCCAGGACCTTGGAGATATTCCTAAAATAAACTTGGAGAGAGTCTCCAAGGAGGTGGATGTACTTCTGAAAAGGTGGCAGAACATTCCGCTATCTCACTTTGGGCGGGTCAACTTGATTAAAATGTGTGTTCTTCCTAAATATGCCTATCTATTTAATAACATCTCATTGGAATTTGATAAAGGTCGTTTACTTAAAATACAGGGCAAGATTTCTTCTTCTATTTGGGCAGGTAAAGGGATCAGGTTGTTCTGGAAGAAATTAAGGCGTAAACTTTCACATGGTGGTATGGGCTTACCGGATTTTCAGCTGTACTGTTGGGTGTACCAATTAAAGAATTGCAGGATGTTACTTCTCAGGCCAGATAATTCTCTGATTGGCAGCATGTTTAAAGCTATGCTGTTGGATTTCGCTGAGGAGGGTTTTATGTATAAATTTGGCGCTCCCAAATTCTTTAAAAAAGTTCAGCTGAAGATTTTACACGCGGCGGCCAAGCTGTGGTCGGACTGTCGGGTCTGTTTGGGTTTGTCCTACTACAGTGAATGGGGCCCAGTGTGGGACTCTCCAGAAACACCAGGGTGTCTTTTAGACGCTCTAGTCCAGCCGTTAAAGGATGCGGGTGTTGCACGCTGGAAGGACATTGTGGGCGGTAACAAATGTCTACCCTGGGATTTTTGGAGGAATCTAACTAGCGGTGCACTTTCCAGGTTTAAGTACTATCAAATTTCATCATGGTGTAAGAGCCAGCGTTGGCATTTTCCGGAGGCCAATTTTATGGAAGACGAGTTAACAAGATCAGAATCCGAAAAGGAAGGAAGTAGCACAGTGGTATAATCATCTCCTTGCTGCAGCTGATAGAAAGCTGGAACACCCGTACTTGGTCTGGGAGAAGTACTTGCCGAGCAAGGAACTGAAAAATTTATGGCAAGTATCTTTAGACATGCTTTACCCATTGATTAAATCTGCTGCACCAAGGAGAAACCACTTTTTTACGCTCCACAGGATATACTGGTCCCCACTCAAACTTTCCAAAATAAAGGGCAGTGGAGAAGCAAAGTGTATGAGATGTGGTGCCCAGAAGGCGGATGATATCCATGTGTTTGCTTCTTGCCCCCTGATTCAAGAGTTCTGGGGCAACGAGAGGTAAGACTCTGTCGGAAGTCCTGGACACAGAGGTGGAGGTAAGTCCTTCTGTTATCTTGTTCGGCACTGTGTTGATGCCCGAAGGGGCGATGGAGCTTTCAGGGACGCAGAATAAATTGGTGTTCTATCTGATCCTCTTGGCAAGGAGGGAGATTTGTAAGCTCTGGCGCCAGGCGGCATCCCCTACATGGAGAGCCTGGTGGAACTCAGTGAGATATTTTAGGGATTTAGATCAGAAGGTTAATGTCTACAGAGAAAGAACTGAGCTTGGGATATTTTGGAATCTTTTAGACCTTTTAGATCCTGATTAGTCGGGTACGACTGCTATATAGTGTCCAATGATTATACCTCTTGGTCAGCTCATGATGTGTTGTGCGGGTTGGTTCTCGTGAGAACATCAACTGAGATTGGACCCCCTAGTTATGAGCAGCAGGGGCGTATCAGATCAGACCGAGAGGTTGCTTAAGCTATGGAGGTCATATGAGGACTTAAAAAAAAAAAGCAAGAAATTACACTATCTGGAATTGAGCCCAAGCCAGCGCCTAAAACGGAAGCGTTTTTCCTTGCCTCCCAAAGAAACACGAGATACATCCACTTCTGCAATCAGTCCATGTTACTGATGGATTCTTATATGTTTTGGGGACACGCAGGAATATCTGAACACCATGGTCCTACATTTGGATCTTTGTTGCATATCATTTTTCCTACTGTAGTTTACAATGTTGATTATTTTTTGTATGATGATGCATGGGCACTAGCTTCTTGAAAGTTTAATGCTACCTTCTGTGGTTCACGAATTGCAGACATTCTTCTCACTGAGCTAAAAGGGACTACCATGCTGTAAACCTGTTAAATGGGCGAAAAGTGCTTATCACATTCTGGGCCCTAGAGAAATGATTCAAATTCCTTATGTTTTGAGAATCTCATTGGATGACATTATCACTCCAGGTCATTGGGCAAGGTCATGGGAAATAAATGCTGTTGAACAACTGATGACTCATACAAGATAAAATGCTTCATTGGAGAATGAAGATCCATATCTCAATGAGGAAGATATGATAATATATACAGCTATAAAACTATAAAGAGCTAGCATACTCAGAGAGAAGCCGCAGAGAGAGTTAGGGAAGCAGACAGGGAAATAATGTAAATTACTTTCAAAGTTATTGGTAATGGCTTTCAAACAATCTAAGCACATCTATACTATCTCCACTCTTATCACTTATGCTTTAAATCTATTACAAGAAGTCAAATGCTTTGCAACATGAGCAAGCTCAAATGTGTGCAATGACAGTTGAGCATTACACAGTCAAATCGCGTAGGAATGAACAAAAAAGCTGTGTTTCTTACTGCATAACAGATAAAGGACTTTCAAAAGAGGTATTCTATAGCCATTTCTCAGTCAGAGAGCACACGATTTTCTATTGCTGAGGATCATTTATCATGTGGCTGTTACATGAAATAATTTCTTTACATAGCACTGCTTTTCATTTTCAGAAATATACATCTTGTGGATGGTGTGAATGCATGCATAATACATCCCTACAGCATGCTTGCAGTTTTCCATTGCTTGAGGAATGGCAACCCTGCCTTTATTAGCACACCCTCTTGTACTATTCCTTAAGGACTCTCACTCCTTTGCAAGGCCATAACTATATGGTGCTTGTGTAACCCTCTAAAGCCTGGCCTTGCTTGTAAACTCTTCTTGACACCTGCTCCTGTCATTCTCTCTTATCACACTGTTAAATAACGGTAACTATGCAATTTAAATGATTCTCATACGTTTTTGTGGATCTGCTAACTGTTCAAAAAGTGGTGAAATATTAGGGAATTACATGTTATTCTCCTCCAGTGAAAATCTTTGAAGTGTTTTGGGCAAAAAATTGACATGATTAACACAAGTTTAAATAATTTAAGTCAGCACATTGCAATTCTAGCCCAGATAGAGGTACGACTGACCTCTGCAGCCGAGACATTTCCCTTTTCAAATAGTCCATTCTGCCTTTGAGATTCAATGAATTTTGCAAACAGACTCAAATTTAAAGTTGATTTTATTCAGTTCCGTACTCATTTGTCTGATTTATTGCAAACTGTGTTCTATGTCTCGAACACAATTAGCATTAAACATTTTTAAAACTAACGGATCTGGCATCCCTTATGCTTCGTTTTTAAGCCTGTTTCATGGAATATCGAAAAACATTCTCATCGAGAAGTGTGCAATTTTCACTTTGATTTTCCTGACCCAATTAAGATCAACATGAGCAGTAGTACACCCTATCTGATTGACTATCAATGTTGCAAAGCTATTGCATTTGATTTCGACTAAGACACACTGGACTCCGTTGTCGCAAATTTAAACCTTCTCATGTGAGACCTATGCTTCAATGTGTGAACCTTTTTCAAACGGTCATTTTGAACATTCCGTTGGAACATCATGCTGTCCTTCCTGTTGATGATTACAGCAAATTGACTTGAGAGCATCAGGCGGTCTGCAATGCAATGAAAATGCCCATCTTCAAAGCTGCTACACCACTGAATCTTCACTTATGCTACCATGTGCCGACTTGCGTGGGACTGACAATCTCACTGTTTTCGGATGCATTCAATGGCACTTCACAAAGTGCTCCAACTGCTGCATCTTGGACTCCGCCTCTGACGCTATTTAACTCACAGATGAAAATGCCATCAATCTGATCGTATCCTGACTTCACCATCATTTACAGTTGTGAATACCAGTACTGTTGCAACCAGTTCTAACACCGCCAACTTTTCTGAGGCAAGTGAGACTTTTTGATCATCGTCTCCATCTACGGATTATCTCTACACTGCTGCAGATATTAAAGCTTCAATCTCTTTTCAGAATGAAAAGAACTCAGTATAACAAGCTGCTACTTTTTGCTGTCTAGTCATCTTAAGCCAGTTTTTTTCTTTTTATAACTTTTAGGATTCATCTTTGGTTTTTCTGTCATGTTGCATAGACAATCAATCAATCAATCAAACAAACTTTATTCGGTTTTCACATATGAAACCATAAAAATATTCTACAATACCATACATGATAAAAACGGGTAAAATCATCACATTGGAAACATTGCTGCCCTAAAAATTCTTGTGCAAAGCATACAATAAGTTATAAAGTGTGTTTATCCTAGTTCATAAAAGATACAAAAAACAGTCGAGGATGTAATCCTGGAAGCCTCCTCTATACTATATATGTCGCCAAAGTTTTCCACTTATGCATCCTCACTGAACTCCACATATTTGTGCATTCTTACTTTTGACAGCACGTTTTTGTTTTGTAGACATGTGCTGCATTTAGTATTGACTGAACTTACACAACATATTACGTTTGCTTTATTTTAATTTGATAGTGCCTCAATTATTCATATACATGAATATGATTTATAACATGCAATGAATTTAATGAAAGCGCTATAGAATTTATATGCAGATTCCTGCATTTTATATAATTGATGACAACGTTTGCTCTTTTCAAGGTAATCAGGAAAGTGCATTTAAGCCTGGTACCTACACGTATTTAGGGAGAGCAGAATCTTCAGTCTCCTGGGAGACTCGTGTAAGCTAAACTGCGAACATCCCTAGTGAAGGCCACTGCCTCCTCGGAGTCAGGAGGTCTTTATCATCTCAGCAACTGAGGCAGAGCGCCCTTCTCCAAGTACAGAAGTCAATTAAACAATTAGTCAGTGGTTCTGCTATGGTATGCATTCTGGAGGTCATTTAAAGAAACACTGAAATGTATTTTTGTCACAGGTAGGTAGGGGCTAGAAGTGAGGAGTTGGTTACCAAAGAGAGGTTTATTTATTTGATGCAATGAATTGTTGAAATACCATCACAATGTTACAATTCGTTTTAATAGTTTGCTGATAAATTGCTTTTATTGTCAATCAGGATTTCTGAAGCACAGCAACTCACCTGCGAGGGTATCCTGGTGCTGAGGTCATTGCAGCTGGGTTCAGTTGAACAGCCAGGTCTCGAGTCCTTTCCTGAATTCCAGGAAAGAGGATGGGGTCCGTAGATGAAGGGGGAGGATGTTCCAGGTTTTCATTGCGAGGTAGGAGAAGTGTCATGTGGTCACATTAGGTCCAGGCAGGAACACCACCATTTTACATGTGACATTTTGAAAGTTTAAAGATGATTATTTTTTTTCAACGTTGACATCTGACACATTTGCGTGTATGGATAATGTTCAATGAAATAACTTTGCTTACATTTAATCATCTTCGTAGGCATATTATCAGAGAATTGAACATTCTGTAAGAAAGCTAAAATTCACTTTGTAAAATGTTGTTTGTTATTTTTCAATCGGCTACAGCTTTGTCAGGATAGAATCAATAATGACAGCCTGACTGGGACTTCGACATGGCAACATGGGTTAAGTCTATTATATAAACAACATCAGTCCTTCACTGTCGAGGTCACCCCATGTCGGATTTCCAGCCCAGCTGAATCCTGTTTCCTCCAGAGAAGGATGGTGCCCAGCTGTACACCAAGACCGGCTCCCAGATGAAACAGAAGAGGTAACTGGGGAGTAGATCACCCTACAGGGATTCTGGCGGAACGCTAGGTAGAAGCACCTATACAAGCATATGTTGTTACATAGAATATATATGCTTGCATATAAGTACAGTTATGATTGAATTGTTCATTTTCTTTACCATTGTTGTGATGCTGATTACTCTGTTTTGTTCCTTTCTATTGATTATTGCAGCGTACATATTTTACAGAAGCATTTTATTGCTTCCATAAATATCTAAATGCCAATTTGAGTATTTCCTGTGTCTCCCTTTAGGCATGCACGAGTTACCAAGCTAAAGGGTTCTAGATCTGTTTCCACGATTTCCTTGGGAAGTCAGGGTTGTCATGCTCTAAGGTTGCACAAACTACCTGATACCTTGCAAGGTTAGAGGTATAGATGGTGCACTGTGAGCTAGCAAGGACTAAGACCAACAAACCCCGATGGTATGCGTAAAAATTTGTCTTGCACAGTTTTGACGTTTATGTTGTCCAACAAATGCACAGTTTTACTGAGAAGTTTGAACTGTACGACATTGTGCCACCAACGTTCTAGCTTGGGTACTTATTTAATGGGTCTCCCGAGTAGTTTTTCATTTGTGTGGCCAAAGCCCCTCTTCACCTACTAACCGGAGACGTCCGTGGTGTTAGGGACTAATCCTCCTAAGCCTAAGTATGGAACCCCTATTTTCTGGCTGTAGGTTGTTCAAGCTTGAACCTTTAAAAGGACGGCAACATCCATAGAAGTACCCTGTCTGAATTTCAAATATTCCAAATACTTCCATGGCTAATCCAGGACAGGTGGTTCTACCACTTAATTGCAGACATGCATTAACACAACATGGGCACCAGCAAACGGGAGGCGATGTTACCTTCATGGTATAGGCTCACGAAGCAGACAAAACAGAGGTATTCTAATCATGGGTCCCATTCCTGGCAGTAAATGCCAATTCAGGAAATTTTCCCACATACACTGAAGTAGCAGTACCAAACCAATACAGAGCATATGAGGAATTAAAAATCGCACTCACTTATCAGGAACACATGAATTGGTTCCTAGGCTCCTTATAACATACATTGGAAAATGTCAGACTAGGTTCTCTCAGCAATAAGGGAGCAACATGGCCAGTCTTAGCAGGTTATACACCATATCCAGATATAGCAAACATTAGAGACCTACCGCCGACGCTGGTACCGCAGCACGCAACCTCCACTGATGGATCCCCAACTGCTCCGACACTCTGGCACCCCTCAAGAAGGCATCTGGCAAGCAACACTCCAAGAAAGCCAGCTGGTTCACTCCCGCCTTCCACGAGTCCAGACGCACCTGCAGACGACTAGAGAAGAAATGGAGGAACAAAACCCCGGAAACCCACACAACCTTCAAAGCCGCAATCACCGCACTAGTGTATTCATTCAGAGGAACTCCAAACCTCAAAACCACAAAGAAAATGGCCCTCCTAGACAGAATAAACGCCAATGCACACAAAGCAAAAAACTCTTTGCCTTCGTTAAGGAGTTTGCCAGGCCCAACAGCGAGACCACGGACGTCCCACCCTCCCAAGATTTCTGCAACAAACTTGCCGCCTTCTTCCACCAGAAGATCAGGCAGATCTATGACAGCTTCAACACCCAAGACCCTAGCACCAAGCCCGACACTACTGCACCCAACCACGCCGCACCCCAACAGATCCTGCTCAACTGGACCCCGCTCACCACAGACACACTCAAAACCATGAAGAACATCCACTCCAGAGCCCCCTCAGACCCATGCCCGCAGGACAGCTTCCATAGAGTAGCCATCGCCCGAGCTTCGCTGTACCATCAACTGCTCTATTGAGACCGCCACCTTCCCTGACAACTGGAAACACGCCGAGATCAACCCTCTGCTAACAAAAGCATCCGCTGACTTGACAGACCTCAAGAACTTCAGACCCATCTCCCTGCTCCCCTTCCCAGCCAAGGTCATCGAGAAGGCCATCACGCCCAACTCTCCAAGTTCACCAATGCAAACCACGTCCTGGACATCTCCCAATCCGGCTTCCGAAGTAACCACAGCACTGAGACCGCACTACTCGCCGCCACCGACATCTGCTCCCTCCTCGACCGGGGCGAAACCACAGCCCTCATCCTTTTGGACCGCTCGTCCGCTTTCGACACCATCTCCCACTGCACTCTAATCACAAGACTCCACGATGCCGGCATCAGCAACAAGGCCCTGGACTGGATCCACTCTTTCCTCACCGGTCATACACAGAGAGTCAGACTACTTCCATTCCTCTACGAACCCACAGATATCAGCTGCGGAGTACCCCAGGGCTCCTCCCTGAGCCCCACCCTCTTTAACGTCCACATGGCTCCACTCACGGCCATCGTCAGGAACTACGGACTCAATATTTTCTCCTACGCCAACACCCAACTGATTCTATCCATCACCAATGAACCCACAACTGCCAGAAACACTTTCCACAGCGGCTACATAGGAAATGGAGAGGACAGCTATTCTCCTCCACTTACTCTACGTACAGGAGAGGGGTAGCGAGTTGGGTAGCCCCACAAGTCCCATTCCAGATCCATGGCTACAAAGCAGACCTAGGGGGAAGATACGTTGTGGTGCATGGTGTGTTGGATGGCATAGAGGTTTGCTTGATAAATGTATACGCCCCAAATGTGGATGGTGGCAATTTTGATCTGGAACTAGAAAGACTATTAATCCCCTACAAGGGGAGACCATTAATATGGGAAGGGGACTTTAATTGTGTGTTAGATGGTACCCTAGATAGACACCCCCCGAAACTAAACACTAAACCAAAAATGTCAGCAGCTCTGCTCGGCGTAACGGCACGCCTATACTGTGTGGATATCTGGCACGAACAACACCCAAATACACAAGGGTACACCTGCTACACGCCATCCCAAACTGTCTCTAGTAGACTTGATAGATTTCTGCTTTCTGAGGAGGCCACCTTGGCGGCAGCACAGACCAGTTTACTGGGGTGTTATCTATCGGACCATGCCCCATTATTGCTGGAATGGGGGGTGGAGCATAGGAGACCGAGAGTACCACTGTGGCGCCTACGACCGTAAGCTTTCCAAGACGCGATATTCAGATAATAAATTAGAGAGGCCATAAGTGTTTTTTTCGCCACTAATTGGTTATCCGCAGCAAATAGCTGGGTGGAATGGGACATGCTAAAAGTGGTCACCCACGGAGAATGTCTGTCCAAAATAGGGGGCACAAGGAGACGGTTAGAGCGTGACCTCACCGAAGCAGAAGGCGAGTTAACCAGACTGCAACAAGGGGGACAAGAGCAGGAGTCGCTCAATGACTCTCTTACACGGGCAGAGTGGGTGAGGTGTGGGATAGGCTGGACTGCTTCACCAGACGTGAATATCGCCAGCTGCTACACAGGGAGGGCGATAAATTGGGAAGACTACTGGCCTGGCTCCTACACCGGGAATGACCCTCGCCACCTATATGCTCTTAGACGCTCCAGTCCCCTGACGGCACTACTCTCAGTACGCAAAAAGGGATTAACTCCTTGCTGCGTGCCCACTAAGCAACTGTGAACCGGCAAGGCCCAGAGGCAGACTGGACCGAAACTCTGGAGTTCCTGAATGAGGTGCCTCTCCCATCTTTCACAAGGGAATTTGGAGGCCACGATCCAACTGGACGAACTGCGAGAGGTGGTACAGGGAATGGCTCGTCGTAAGTCCCGAGCTCGGAGGGCCTACGGTGGAGTTCTATCAGACCTATGCGGATCTGCTGCTCCCCTGGCTACTAGAAACTTTGCAGGAAGCCAAGCGATCGGGTGTCCTACCGCAGTCCATGAGAGAGGCACAAATTATCATGCTCCCAAAACAGGCAGAGATACAAGCGACCCTGGGGCTTACAGACCCCTATCAATGCTGGGAGTGGACGTAAAAATACTAGCCATGGTCCTAACGATTCGTATCAGTAGGGTGGTAACGCAGTCAGTGCATGAAGCCCAATGCGGTTTTATACCGGGAAGAGGAACACAGATGAATCTTCACCGCCTCTTGCACGTGATGCACTCGGTGGCAGGCAGCGATATCAGGGTGGCAGTAGTTGCCCTAGATATCAAAAAGGCATTCGACACCCTGCGATGGGAATATCTGTGGGAGGTCCTAAAAAGAATGGGATTCGGGAGAGAATACATAAACTGGGTCCAGCTTCTCTACTACCAGCCCAGCGCCCGTGTCCGCAGCGGCAGACTAGAATCGGGAACTATGCCCATCAAAAGGGGCACAAGACAAGGATGCCCATTATCCCCGCTTCTCTGACCTGACAGTGGAACCACTGGCGATCCGGCTTAGGCGAGACATGAATCGGTGGGGTATCACCGTTGATGGACGCACGCATGTCATTTCATTATATGCAGACGATGCATTCCTATATGTCCATCAGCTGGAGGAGGCGGTACCGGTACTCCTCGATATATTAGCCTCCTTTGGGACCGTGTCAGGCCTACACATAAATCGTCAAAAATCGGTCATATTCCCACTGGCCGTGTTGGCAGAGGGAAGCCACACAGACCTTCCTGACGTGGAACTCAGCTGGGACAGGGACCAGGGCATACAGGTAGCACACTCACCAGACGCACAGTATACTCTAAACATTGGGGCGGTGATTACGAGCTTGAGGTAATCGGTCCGGTTCTGGAACAGCCTCCCCCTTTCGGTCATCGGACGGGTAGCCATGGCCCAGATGGTTATGCTCCCTCGATGCCTATACTCCATGCAGAACTCCTTTTGCAGGATCCTGGGGTCCACCTTTGATAGTCTGAATAGTCTCCTAGTTTTGTTGGTATGGGCCTGGGGATGAAACAGGGTAAAACTCGAGTTACTGAAGTAGGACACAGCGATGGGAGGACTGGGACTCCCAGACTTCAGACTCTATTACTATGCGGGGCTACTACAGTATGCAGCGCAGTGGTGTGCAGACGGTCACAATATAGAAAAGGTGCTGCTGGC
Organism: Calotriton arnoldi; assembly: GCA_963921515.1. Taxonomy (NCBI): domain Eukaryota; kingdom Metazoa; phylum Chordata; class Amphibia; order Caudata; family Salamandridae; genus Calotriton; species Calotriton arnoldi. The sequence goes on along the minus strand of CAWUFW010008052.1, from coordinate 820,402 downwards.
CGACCAGAGCAGTGGAGCTGACATACCGGGATGGCTCATGATGGGCTCAGGAGCTCCGAAGGAATGCCCGCACATAATCAGACAAGTAACAGAGGTATGGGAGCAGGCGGTTACACGGATTATCTGCAGAGCCCCATACGCCGCCGTGCACCCACTTTGATGGTTGCAGGGATTCCACCGAATCCAATCAGCTATGGACATTACCAAACGGTACGAGGAGGGATGCACGACAGCGTGAGACCAGTTCATGAATGGGACCTTCCGGACTCTCGAAGAAGCGGGGGAGTGGTGTCAGGTACCGGGAGGACATTTTTTATAGTATGCTAAAATAGCACGCACAGTCCGCAAGATTTGGCCCTCCTGCCCAGATGAGCCACACATTAGTGTTGCTATTAGACCTGGGGTCCACCATAGGACTGATCTCGTGGATATACAAAGCTCTGATAGAATACTGCACAGTTGCGGTCTCCACAATCAAAGACCGAAGGGAGGCGGACCTGCCCTTCCCCCTCACTGATGGTGAATGGAAGAGAGCATTTGCGCAAGTAGGCAAGGTGGACAGCAAAGCGAGGTTCAAGCTTACCCAATTCTATTATCTGCACCGTACCTACTTAATGCCACAGAGACTGGCAGGCTTCAATGCTAGCCTCTGTGGCATGTCCACGTTGCGGGTGGACACAGCCACATTTATACACATGACCTGGACATGCGCCAGATTGCGATCATACTGACAGCGAGTAATACAGGGACTTCAGATGGCCATGGCCGTGCAAACTGAAGAGTCAGTCAAACAATGCATTCTGGGGGTACTCCCGACACCGAAGAAGGGTGCGTGCATACCACACAGGTGCGACCTCTTGGGCCTAGTCCTGGCCAAGTGCTGCATTGCAATATATTGAATGCACGTGCTCCCCCCCCGGCTCAGTAGATGGAAGGCAGACGTGAGGGAATAGGGAGTAGCTGAAGAGTGTCGCCTCCAAGCTGTACGCACGGATGAAAATGCAGACAGAGACCTGGAATAACGGGGATACATGCCTGAAAGAATGCAAACACCAGAGAGTCAATGCGAAAGTGAGGGGAACACATCTCAGGCATATAGCATTACAAACACCACACAAACTCAGGAGACTGACGGGAACCCCTGACCCCCACCTATAGTCATAGAGCACATCAGGGAATAGTGTGGCAGACCCTCCCCACATTCTCTGCACAATTACTATAATATATCAATGATAGTCCCACACCCGACAATTCACCATTGCCCCCAGAGAGATGAGTTACAGCCACCATGGTTCTCTTGGTTCGCATAGTTTGTTTTTAAAGAAAAGAATTGCTGCACATGATGGTCAAGGAGGGGTAAGCCCCACGTAACACATGTAAACGGCCAAAAAACTTGACTGTTATATCAGTCACAAATCATGCCATAGACATGTAATGTAATATCCATTCATCGATGCAATAAAAACAAGTTAAACAAGCATTGGCATAGCCAATAGGTCTCGCCTTTGGGACCTTATAAGTGTTTAGCAATGCAGCATAGTATCTTGGGTGCTGCGCCGCTAAGGATTGTTTATTTATAAGATACGGTTGAACTGTTCAATAAGCCATGTATGCAAACTATCTAATCGTGTTGTACTTTTTTTTGCACAGCTGTGGTAGCGGGTCTGACCCCTTTATTTTATGCATTTTCGCCAGAGTCCCTTTGCATTATGGGACTTTTAGTTTTTTTGCCGTTTGCCCAAGATTTAGGGTTGCCACATTGTTTTATGCCTGGAGAACACCATGTATGCCACAATATTTAACTGTAATTTTGGTTTTGTTGAAGGAAACTAAGATGTATTAAAGTTTTACGATGCATTTATTTGTTAAAAGACGATCAACAGCTGGAAACTGCCGATACAGTGTTATATAGCGAAGCTCCCTAGTAGGTACACTGCTGCTTCCTATGAAACTAGTGCCCTCTGAAATGCGCTTATTATGCCCACGGGGCATTTGGCTTGCTATGTGCTGGTGATTTAATTGGAGACATGAAGCAGGTGTACTTTAATGAAGACGATGCAGCCATATTGACTGACAGCTCCATGCGACGGGTATGGTTATGGGTGCCGGCACTGGTGGTGCGAAGAGATCTGACTTTATAGCTACTAGAATCCTTTAGTTCCGGGTTATTACGGTGACTTTAGCAAGTTATGGTTTATTATGTAACTGTTTGTAAGCACGCTGGACTTGCCGTTTTACCCAGGAGCATCTCAAGAGGGAGTTAACCTACCCATAACAACATTAATGTGAATTGGGCGAAGGAATCAATTGAGTGGAGGTTGAACATTTTGAGCTTTCTTCCTAAGCGGGTTATTATAAAACACTTAAAAGCGTACTTTTTATATAGCAAGTAGAGAAAAGTTTTGTAAAATATGTAATACAGCAAAAAGGAATAGGGCGTATCTGAGAAATGTAAAGTGAGCGAGTTAGTGAGATAAGATTAAAAACGAGAAGAGACAATAAAAAGAGAGCAAAACAATGTGACAGTGAATATAGCTTAGTGAAAGTGAATAAAAAGGAGATTAAGATAGAAAGAGAAAGAAAGGGGGGTACAGATAATAAAACTGGTAGTGAAAACAAGTGTTAAGTAATGATGTGGTATAGAGTGATGCTGTGGTGATGCAAAGTGAAGCTATGGTGGTGTTGAGTGATGTTTTGGAAATGCTGAGTGATGCTGTGGTTGTGCGTAATGGTGCAGTGGTGGTGCGGAGATATTCTGTGGTGGTGCTCAGTGGTGGAGTGGTGGTGAGGGATCCTGTGGTGGTGCAGAGTGGTGCTGTTGTGGTAGTGAGTGATGCTGTGGTGCCGCTAAGTGATACTGTGGTGGTGCCATGTACTGCTGTGGAAATACTGAGTGATACTGTGGTGGTGCTATTAGATGCTGAGTGATGCTGTTGTGATGTTGTAGTAGTGATGTGGTGGTGCTGTGCTGAGTGATTTTGGGGTGGTGCAGTGGTGGTGCTGAGTGATGCTGTAGTAGTGCTTACTGATGCTATACTGCTGCATAGTGATGCTGTGGTGGTGCTGTAGTGGTGCTGATTGATACTTTATTGAACCAGCTGGACTAGCATGTTAGATAAAGTAATAGAACAGACACACCCGATAACAAGCCCGAGGTAGAAACATGATGTCCTAACAGCATAGAGTAAGGCGCAAGCAAGATAGCAACCCTAGATTATATTTATAGGCGAGTTGTGTTTGCGATGCGTTTTGTTTACATTTTTAGTTACTCAAGAGCACTTTATTAACCCCTCTCTTCACTCGCGTTGTAGACATTGAAGGAAAGGACTGAAGGCCACCAGTACACCCATCGTTGTTTTTGCGATACACAAAATTTACAAAAAGGGCACCTTTGCGGGAGCTATGTTGGTAATGTTTTAAGTGAGCTGATGAAGTGTTAGCGTCCCAGTGCGCCCCCTAAGCGTGAGGCATAAGGCTGAGTATGATTTCACGGTGACTCAGTTGTAAGTTGCGCACAAGTGCGGCATGTGCAGAGCCGTTTTGTAGGTCCCCAGCCTATTTAAGAAGGTGGCAGGACAGAGTGCAAGGCAGAGGGACAAGCATAGCGAGTGTAGAAAATAAGTCTAACTGTGAGGATAGACGACAAAGCAGAGTAACAGCCACGGGGAGTGAAAAGCAGGAGTAAAAGTGGTAGGAGAGAGTGCAGGACACAGTGACAGGGACGCAAATTGAAAAAAGTAAGAATAACTGTTATGATAGAGTGCGGGGCAGATGAAAAGCACGGCGATTGAAGAACCTAATATTAGGTGGAAGGACTTATTCCGGGTTAGAGAGATAGGTATAGCGAGCTAAAAACATGAGGAATAGTGGCAGGACAGAGTGTGTTCTACACTGTAAATGAAGGTGAAGTTAAAATGTACGTATAGCTAGGAGGACAGCGCGAGGGGCAAAGTAAAAGGCACGTTAAGGTAATAACATAAGGATAGGTGGCAAGATAGAGTGTAGGGCAGAGGAACAGGCACAGTGAGGGAACAACATGAGGTTAGGTGGCAGGACAGAGTGTGTGGCAGAGGAACAGGCAGATTGAGTCAAAAACATAAGGATAAGTGGCAGGGCAAATTGCAGGGTAAAGAGACAGGGACGGCTAGGCTGGAGGAGGGAGGGTGAAGCGAGGCTAGAAGCCTCAGGCGAACTATAATTTGAGTAGTATGTGTTATAAATGTTCCTGGAAATTAGTGTTAAAAGTGCTTAAAAGCAGGTGTTTACCTTGTGCAAAGCTGTGAAGAAATAGCCAGTATTTAAAGGCAAAATAACAGATACATTAGCGTATTAGCAGAAGGCTCGTCCTGCTGTGTAGGGTAATGGCAACTGACAAAATTGTAATTGTAGTTTTGTGACTATAATAGAATGCATTGTAATATTATTTGTTGATATTTGTGGCACTGATGTTCAACGTTCGCAAAAGTGTTGTGATATTGGCAAACTGCAAATGTAACTGGTAGATGCGCTAAAGGCGCCTTTTAGTCTGGCTGTTTGTAATTGTCATTGAAGCTTTAAGGGAGGGGTAAAGGCGCAGCTTGAGGTATCGAAACCAAAGCAAGCGTGTTTTAGCGGCCAATTTCGAACACACAATAGATGGTGTGATAGATTAGAAAAGGAATGTTTCTCGCAGACAGTAAACAGCGCTGCAGGGCATGAGTTTGTTATATGGGAACTAGAGGCAGAGCGCGTCTATATGTTTTGCCCTATGTGCACGCAGACACAAAAGGAAAGATATTAGTGAGAACATAAGGAAAGGTATCAGGATAGAGTGCGTGGCAGAGGGAAAAGTACGGCTAATAAAGAAAACAAGCATAGGCGGTAGGACAGAATGTGAAGCGAACGGTGTGAAAAAGAAACAGGCACGTAGAGCCAAAAGCATGAGGATAGATGGCAGTACAAAGTGCGTCATAATAAGAAAGCCATGGGGAGGCAATAACATGATGCTAGGTGGCAGGATAAAGTGAAGACAGAGTGAAGGGCATGGGCTGTGCAGAATATAAGGCTAGGTAGCAGCAAAAAACTGCAGGACAAAGAGAGCGGTAGGGCGAGCTAAAAAACATGAGGGTAAGTGGCACGAGAAAGTGCGAGCTAGAGAGACAGGGACGGTGAATAAAGTGTATGAGGCTAAGTGGCAAGTTAAAGTGCGTGTAGTGCGTGGCAGAGGGAAAAGTACAGCTAATAAAGAACACGAGCATAGGCGGCAGGACAGAATGGGAGGCGTACGGTGCGAAAAAGGGACAGGCACGTAGAGCTAAGAGCATGAGGATAGATGGCAGTACAAAGTGCGTGATAATAAGAAAGCCATGGGGAGGCAATAACATGATGATAGGTGGCAGGATAAAGTGAATGCAGAGTGAAGGGCAAGGGCTGTCCAGAATATAAGGCTAGGTGGCAGCAAAAGTGCTGGACAAAGGGACAGGTAGGGCGAGATTTAAAAACATGAGGATAAGTGGCACGAGAAAGTGCGAGGTAGAGAGACAGGGACCGTGATTAAAGAGTGTGAGGCTAAGTGGCAAGGAAAGTGCGTAGACAAAGGGAACAGAATACGCACTGTTGTGGCAACAAAAGCGTACAAAGCCTATAATACATTGGCAACGCCACGCCACTGGGAAGAAGACCGAGCAGGGGGGCAGCAGAAGAGTGTAGTGCTGCTGTGATGAGCCTAAAAATACGTTGCCCCCCAATTCAATGCCAAATCAGCAATAGAGCATTTATATTAGAATAACAGTTAGGACAAAGTACGGGGCAGATGATAGGCAGAAAGTGAAAACATAAGGAAAACTGTTAGGACAGAGTGCGGGATAAACAAGTAGGCACGATGAGCGAAGAACATAAGGGTAAGTGGCAAAGCGAAGTGTGGAGCACAGTGACTGGACACAAGAGAGAATAACATGAGGGTAAGTGGCAGAGAGAGTGTGTTAGCGAGAGTAGAAAGCAAGATGAAGCAACAATATAAGTCGGAGTACAGTGTGCGGGGTAAAGTAAAAGGCACGGGAAAGCAATAAGAAAGGATAGGTGGCAAGATTGAATGCGTGGCACAGGGCCAGGCATGGTGAGGTAATAACATAAGGATAAATGAGAAAAGAAAGGTGGGGGGCAGAGAAATCTGAATACGGTAGTGTTGATTGAAGAACATAAGGAGAACTTTTAAGAGCGAGTGCGGGACACAGTAAAAGGCAGGATAAAGCAAACTATAAGTATAGGTGGCAGGACAGAGCGCAGGGCGGGGCAGAGAGAGGTATAGCGAGCTAAAGAAATGAGGAAAAGTGGCAGGACAGTGTGTTAGCGAGAGTAGAAAGCAAGATGAAGCAACAATATAAGTAGGAGTACAGTGTGCAGGGTAAACTAAAAGGCACGGGAAAGCAATAAGAAAGGATAGGTGGCAAGATTGAGTGCGCGGCACAGGGACAGGCATGGTGAGGTAATAACATAAGGATAAATGACAGGACAAAGGTCAAGGGCAGAAAAATCCAAATACGGTAGTGGCGACTGAAGAACAGAAGGATAATTGTTAGGAGAGAGTGCGGGACACAGTGAAAGGCAGGATAAAGTAAAACATAAGTATAGGTAGCAGGAGCGTGGGGCAAATTAAAATTTACGGCTGGGAATTACATGAGAGAAGTGTGCAAGACAAAGTGCGGAGCAGAGGGACTGGTCACGGCAAGATAATAACATGGGTAAGTTGCAGAGAGGGAGTGAAAAGCAGGAGTAAAAGTGGTAGGAGAGAGTGCAGGACACAGTGACAGGGACGCTAATTGAAAAAAGTAAGAATAACTTATGACAGAGTGCGGGGCAGATGAAAAGCACGGCGAATGAAGAGCCTAATATTAGGTGGCAGGACTTATTCAGGTGTAGAGAGATAGGTATAGCGAGCTAAAAACCTGAGGAATAGTGGCAGGACAGAGTGTGTTCTACACTGTAAATCAAGGTGAAGTTAAAATGTACGTATAGGTAGGAGGACAGCGCGAGGGGCAAAGTAAAAGGCACGTTAAGGTAATAACATAAGGATAGGTGGCAATATAGAGTGTAGGGCAGAGGAACAGGCACAGTGAGGGAACAACATGAGGTTAGGTGGCAGGACAGTGTGTGGCACAGGAACAGGCAGATTGAGTCAAAAACATAAGGATAAATGGCAGGGCAAATTGCAGGGTAAAGAGACAGGGACGGCTAGGCTGGGGGAGGGTGAAGCGAGGCTAGAAGCCTCAGGCGAACTATAATTTGAGTAGTATGTGTTATAAATGTTCCTGGAAATTAGTGTTAAAAGTGCTTAAAAGCAGGTGTTTACTTTGTGCAAAGCTGTGAAGAAATAACCAGTATTTAAAGGCAAAATAACAGATACATTAGCGTATTAGCAGAAGGCTCGTCCTGCTGTGTAGGGTAATGGCAACTGACAAAATTGTAATTGTAGTTTTGTGACTATAATAGAATGCATTGTAATATTATTTGTTGATATTTGTGGCACTGATGTTCAACGTTCGCAAAAGTGTTGTGATATTGGCAAACTGCAAATGTAACTGGTAGATGCGCTAAAGGCGCCTTTTAGTCTGGCTGTTTGTAATTGTCATTGAAGCTTTAAGGGAGGGGTAAAGGCGCAGCTTGAGGTATCGAAACCAAAGCAAGCGTGTTTTAGCGGCCAATTTCAGAACACACAATAGATGGTGTGATAGATTAGAAAAGGAATGTTTCTCGCAGACAGTAAACAGCGCTGCAGGGCATGAGTTTGTTATATGGGAACTAGAGGCAGAGCGCGTCTATATGTTTTGCCCTATGTGCACGCAGACACAAAAGGAAAGATATTAGTGAGAACATAAGGAAAGGTATCAGGATAGAGTGCGTGGCAGAGGGAAAAGTACGGCTAATAAAGAAAACAAGCATAGGCGGTAGGACAGAATGTGAAGCGAACGGTGTGAAAAAGAAACAGGCACGTAGAGCCAAAAGCATGAGGATAGATGGCAGTACAAAGTGCGTCATAATAAGAAAGCCATGGGGAGGCAATAACATGATGCTAGGTGGCAGGATAAAGTGAAGACAGAGTGAAGGGCATGGGCTGTGCAGAATATAAGGCTAGGTAGCAGCAAAAAACTGCAGGACAAAGAGAGCGGTAGGGCGAGCTAAAAAACATGAGGGTAAGTGGCACGAGAAAGTGCGAGCTAGAGAGACAGGGACGGTGAATAAAGAGTATGAGGCTAAGTGGCAAGTTAAAGTGCGTGTAGTGCGTGGCAGAGGGAAAAGTACAGCTAATAAAGAACACGAGCATAGGCGGTAGGACAGAATGGGAGGCGTACGGTGCGAAAAAGGGACAGGCACGTAGAGCTAAGAGCATGAGGATAGATGGCAGTACAAAGTGCGTGATAATAAGAAAGCCATGGGGAGGCAATAACATGATGATAGGTGGCAGGATAAAGTGAATGCAGAGTGAAGGGCAAGGGCTGTCCAGAATATAAGGCTAGGTGGCAGCAAAAAGTGCTGTACAAAGGGACAGGTAGGGCGAGTTTAAAAACATGAGGATAAGTGGCACGAGAAAGTGCGAGGTAGAGAGACAGGGACCGTGATTAAAGAGTGTGAGGCTAAGTGGCAAGGAAAGTGCGAGACAAAGGGAACAGAATACGCACAGTTGTGGCAACAAAAGCGTACAAAGCCTATAATACATTGGCAACGCCACGCCACTGGGAAGAAGACCGAGCAGGGGGGCAGCAGAAGAGTGTAGTGCTGCTGTGATGAGCCTAAAAATACGTTGCCCCCCAATTCAATGCCAAATCAGCAATAGAGCATTTATATTAGAATAACAGTTAGGACAAAGTACGGGGCAGATGATAGGCAGAAAGTGAAAACATAAGGAAAACTGTTAGGACAGAGTGCGGGATAAACAAGTAGGCACGATGAGCGAAGAACATAAGGTTAAGTGGCAAAGCGAAGTGTGGAGCACAGTGACTGGACACAAGAGAGAATAACATGAGGGTAAGTGTCAGAGAGAGTGTGTTAGCTAGAGTAGAAAGCAAGATGAAGCAACAATATAAGTCGGAGTACAGGGTGCGGGCTAAAGTAAAAGGCACGGGAAAGCAATAAGAAAGGATAGGTGGCAAGATTGAATGCGCGGCACAGGGCCAGGCATGGTGAGGTAATAACATAAGGATAAATGAGAAAAGAAAGGTGGGGGGCAGAGAAATATGAATACGGTAGAGTTGATTGAAGAACATAAGGAGAACTTTTAAGAGCGAGTGCGGGACACAGTAAAAGGCAGGATAAAGCAAACTAAAGTATAGGTGGCAGGACAGAGCGCAGGGCGGTGCAGAGAGAGGTATAGCGAGCTAAAGAAATGAGGAAAAGTGGCAGGACAGCTGTGTTAGCGAGAGTAGAAAGCAAGATGAAGCAACAATATAAGTAGGAGTACAGTGTGCGGGGTAAACTAAAAGGCACGGGAAAGCAATAAGAAAGGATAGGTGGCAAGATTGAGTGCGCGGCACAGGGACAGGCATGGTGAGGTAATAACATAAGGATAAATGACAGGACAAAGGTCGAGGGCAGAAAAATCCAAATACGGTAGTGGCGACTGAAGAACAGAAGGATAATTGTTAGGAGAGAGTGCGGGACACAGTGAAAGGCAGGATAAAGTAAAACATAAGTATAGGTAGCAGGAGCGTGGGGCAAATTAAAATTTACGGCTGGGAATTACATGAGAGAAGTGTGCAAGACAAAGTGCGGAGCAGAGGGACTGGTCACGGCAAGATAATAACATGGGTAAGTTGCAGAGAGGGAGTGAAAAGCAGGAGTAAAAGTGGTAGGAGAGAGTGCAGGACACAGTGACAGGGACGCTAATTGAAAAAAGTAAGAATAACTGTTATGACAGAGTGCGGGGCAGATGAAAAGCACGGTGAATGAAGAGCCTAATATTAGGTGGCAGGACTTATTCAGGTGTAGAGAGATAGGTATAGCGAGCTAAAAACCTGAGGAATAGTGGCAGGACAGAGTGTATTCTACACTGTAAATCAAGGTGAAGCTAAAATGTACGTATAGGTAGGAGGACAGCGCGAGGGGCAAAGTAAAAGGCACGTTAAGGTAATAACATAAGGATAGGTGGCAATATAGAGTGTAGGGCAGAGTAACAGGCACAGTGAGGGAACAACATGAGGTTAGGTGGCAGGACAGTGTGTGGCACAGGAACAGGCAGATTGACTCAAAAACATAAGGATAAGTGGCAGGGCAAATTGCAGGGTAAAGAGACAGGGACGGCTAGGCTGGGGGAGGGGAGGGTGAAGCGAGGCTGGAGGCCTCAGGCGAACTATAATTTGAGTAGTATGTGTTATAAATGTTCCTGGAAATTAGTGTTAAAAGTGCTTAAAAGCAGGTGTTTACCTTGTGCAAAGCTGTGAAGAAATAGCCAGTATTTAAAGGCAAAATAACAAATACATTAGCGTATTAGCAGAAGGCTCGTCCTGCTGTGTAGGGTAATGGCAACTGACAAAATTGTAATTGTAGTTTTGTGACTATAATAGAATGCATTGTAATATTATTTGTTGATATTTGTGGCACTGATGTTCAACGTCGCAAAAGTGTTGTGATATTGGCAAACTGCAAATGTAACTGGTAGATGCGCTAAAGGCGCCTTTTAGTCTGGCTGTTTGTAATTGTCATTGAAGCTTTAAGGGAGGGGTAAAGGCGCAGCTTGAGGTATCGAAACCAAAGCAAGCGTGTTTTAGCGGCCAATTTCAGAACACACAATAGATGGTGTGATAGATTAGAAAAGGAATGTTTCTCGCAGACAGTAAACAGCGCTGCAGGGCATGAGTTTGTTATATGGGAACTAGAGGCAGAGCGCGTCTATATGTTTTGCCCTATGTGCACACAGACACAAAAGGAAAGATATTAGTGAGAACATAAGGAAAGGTATCAGGATAGAGTGCGTGGCAGAGGGAAAAGTACGGCTAATAAAGAAAACAAGCATAGGCAGTAGGACAGAATGTGAAGCGAACGGTGTGAAAAAGAAACAGGCACGTAGAGCCAAAAGCATGAGGATAGATGGCAGTACAAAGTGTGTCATAATAAGAAAGCCATGGGGAGGCAATAACATGATGCTAGGTGGCAGGATAAAGTGAAGACAGAGTGAAGGGCATGGGCTGTGCAGAATATAAGGCTAGGTAGCAGCAAAAAGTGCAGGACAAAGAGAGCGGTAGGTGCGAGCAAAAAAACATGAGGGTAAGTGGCACGAGAAAGTGCGAGCTAGAGAGACAGGGACGGTGAATAAAGAGTATGAGGCTAAGTGGCAAGTTAAAGTGTGTGTAGTGCGTGGCAGAGGGAAAAGTACAGCTAATAAAGAACACGAGCATAGGCGGTAGGACAGAATGGGAGGCGTACGGTGCGAAAAAGGGACAGGCACGTAGAGCTAAGAGCATGAGGATAGATGGCAGTACAAAGTGCGTGATAATAAGAAAGCCATGGGGAGGCAATAACATGATGATAGGGGGCAGGATAAAGTGAATGGAGAGTGAAGGGCAAGGGCTGTCCAGAATATAAGGCTAGGTGGCAGCAAAAAGTGCTGCACAAAGGGACAGGTAGGGCGAGTTTAAAAACATGAGGATAAGTGGCACGAGAAAGTGCGAGGTAGAGAGACAGGGACCGTGATTAAAGAGTGTGAGGCTAATTGCCAAGGAAAGTGCGTAACAAAGGGAACAGAATACGCACTGTTGTGGCAACAAAAGCGTACAAAGCCTATAATACATTGGCAACGCCACGCCACTGGGAAGAAGACCGAGCAGGGGGGCAGCAGAAGAGTGTAGTGCTGCTGTGATTAGCCTAAAAATACGTTTCCCACAAATTCAATGCCAAATCAGCAATAGAGCACTTATATTAGAATAACAGTTAGGACAAAGTACGGGGCAGACGATAGGCAGAAAGTGAAAACATAAGGAAAACTGGCAAAGTACGGGACAGATAATCGACGCACAGGCAGAAAGTGAAAACATAAGGAAAACTGGCAATGTACGGGGCAGATGATAGATGCACAGGCAGAAAGTGAAAACATAAGGAAAAGTGGCAAAGTACGGGGCAGATGATAAGCGCACAGGCAGAAAGTGAAAACATAAGGAAAAGTGGCAAAGTACGGGGCAGATGATAGACGCACAGGCAGAAAGTGAAAACATAAGGAAAAGTGGCAAAGTACGGGGCAGATGATAAACGCACAGGCAGAAAGTGAAAACATAAGGAAAAGTGGCAAAGTACGGGGCAGATGATAGACGCAGAGGCAGAAAGTGAAAACATAAGGAAAAGTGGCAAAGTACGGGGCAGATGATAAACGCACAGGCAGAAAGTGAAAACATAAGGAAAATTGGCAAAGTACGGGGCAGATGATAGACGCACAGGCAGAAAGTGAAAACATAAGGAAAAGTGGCAAAGTACGGGGCAGATGATAAACGCACAGGCAGAAAGTGAAAACATAAGGAAAGGTGGCAAAGTACGGGGCAGATGATAAACGCACAGGCAGAAAGTGAAAACATAAGGAAAAGTGGCAAAGTACGGGGCAGATGATAGACGCGCTCTGTGGTGGGGGGAGGAGCAGGAGAGCAAGTAACGCGCGGCCGTAAAAGCGACACGGCCGCGCGCCCCGAGAAGCGCTCTGTGGTAGGGGAGGGAACATATGGCGCCTGGAGCATGCGAGGAATGCGCGTTACTGCGCGCGTTCTCGCATGCTCTAGGCCAGCCAAAAGTTGTGGTCGCATTTCTGAAGCCCACACTACAAAATGTCTCGCCCAGAGCCAGCGCTGAAGCGCTGGCTTTCAGGGCGAGACCTAAAAAAACGACAGAGGTGCAGACAAAGTCCTAATGAGCGCCACTTAACAGCCGCCATCATGGTAAAGGGAGAGAAAGTCAGCCGTCTTTGCTGCCAGCTGCGAACTCAGCAGAAGACAGGCGCAGGACCAAAGCTGTGGAGAGTCTGACTCGGTAGAACTCTTGGAATGTGGACACCTACTTTCTGTTTTAGTAAAGGGAGCGTGAAATGCATTAGCCTGCACCCTACAGCTCAATGAAGACAACACACTCCCACCATAAGTAAAAGAGCATTACTGAGTGCAAATAGACCCCCGAGCTGCTCAGTGCGGTCTTTGCTGGTCTGGTCAGACAGCGGAGCTCACCTCACAGGACTGCGCTAAAGTAACTGCACTGCAACATCCTCGTCTCCCTCCTGTTCTGCTACTAGACGCCTTGGAAGTGAGGTTATACTCCTCTTTTATGGTACAAGGCAAACATGCAGGCCTGACCACATGGAGTGGTGTATAATTCAGATGACATACTGCAATATACTATTTATAAGTGGTTTCCAAACTGTGTGCGCATCTGTACGCGGCGACCCCGACTAGTTTTGACAGGGCACAAATTGGGAACCACTGCGCTAGATATTGTGCTGTTAGGAATGTCACAGAGAAAGCCTCTGCTTGTTAGCTCAACGTGAGTGGAGGAGTAGGAAGGAGGAGAAAGAAGTATGTGGTACTACGGTCAGAGCAGCTGACTTCAGAACTAAGCAACAAAGGTTTCAAGTCTCAGATTCACTTCACCATCCTGTGATTCTGGGCAGTAGCACTTAATCTCCTGGCTTTAAAAAATAAGCACGCTTGAAACGCGTGCTGACATGAGGAGATCAAATAAAAAGTGTGGGGCAAACAAAAAAAAAATGCAGCCAACGAGAAAGCTTGAAATATGTGCAGCCAGACGCTGTAAATGGACGCTTTAAGTGCGTGCAGCCAAAGTAAAGATAAACAGCAAATGCTGTGCTGCCTTAATGTATTAAAAGTTCCACCCACCAAAGTGGATGAAAATGTGTACCTGGGACATGGGATACTGATAAGACAAACACACAAGGGAGAAGAGAAAATAACACGCTACAACCAAACGGAGGAAACATCAAGTGCCAAGCACATGGACAAATAACAAGTTAAGGCGGGATGTAAGCCCCTTTTAAGATGAAGTCCTGATAGTTCGCCGGAATCTTATGGAGCGGCTGTACCAACAGGTGACCAAGTCCAGGTGGAAACACAGGACCAGAGACTGAGTGTCCCTGGTCAATGTTATGAATTGCAACTCCAGATGGAGGGGGATATACAACATACTATCAATGTTCTCTTTTGGGAGAACTTGCCATTCGACTACAACATTCTCTTGGCTGGAAAAGATTGGCCACCAAAGTTTGTTAGGGATTGTATACAAGGAGAAACAGTAATTTCACCAGCTTTTTCTAGCCTGGTGTCAGAATCTGACCAACACACATCTGCCTGTAAAACGGCCCACTGACTAGACGCTGATTTTCTCCCAGGTTATTGAGAAGAGCCTGCACAGACCTGTAACAAATGCTGGCTGTTTAGTCGATTATGATGCCTTACCTCAAGAGGAGAAGTTGGGTGTCACACTAGAAGTCAAAGTTCGGGCCTGAGGACTGTATCCTTGGACTCTATGTAAAGAGCAGTGCTCCTGTCACACTATGTCCACTGTTGTTGGTCATTTGAAATGTTAATAAAGAAATAAAAAAACACACATATACACCAAGGAGTGGGCCTTAGCACAAGCTCTGGCATTATACCATAACCACATGGGTAGGGATGATGGATCTCCTTACCACATAGTACCTGTGAGGTCCAGCCTATAACCACAAAGACAATATCCCATAAAAAATTGAATACCAGGGTCTAATAGATAGTTGCATTTCACCAATGAATAATCCCTTGTTTACAGTAATGAAACCAGACCATTCATATTGTTTAGTCTGACATTACAGAGACTTGAACACTGCTACATGCCCCTTTGCTGTACAAAACGTGCATAGCCGGCATAATGAACAATATAGTGCGCAAAAAATACAAAACCACATTAGACATTTCAAATGGGTTTTACTGCCAAAACATAGCTCCTGAAAGCAGGTACTTGACCGCATTCAGCGCGCTTGGTTCTCAAAAACAGTTCTGTCGATTGCCCCAAGGGTATAAGAATAACCCGGGCTGTTTTCAGCTCGTGTAACTGAACTTTTATAAGATTTTGATGACCAAGCATTGTCCTAGGTCGATGACATAAACCTGACTTAATAACACACTTGACCACTATAGATCGCATAATTTGAGGATTTTCACACATTTAAAACAAAAATCAAATATTGTCCATCTCAGTGTCCTGCTCCTGGGATACGAGGTGTCAAGTGAAGGCACATTTCTTAGAGAAGTGTGCTTCTACAACCTCCAAACACACTGAAAAAACTCCAATTAATATTGGGTTTTCTAATTGCTGGCAGAACCTACATACCAGATTATGCACAATGGGTAAAACCATTTTACAATTTGATTCATCCAGACTTTTCCAGTACGCATTGGACATCTAAACACACAGATTTTATGTTCAGTGCAAGCGGACATGTTAGCTTCAAAACATTTGCACACACTTGTCAACACCACAAACATGGTGATTCGTATAATTGCAAGTACATCAGGATACATGTCACATTAAATGAAGGAGACATGGTACCAATTGCATATAAATCACATTCATACATCGATGCAGAAATAAGTTTTGCACCAACAGAAAAGATCCTGACGGCGGTACAGTCAGCTTTAGTGAAAGAAAGATCCCATTGCAGCCTTAGAGCGGTCACAAAGGCCAGCGTACCAAACGCAAATGTTTTACATTCAAGATGGATACCATGGGTCAACTCACTCACAGCAACACATGTAGATTACATATTTGACCAAACACTACAAACACAAGCATTCCTTTAACACGAACATGAATATCCTCTGCCCAATGAAATAATGCCTCTAGATCAATATTAAACATGAGGCCAAAAAATAAGTTAGAGATATACTCACACAACTTGAATACCAGTGTCTAATAGAAAGTTGCACCTCACCAATGAATAATCCCTTGTTTTCAGTAATGAAACCAGACCATTCATATTGTTGATTTTACAATCTACACTGATAGTTCTGCCCAGCCTGTAGTAGGGTAAAATGAGGAATGGAGAATTCCAGCCTCATAAAACATACACAAAGTCACTTGGTGATTGCACAGCACAGCTGGCTGAACTGAGAGCTCTAATTCTGCCATTAGAGAATACAGATCCCTCCTGAATTCGCCACACTTATAGTGTGCGATTCGTATTATTGTGTCCAGTTTTCCAATGAGTGTTTACACTACTGGAGCCAGAATGGATTCAGGGATTCCATATGGTTCACGATCAAGCATAAGATGCTTTGGGGACAAGTGGCTAAATGTAAAGCTAGTTTGCCACAGGCTCATGTTATATACATGCTGAGCCACCAACGTGAAGGAATACACTTTGCAGGGAATTCAATGGCTGACGAAGCAGCAAAAGTAACAGTGCAAACTGCTGCAGTTGCTGCAATAACTTGTTCTAGTATGAGGATAGATGGAGACATCATGCCGGCTGTAAATGCTGAGCACAATGGCACCCACTTACCAAAAGGTTCTCCACTAAAGTACTCCAACAAGTTAAATGCACAGAACATTCCATTTGCTCATTTTCCCGGAATGGAGGATAGAGTAATACCACATTCAGATCGCGGGTTAGGACTGATCCTAGCAGCCAATGAGGGTCTAGCATCTGCTCACACAGGGGTAGCGGCTACAATTTAACTACTGCAGCAACGCTATTGGTGGCCAGGTCTTTAGAAACAAGCCAAAGTATCCACCACAGCTTGTCCACCGCAGACACCTAAAGGACTTGCAAGTCTTTATCAGCCCACGTACCCACATTTCATTCGAACCAGGGTAGGCGTTAGACTACAGAGATACCATGGAAAAATTTGGTGTGACTAGGGAAATGTGGTAGTGGAGAGGAAAAACAATGACCTAAAGCAGTCTTTAACAGCTACAGACTTAGGTTCAGGTCATAGTTGGGTTCACCACCTGTATGGGGTCCAGAGAGTCTTGAGCACTCTGCCTAGAGAATCCTTGGGTGGTCGGACTCCCTATGAAGTCCTGTTTGGTGTAAAGATGTGGATTCCAGACCTTGACAGCCCCAGTACAGCAGCAGCAGAAACGCCTTTTGATATCAGTGAACGTTTGAATGTTTTACAGGACCTTAACAACTTCAGAGACACTCTTAGCAATGTCCAGCAGAAATGTTCCTCCACTGGTGAAGTGAAGGAAGCACCAGCAACTCCTAATTGAATTTCATGGATCGGAGATCTAGTACAGGTGGAAATAATTGACAAGAAGGAATTCGGGCCATCAGCCTGTACTTGTACTGGTTGTTGAAGGTACCAGAACTGCACTTTTGCCGCCCCTTGCCGGTAGCAAACACAAGCGATTTGTGTCTATTGATCTCATCAAACCACATGTGTGGCCAGTTCTACATAGTAGGCCTCCTGGGTAGTTACCTGCCTACCTTACAGGAAGTCCCACTACAAGCTTTGACCAACGATGAAGCTTCTTCTCCACGGCTAAGGACAGCTGACAACAAAGTGTCAGTACATCGTTACATCGTCAAATACACAGATTGCAACTCTGCAAGCAATGATGGTGTCTACAGTGTACAGCCATTGGATTCAGCTATCAGTTCTATACAGCTTCACAAGCCCGCCACGTTTGTGCAAACAGCCTCAGGCTATTTTGTTGACTTTGATGACTTCTCTTCGGATTCGTCTGACCCACCTCCACAGAGGGGACTACATGAACTTTTTATTTGGCTCAAAAAGACATACCATATCCCTCCATGGATATACATTTGGATTACAGTTTTGTTACCTTTACTCTTCATTTGGATTGATTTTTTGACTGCCCTTTTCTTGCTTCTAAACAGACACTATCTCCCAGAACGCTCTACTGTTGAACTGGTAAATGAGGTTTTGAACCCCCATTCTTCGTCACAGAAAGTACAAAGAGACCTTTCCATGGTGAGCATTTCTGCTGTTCCAGTTCCTGATGGAATTGTTTGGAATAAGGTATCCAATTATATATTTGGACTGACAGAAACTCTACAAGTCCCATACGCATTTCATGGATCCTTAAATGATGTTATCACTCCTGGTACTATCTCTGATGATTGGGAAATTAACACAGTGCACAAAATGTTTGCTGACTTAGAGCATTACACGTTTTTTAATAGTGAAGAAATGTATGATGGTACATCTAATTATGATGAAATGTTCTGTTTTCACCATTATGATCACCATTACTAACATAAAGCAAGTACCTCACATGCAGTATTTAATTACACCCAATGGGAACGCTGCTCAACACGACCTTGTGAGAAATGGCGCCATTTTAAAATGAATGGAAATTTGTGGATAGCATTTATGCTTATTGTCTGTCTCCTCGATTTCTCGGATGTCTTACCTGTGATTCAGTGAACAATGATGACAGTGCCAGGCTTGCATGTACTGTACCTCCTGTTTTAAAGTCAGTCTTCAGATAAGCGCCGGGAGGGATTCCTTCTGCCAGCGTGTCACAGTATAAAGTTACAGCACGCTATGATCATTCACCCTTGCTTTAAGAACTGAATGACAACTGGTTCTTGTCCTTTCGGCCTATCTGGCTACAATGCGTGCAGCCCATATTCTGCTGTCAGCTGTGCACTTTCGAGTGTGCGCTGGACATATGCTTGGGGATGCAACCGGTCCAATCTGTGGAAATTGTACTGCTTTTTGGTTCCCTAAACACTAATTTGTACAGATGCATGCGCGATTGCCGTTGCTTCATATTAAAAGCCTTCCTGGGATGATTCAGCTCCTGGTGACTTGGATCCTGGCTCGTCCGCTGGTGATGCATTACTGGCCGTCACTCCTTCAGCGGCTGCTGACTGGTTTGGATTTGAACATGTTTGTTTCCTGGAGCTGGTGATAGGGGTGCCTGCCGAGCAATCATCTGCGGAAGCTGGGAACAGCAATGTTTCGTCTACTCCTCGGAACATTTAAACAATCTGACAGTTTTGAGCGGTAGAGATTTTGTTACATTTAGCTACGTTTTTATTCCCTTAATTGCTTTTAAAATGCAGTCTCTTTTAATTTGCTTTTTAAATTGACTTTTTATAGGATTTGGCTTTTGCTCTGCTTTTATTATTAAAGAAGCACAATGCTTTTTATGATTTTAAGTTTTATATTAAATTAATATTTTTAGCATAGGTTTTAGGAAGAGTTTTAGTTGCCTTACGTACAAGGAGTGGCTGTCATGTGGTCAAATTAGGCCTGGGCAGGAACACCCCCATTTTACATGTTCACATTTAAAGTTTACATTGATTTTGTGAACGTTGACATTTGACACATTTTCTTGGGTGCTTGTATGGATGATGTTCTATTAAATAACTTTGCTTACATTTACACATCTTCATAGGCATAATATCCGAGCCTTGAACATTCTGTACGAATGCAAAAGTTCACTGCACAAAATGTTGTTTGTTATTTTTTGCTCTGCAACAGCTTTGTCAGGATAGAATCAATAATGGCACTTTCATGCTTATGTCGTTCGTAGGTCACATTCCACTAGGCTATTTGGTTCATGTTGGTACGTTGGCTCATCAAACCACAGAAACCTCGGATATTTTCCAAGGTAGGGAACAGGAGGCAATGGGGTCTCTAGGGTGAGCTGGCCTCCAATCACATATGTTAAGCACTAGAAAAGTCACCCGAGTAAATGTTCAATTATTCCTCTCAGTGATCGTCCACCTCAAGCCTATCTATGGACACACAGACAATTGTGACAGGATGTCATCACACACCACCCAGTGTCATGCTTCATCATGGACTCCCCTTAGTCTTCAAAAACCCCGTTTGATGAAGAGCGGGCCCAAAGAAGGCACTTCTAACTACTGAACCCAGATATTAATATTTAAAAAACAATGTGATACATCAAAACTACCTTTTAGTTTGAGAGACATATCACTTGGTATTAAAAACCAGTGTGGAGGATTACATGCCATAATATGACCCTGTGTTCCATGCTGACAAATGCCACAGGCTCTTGAGAACCAAGAGGCAGAAACATGTTGACAGTCTAAGTGGGAATGGGATATTGGTTCCCCCAGTCTCCACACTGATTTTTAATACTGTTGCAGGGATTCCGCTCAGGAACAGAACTATGCTTGGGACCACAGAAAATCAGCTTGTAGGGGACTGAGTAACCATACTACCTCAGTATCTATGTGCCTGAGACTAGCCATAGTGCCTCACTTGCCCTCCTAACCTTCCCAGAGAGACGAGTGATTTGGCACCCCAGAATACAACACTCCCGATCCTCTCATGGATCGCGATAACAGGACACACCCTTTTGTTCTCTCATTCGTACTTGTCCATAATAAAATAGAAAAGAGTTGAAAAGGAAGTTTACTATGTTTACTTAAACTATTGTGCTATAATATTCAGTAATTGAGCCACAATTAGTGAACAAATGCATGCCAATAATGTCATCAACATGGTTAATAAACCATATACAATGAAAAGCCCTGTAATGTTACCTGATAGATTTGCCGAAACCCTACACCCCACTGTACTTCTCAATCTAAGTGATTATAGGTTATAGATATCTGGGATTAGTGGCAGACCCCGTACGTTAGCATAGCCAGTATGCTAAGGTACGGGGTCTGCCACTAATGTTCTACATCTCTGCTGATGCAGCCATCTTGTCTCAGGACCTTCACTCAGTATGTGTTGTTTTTCAGAAGCCCTGTCCTCAGCTATATGGCAAGATATGCATGTTCAAAACAGCAGCTGCATTCTTCTATTATGTCTAGGTGCTAGTGTCTGACCACAGAGAATAACAAGGGGCATTGTTGTTTGACCTTGTTCAGGCTGTGCAGAATAAACCCCAGGAACAGACTACAATACAAAAACATGTGCTAGTTTTGTGTGAAAATACGTGGCACGAAGGCAAGCGTGTTATTTAATAACATGTGCAGAGCAAAAGCGGCATGATTAGGCTAACATAGGGAAAACGACAATGGGCAACAGAAGAAACACGACAATACCAAGTGATATCTCTCTCAAATTAAAAGGTGGACGATCATTCAGAGGAATAAATGAACATTGACTAGGGTGGCTTTTTTGGTTGGGTCAGCCTGAGCTTTGCCAGAGGGTTTAAAGTAACCCTCTTTAGACAGGACCATATTTTTGGTAAAGTTGTCTTGCAGAACGGAGATGTCTCCGGTCCCAATGAAGAGCCTCCCCAATGCACTCCTCCCTACTAATTTCAACAGTTTGCTTGGAAGGCAATGTGCCCTTGGTTGCCCATCCATGCCTCTGCCCTGCTACCACACCACCTGCCACGCACTCCTGGGCTCAAGTGGGCCCACATGCCCTTCACTTTCCGTCAAGGAAGCCAATGAGATCTTCTCCACAAGTCAGTCCAACTCAGTTCACGACCAAGGGTGGTCACACAAAACAGCTCACCCCCCTTCAATCCCCCCAACCTGGCCCTAGTCAGGTCCCTGCACCTATCATCTTGACTCAAGGGCAGAAAAAAATCACTTTGTGGCCCGCTTCACACTTTTCAGCAGGCCATCAGGAATGAGGACATCCCTGAGGTGTCCTCCAGACTCAGCACAGCCAGCGAGGTGTTTGAGGAACCCCGGATGGCTACAAGTACCGTTTAGTGGCAGGTAGGGAGAAGAGAGGGCACTCAAGTAGTTAGAGGGCCGACATCCTGGCTGGATGTTAAATTAAAAGGTGTACATATTTAGGAAAGGCCAAGTAATCTAAAACTCATTCCAAAAAACTCCCATTTGCAAATATTTTAATGGGAAAATTTAAGAAATGTGACGACTAAGTTCATATTGAGAAAAACCAAACCATTTTGAAAAGTTGATCTCTATATTTTTTGGGCACTGACATTTTATGCCACAAGTTCCAAAACATCAAATAAACCTAAAGAATATGCCGGCAGTTTATAATTTCATAATTATATAAAGGGTTTATAATTTAAAAAAAAAGAAAAATATCTTCTAGTTTCTGTGAATCAACTTTTTGCATTGTTTATTCCACTTTAAAGAATGTATTAAACATGCTCTAAAGCTTTAAGCGGTCTGTTTAGTGCCAAGAATAGAACATTAAAGATAAATCAAGCATGCCAATAACTGTTTAAATTAACAAAAGATATGGGTACAGCACAACACAAACAAAATTATTTGCAATCAATAATGGTTGGAAATAGCAAAACCCCTTATAAAAAGGTGATTTTCTAAATAATATACAAAAGTAGATAAATGTGTTTGAAAATTGTTTTCCTTTTAATGTGCATCAAGGTGCAATTTGTCAAAATACACTGCTTTTTTATTTCAGACCTGATAACATCTATGGGTGTACATATATTATATAAAGAAACGCATGTAAAAATGTGGAAAAACGAGTATCATACAGAAATTGAAAGTAAAAGCGATGTCCAATGTGGAATGTACTTACAGCAATTTCATACCAGGGCTCTACATTTGCTTTTATTTTACATTTTTTTCTGTCTGTTATATTAAAAACAGATCCAACACAAATTGTACATTTCACTTGCCCTGGCCAAATGCATTATTTGTAAGCATGTTTTCAATAATTGTTCACATTTTAGGGTATATGCCCCCTGTGAAAAATCTGGGACCTCTTCAAAGATCCTTAATCAATCTGACAACCTACTGTAACAAGCTGAAAAACAGTCTGCGGCACTAATCCTTATGAAGGACAATAACTAGAAATTAAACTTTAAAGGGTATCCAATGGCTTTTTCCAGACACTCCACCAAAGACCCTGCAGAAAGAAAGTCTCGTTCCACTTCCACAAATTTAATGTACATAGTTTTGGGGGAAACCCCTGGTTCAACTTTGCAGTTCTGAGCTAAAAATTCATTAATTGCAGCCCACTCTTTGCTGTGACATTTAACAGTAGACTGAAAGTGTAAAAATAAACACTGCTGAAGAGTTCTGCCTTCTGCGATCCCGAGATAGCAGTAAGTGATTTTGTTGGACAGAGATGTTCCTTTCAAGATTTGTCCTGAAAAATTCTCCATATCACCTTTGCTGTCATTTTTTATGTCCTGGACTTCATTTTCCGGAGGAGCTGATTTTTCATATATGTCTTGATAACCAATGGCATAAAGTCCAGGGCTTTTTGGAATACCACCTGGTAATAAATACTGAACAATGTTCCCTCCAATAGGCTTTGAGTGGGCTATTGGTATCCAGCTAAATTCCATGTGCAGCTCCAAACATCTTGCTTCACTAATAGTAATCTCTAAAAATTTATAATACACATTTTTCCAATTCATTTTCTGTACTCTGGTCATGATGACTCTCCCCTCTGGTTTCTCCGGATTAAAATACTCTCGCAGTCGTTTGCCCAGTGGTACTTGGGAACTAATTTCAGCATAGTGATATCGAATATCTTCTTTCCACCGTGTATTAAAACCAATCCCAAAGATTGCAAGTTTGTTAGAAAGATGTAATCTTGAAAAATCTGTCCAACTCTGAAAGAGCTCCCATTTCAACTGAACGGATTCTAAAATGTTCATAGTGTTCTGGTAATTCTCTTGTTTCCTATAAATATAAAAGAAAAATTATAAAACTTCTTAAACCATTTCACCGAGGTAGCTTAATCACAGACTTGTATGTTTAAAATAGGCGCCCATTTTTTATTTGCATATTAAATTTATCAAGGTGCTTAACGCTCAATTTATTGTATCTAGCATAGCTTTTACATTCCTAGACAATAAAAAAATGCCAATATTTACGTATCCATTCTTCTGCTGTCAACTTTATTGCGGTAGTGAACAGATTACAAACTTCACTGGGCATCACATGTATATCAATTTCCACATAAATTAATCAATATGCCTCAATAATTAATTGCCCACAGTATTTCATGTTTCCAGGACCCCATACAATGTGACCTCCGTTTTCTAAACAATGGGCACAAAAACAGAAATTAGCCAAAATCTCTAGTTCTTTACCAATACATTTACAAACACACTTTTGATGAAGAAAGATTGCCCATCTCTTTCAGAAGTAGCAGGAGTCAATATCCCAAGCCTAAAATGTGGTGCAGGAAATAAATGTCTAATGAATGGCTCTACAAAAAAAAATTAAACAGAGGGTTATAGGGCCAATGAGGTGGCGTCTAGTGTCATTGAGCTTTGTATCTTACATATCATATACTGAAACCGTGACATTGCTTTATCTCCTCAACTGTGATTGAATGATGGGGGTCAATCTATAAACACACACTGCCCTCCTGATTTTGTCCACCACTAACCCCATCAGAAGTAGTCAAAGTGCAACCACTTCTATGACGACTGATACAACGCCAGCTATAAAAATAATAGAGTTGGTGAAGACAGAAAGCCTGATCTAGGGCCAGGGATTGGAACAACATAATATAAATAAATCTGGAAATTCCCTAACCTGCTCATCTAAAAAGCATCCAAACAGGGGAACAAAGGCAGATTTATACACACTTCCACTGTCTCCTGTCAGACAGTGTGACCTGGGCCAAGGGATCAAGAAGAGATAAAGAAACTGGACAAGTCGACAACTGAAGCCACAAGGGACCGGCGCTCCGGGCCTAAGGAGACAAATATGATTTAGTACTTCACATTCGATGTAAGGAGACACACTATGGTGTCAGCAAAAGGAAAAAGGAAGAGACAGTAAAAGATAAGTTTACTCGCTTGCCATTTTCCAAGAATGAATCAAAAGTATGTGCTCAAGCAGCAACCCTCCTTACAGAGCTTCCACAGACATACAGGAAGACTCTTCTGCTGTTATTAAAGACTTAATTGAGGTGTCCCAAGGGGTAAAGAAGAAATGTGCCTACTGTTGGTAGAGTTTAACAAAGATCATCAAAAGGTGAAGAATGATATCCAAGGCCTTGGGGAGAGGGGCCATGGAAAAGGAATTCCTGAGACAAGAGGTGAGGAATCTTCAGGAACAGAATATAAGCTCTCCAGGAAACATTTGAGGATCTAAAGAATCACAGCCAGTGCAACAATGTTTGCACTCAGAGATTCTCATGGAGGTAAAGGTCAAGATATTGAATCATTTATTCAATCTATGTTTTGAACAATATTGGAGTAGTCGACTCAGAACAAATCCAGCTTGACAGGACCCACAGGGCTGCCGGCTTGGGGCAGCAAAGCAGCTGAACGCCAGACATTTCAACCAGAGCTGTCATGGCTTGACACAGATGCTTGACCCCATTCCCATCCACCTCTGGGCTGGGTATTAGTGGCTATCCCTGCCACCCATTGCTAAGAGCCTTTCTACTCAGGATGCAGTCTGTGCTGGTGTGACAGGAGTCATGCCACCCAGGATTGTAATTGCCACGTGGTACCGGAACTCTATTATTATCTGGGCCTTTTCTGAGTTATTTGGATATCATGACTGAACCTTTGCTTCTGTTTGGTGCCTGAAGTTGTGGAGCTTTAGCATCATTGCAGAGCACATCAGAACAGGACCAGTCTAACGACAATTGCCTTGGCTCTAGCAATATAAAGTACAAAGAGTAGTCATTCATGCGACACTGCAGAACACAAGTGGACCTCCATCGGTCAAGAGGAGCTGTGTTGAATGTAACCCAAAAACGTCTTGTTGGTCTTCTCATATCCTTTTCCCTCTCTTCGTCATCAGGATCAAGCACAGTCATGGATGACAGTGGAGAAGACTAGTGGGTTCCACGTTGTCCCTGCAGCAACATTCGGATCTACAGGTTGCTTGTAACTCGAGTGACAGGCAACTACTTTCAGGTGAACCAAACAATTATGGAAACTGACAAAAAAATGGAGGCCTTACAATTATGGGCTTCAAAAAGCACTGTTTACCTGAACACTTTAGAAGCGTATTCTGCCCGATCACAGATTTCTGGAAGACCAACAATATGATATATAGGTGGGGTTCACTCATTCCAGTGCAACATCAGTACAATAAGCAACTGGTCAAGTCTCTATCAGATGACATGGAGATACTAGGTATCAAAGACAACATTTAAGTTGATGTCACATGAGCGAAAGAAAGCCTGGGCACCGTTTCACAACTTCAGCAATGAAGAGAAAAATAGAGGACAGTGATGATGAAAAGAAAGCTGAGCCATCAACCAAAACTATATACAAAAAAGGTCAGCTATACACCAGGTGCAGAACACAGGGTTTTCCAACACACAGGGAGAATCAAGAGGACTCTTGATCCTCAGAAGCTAACAGCGACTGAGACGTTAAAGGACCCATGTTCAAAGGGCCTCTGGCACTACAGTGTGCAAGGGGACTGGTGCAGTGGACAGGATGGACTGTGAGGGAGCAAGGAACTCCTTGTTTGGTTGCTAATTAATCCTGTAAGGTTCCCTTTTAAAAAAAATTGTGTGGATGTGCTGGAAGGGATGAGAACCACGTAACAGTGGGAGAGATGGAGGTACGCCACTGCACTCCCTCCACAACCAATAATCAAATAACCACAAATATGTGCGATAGCTCGCGGTACAGGGCCAATTTTGGTCTATACCAAAGATAACTCCTAACTAATCCAATTTGGGTCCAAAAGGAGCAACTATCCTAATCCCAAAGTGTGCCAATTATATTGGATGAAGAAGCCTCACCCACTACTTGTGGCATGCCTCATCATCGGCGATCTCCTACCACCCTGGTAAGATAATACTACAAGGGCAGACTCAAACTCAATTGAAAGGGAGCTCTTAGATTAAACTATCAGGACAAGACAGAATCCAGATATGCTATAAATACTTAAAGGTACAACCAGGTGGGTACCTTCGGTACACCTAAAAACAGGGAGTTTGTACAGGTACAATGGCCCCACAATTCATCATAAGCCAACATGTTTCTGCCCTTAATTTTGCCAATACTGGTCAAGGGCATTCTTCAGGACCAGAGGGGATCCCTTTCTCTGTAGCTTACACTAAGTCAGTGAGTATGAAAAATATAGGCGTCAACGTTAGTCCTACCTTGACACTCATGGATTTGGTTCCTAGAATATGTAAAACCACAACAAAAATAATCGTTTAGACAGAATGGTTAAACTTCCAATTGGAACTCAGGTGTAAGATTACATTCAAGGTGCTAATACACACGTGCAATACAAAACGTGACAGTGCACTGCAAGCAGAGAAACACTTGTGTATACTGGACACATGCATAAGCCTAATTTTAACTGCTTATTCTAACTTTACGAAACTAGCGCTTAATTGGTCTAGGTGGAGATGGTATCCTCTGTAGTCGCACATTGTATGGTACCATTTTCTACACACAAGTGAATTCAGAAAGGATGACAACTGTTTAGTTTGCTTCTCTACTTAGGCATGTTATTACGATATTCTGTTAATATCTTGATTGTAAACCCCTCCTGTGCCCAATCTCCATAACAACAGAAATGCTGGTGGTGACAAAATGAGGGAACTTTCCATGTTAAATCAACAGGACATGTGAATTAATCAAAACCAAACCAAGAGCTGTCCTGAACATAAATGCGGCGGCTCATATATTAAGCGGCAGTTGCAACTCCAAACATACTTATTAACACCCTACATAATATCATTGGAAGCAGGCGGAGCACTCTACATCCTGTTTTGATGCAAACGTACAACCCACAAAGATGAATAGCGACATCCTTCGCACTCACACTTCCATATCTAAATACGGACAGATGATATTCATCTCCCAAATGATGATGAGCATGTGAAACTTACTTTGTCAAGAGGCATACCATATAAGAGACCTAGAGTGCTCCTATAACCTAGCCGCTTCTTGTACGGATCGGGAGCCAGCATCGGCAAATAGGGAAAGGCATCTGATGTCTAAGACGTGACATGTGAGTCAGTGCGGCTGATGGGAAATGTAGTTCCCTCGGTGGCCGATACCCACCGGGGGGCTAGAATGGGATACTCCTCACATTTCAAGGCTGTGTTTGCCCTTAAAAAAAACTGAAACATAAGGGGAAATAGCCTCATCAATTATCAACTTCAGGCATATTTATAGGAGTTGGCCCTTGAATAGCATATTACTATACCATTCCAACTTATATGAACCAAAAGAGTTTGATCTTTTTAACCCCCATTTATCCTAGATAACATCCTTATCTTGTCTGGTGACAACAACCAACAGTGGAGGTGGGTCATTCCATTAAAACTTGTATGTGAGTTCACTACACTCTGTAGCACTGCCTTCATTGCTTAAAAGGCAAACACTATTAATCCCTAATCACCATAACCTAATACATAGCGTGGCAAATATATCCAGACATCACCTCAACCAACCATTGCTGCAGTAACCACAACAACCTCCTCACTGATGGTAATCAGAGAACAGGGTACTCTTAATTTATTGCTGTCTGAGGACATTCAGACTTGGCCAAGAGATTTTATCAATAAGTCCCCACACAACAGTGCATACCCTGTATTTCCAACACTGTTCAAACACCAGTAGGAGTTTTGTCATATCTTTGTGGACGCGCTTCAATGACATACCAAACCAACCCTTATCAGTATGGTCTTTATCAATAAAATGCTTGGTTAGTTTAGTAGCATCATTTATTCACCTTATAGTGCTGCGGTACTCAGGGATTCTAGTACGTATGTTTCTCATTGTCATCCCTACATATATAAGATTGCAGGGGCATTTGATCATAGACACCACATTTTTTTTAATGCAATTGGTAAGATGTTTCAATTTCCATGGTGTCTCCAAAACTAGGTCTATCTCGGTTACTCAACGTGTCACGCCACAAACACTGCAATTACCCCAAGAAGAGTGTCCTATAGGGGCAGATAAATTGCACTGGGTAAGTAGTCCATTCTTCTTTTCTGTTTGCTTTGGCCGAGCGTGCACCAGAATTTCCCTTAAGTTTCTGCCTCTCCTAAACAAAAACATGGGTTTGTTGAAACAAAGACCACCACATGTCAAGATACTCCAATTTCTTTTTACAATTTTCTGGAACACCCTGGGTGGTAAAACAAATGAGCCTGTACTGTTTGGTTTGGTTAAATGTTGCTAGGAGTTGTTTCCTGTTGTTATCGAAGACCCTCTTATTTGCCTTTTCAATCGGGTAGGGAGGATCATTTTTCTCCAAGAGTTTGAGGGAGAGTTTTTTTTTGGCATGGGCCTTGTAATCCTGGACCTTAGTACATTTACGTCTGAGGCGTGAAAATTGCCCTACAGAAAGATTTTTTCTGAGGGACTGTGGGTAAAAGCTTTCAAACTAAAGCAGGTTGTTTCTATCAGTGGGTTTGTAGAACATTTCTGACTTCAAAATACCGCCCTCAGCAATAATCATCAAGTCAAGAAAATCCAACTTTGCTTTATCCATCATGATAGAGAATTTTAAAAGAGGATCAACTGAGTTGAGCAATTTTGAAAAGAACAATGCCTCTTCTGCATTGCCTTGCAAGATTAATAAAATATCATTGATGTATCATTTCCACAACTTGATAGGTTTCATAAAAGGGTTTGAAGTATGGTAAATCTATTCAGTTTCAAAAGAATGTACATATAAACATGCTAAACTTTGTGCAACTGTACTCCCCATAGATGGCCCGCGTACCTGAAGAAACAAATTCACCTTCATATTCAAAGTAATTGCGTGTACGGGCCATGTGAGCACAATACAACACATACTCTCGTGGTGATATAGACTCCCAGCTTAATTGAGTTAGGAACTTCTCTATTACTTCCAGTGCCGCTTCCTGAGGGATGCTAGTATATATGGACTCAACGTCCAGACTGTTCAAGATTTCTTAATCACTTTCAAAGGTCAAGTCTTTCAATATGTTCAAAGCAACCTTGGTGCCCTTCAGAAAGGACACAACTTCTGAGAGAAAGAAGAAAAAAAACTCAAAATTGAAAGAGAGGCCGTTGCCAGACCCAAAAGGGCATCCAGGGGGAGGAAATTTGCTTTTATGAACTTTAGATAGTGTGTAAAAATATGGAACACTGGGTTGTTTTTGAATCTGGTATTCAGCCTCATGTTTAGTGATCCATCCATTATCAAAACCCTTCCCTACCAAAAATGCAATTTCCTCCTGTATTTCGAGGGTAGGATCTTTTGAGAGAATTTTGCAATTCCAAGTGTCATTCAAAAGTCTCAAGAGTGAGGTGAACCCACACACATGTTTTGGTGGAATGACCCACCTCCACTGGGTGCTGCTGTCATCTACGATCGGATGCTATCTAGGATAAATGTTTGAAGGTCAAAAAGACGGAACTCTTGGTTTATATGATTTGGAATGGTATAGTAATATGCTGTTCAAGAGCTAACTTCTACAAATATACTTGCAGTTTAAACTGATAAGGCTATAAGTTAGTTTTCTCCTTATTTTTCAGCTTTTTTAAGGGCAAACACAGCCCTTATTCCTTGAAATGCGAGGAGTATCCCATTCTAGCCCTCAGCGGGTATCGGCCGCCGAGGGAACTACATTCCCCATCAGCTGCACTGGCGCGCACATCACGTCTATGACGTCAGACGCCGTTTCCCGATTTACTGATGCGGACAATGAGCGGCTAAGTCACAGAAGCACTTCTAGGTCTCTTATATGGTATGCCTCATGATGATGTAAGTTTTGCATACTCCTTTTTATTTTGGAGATGAATATCATCCGTTTGTATGTAGGTGCGTAATTGTGAGTGCATAGCATGCCGCTATTAATCTGTGTACTGTATGTTTGCATCAAAGAGGAATGTAGAGTGCTCCCACTGCCACCAATGATATTACTTAGGGAGCAAGCTATCTTACCGCCAGCAAGGGACACCACAAGCTCTGCGCAGCACCCTGGTGGGACAGGAGTCCCAGGGTCAACGTCGGGAACGCCGCTTGCGCCATCAGCCCATCCAGGCGCTCAACCTCAGTGTTAGGACTACCTGCCCCAGCATCCCTTGCTTTCACCGCAGGTGCCGCTGTGAGGGGGAGGTGCTTGTTGTCACCGCGCTTATAGCGCTGGCTCTCCCCTTGCGGCGCGGGAGCAAGCTATCTTACCGCCAGCAAGAGACACCACAAGCTCTGCGCAGCACCCTGGTGGGACAGGAGTCCCAGGGTCAACGTCGGGAACGCCGCTAGCGCCATCAGCCCATCCAGGCGCTCAACCCCAGTGTGAGGACTACCTGCCCCAGCATCCCTTGCTTTCACCGCAGGTGCCGCTGTGAGGGGGAGGTGCTTGTTGTCACCGCGCTTATAGCGCTGCCTTTCCCCCCGCGGCATGGGTCGCGCGCGGGCGGCGCCCGGGCCAAGGGCGGGTCGTCCTTGCCAGGAAGAGGCAGGGCAGGGCCACCCCCCTTTCCACTGGCATTGGGCATCTTGCCTACTCAGATTCGCTGGACATTCAAGAACTGTCGTGGACTAGTTAAGGTACTGTTAACGCGGATATCTCCCAGCATTGCCCAAACTACTCTCTTTGATTTTAAATAATTACGCTCTTTCTCCTGAGGGGTTTGCGGGGCCGGTATAAGGGTTGCCTGCGGGTTCTCATTGTCCAAGGGGCCAAGAGGCCTGCTCATTTCTGATTGTGAAGACAGGTTGCTTTAGACCTAACTTGTATTATAGAGGTAGCATGGGGAAAAGGAAAACTATGGAGGGCAGTGGGGGAGGGGCGGGGAGGGATAGCAAAGGGAAAAAGGCTAGGAAGATACAGAAACATGCAAGGAGTAACTGTGTACTGGATAGGATAGACACCCTCATTAGCGAGTGTGAGGACATATTAGTGACAGATACAACCACCCATGTAGCAAATACTAAATCCCCACAACGCTCTACCCAAACAGCTAGCTTAAACAACCCTACCACGGCCCGCCAACTAGCTATTCTAGCTATGTTTCGTAACCCACTAAAAAAAGGGGGCTCAGACTTAGGCGGCGAGGGAAACCTAGATGCTGGAAGTGATAGCCAATCCTTAAATAAGTCATCTGGGAGTGACATACAGAAGACAGGGTCGGAAATCCTGTGTACTAATAGGTTTCTACCGCTGGTGGAGTTGCTGGAGGAGGACACCGAAACGGGGCCTAAGTGTCACCCCCCTCATCAAACACAGCATCCCGAGACATGTATCCTAGAGCCAGATTGTAGATCTACCAATGTTCCCCAAGAAATACTTAGCCTCATTAATACTCTCAGATTAGAGGTCAAGGATATGAGAACCATGATTGAGGGTCTTACTTCCCTGGTAAATCAGCTATTGAATAAGGACCCTTTCTGTCCCTCTCAGCCCGTGCCCACTGACTCTACATCTCTTCAGGTGATTTATCCAGAGCGTGAGATACCCACTGTAGGTAAGGCTCCCAAGTTGGCATCTTTTAGCAAGCTAGCCCCAGCAGCCATGCCACGTATAGCGGTTCCAGCACCCTCCAGGTCTGAGCGCCCAATAGCCCCTGGCCATGCCCAATACAGGGCAAATTGAAGTAGTGTACCCCAAAGTTGGCTCACCCACCGGTTACTAGATCCACCGAACCACCCCCATCACAGCGCTTTACACAAAACCATAACGCACGACTGCCTGCGCAGTCTAATATCAATTCGCCTCCCAAAATTTACATGGTTAACGTACCCAAATATGACCCAAGCAAGGGCCATGAAAATAATGATTCCCTGACCAATAAGGTCATACATTGGATACGCCATGTTAGAGGCTGTCGCTCTGTAATTCGCGAAGACATCTCAAGGGCTTCCAGGCTTACCTCCCGAACCCAATTACTAGATTGTATCGAGCTTACATTGAATGAGGTCGATGTTGCGGAAAATCTTCTTTCCCTGGAATATCGTACTTGCCCCCCAGAAGGTTCCTCGATCCAATTCAGACGGTTCTTACCGAGCAGTACGTGCCACCAAACACTAGAAAATACACTGCCTAGACTAAGAGGTTCTTCCTCTCTTGAGGCTAATGATTGACTGCTTAGTAATGCCCAGAACAAACTAGATGGTCTTTTTGCTCCCCATATGATTAAGGAAACCCCTCTCTTACCCTTAGCTGGTACTCAACCCCCTTGTCTTCGTCCAGGACGGGAGGCTACTGCCTCTCGGGAAACACCCTCTGTACCTGTAGGAGTATCGGGCCCAAATGATGTACTTATTGATGTTACAAACGGACAGAGGATAAGTTCACCTGCTACCCATGGGACATCCATGTTATCCTGGAATGTAGCAGGATTGAAGACGAAGACCGTCTCCCCTGATTGGTTCACTTTTATTGATCAGTTTGATGTCTGTTGTTTTCAAGAAACCTGGGCAACAGACCCTCTTTACTGCTTAGGCTATTTAAATTACTATACCCCTGCAACATGTGGGGGTAAGGGACGACCCTCAGGGGATTGGTAATCTGGGTGTGCCAGGCTGGCGCTTTTAATATTGAGGTCCTCGAAACACAGAGTAATGATATTATTGCGATCAGGTTGAAGTGGGGCCAACAAGGGGTTGTAGACGTTTATAACGTTTACACCAGGGGCTCAAAGGGGAAGAAGTCTGAAGTTATAGCGGCTTTAGACGACTTATTAGATCTACACTCCCAAGGTTCAAACATTCTGATCGCGGGGGATTTTAATGTGACTTTTGAGCCCCTCACTCTTGAACATTGTGATTTTATTGCAGATGCTGACGAGCAATGGGGGATCCCAAAGTTAGAACTGCCACCAATAAAAAAATGTTCTGACGTGGCATTTCAAATCAATGCCACTTGTTTAGAGAAGGGACTACGGGCGGCGAATGGCAGATCCACATCCGATAGTCATGGAGCAAATACTTTCAACAACGGCCACTGTGCTAGTCGCATAGACTATTTATTAATCAACCTGCGACTGTGGCATGCCTTAAGGGATATGGTAGTAAGAGAGCGGCCAGAGAGTGACCACAACCCCCTGTGTGCAATTCTTGATTTGTTACCACAACAGGAACACACGCGACTAGAGAGTAATTTGCTCACGAGGGATGTGGTTCCATCAAATGACATGAGACGCCTAAAATGGGCTAATATACTCGAACACCCCGAAGCTCTAGCTTCAATATCCCTAGACGTTGAAGGGGCGATTTCAGAATTGGAAGTATGCATGGCAAACTCACCGGCTCTTGACCCGGTGATCGGTACTCATGTTAGGTTTTTTGCCAAGCTACGCACTTATTTCATTAGACGCCATAGGGCCAAGGGAGCCTATCCTAGGAAAGGCCCACAGTGGTTCAATATGGAATGTAAAGAGGTGCGTAGACAACTAGGAGCTGCGATTAAAGAGGGAAATCCCAGTGCTGTACGGCAACTAAGGTATAATTACCGAAAAGCACAAGTGAAGGCAAAAAAATCCTGGGACGAGGCTAGATGGCAGGAACTCAAATTAGCGTGCGTAAATAAAAATCCCAAACAGTTTTGGAACATAGCTAAGTGGGACAGGGGTGGTCTGCCAACCCAACCGCAAAACCACGTTTCACAGGAGCATTGGGTCACTCACTTTAAGCCTCAATATGCACGTAGCTCAGGGGAAGAGAAGCCCCAGTGCCGGTACTACACAGGCACAGTTTTTGAAGATGCTGATGTTAGTTTGGCCCTGGGGGCAGTAACGGGAGGTAAAGCACCGGGCCCTGACGGCATTCCGCCAGACATATTTCTGTATGAAAAATCTAAATGGTGCCACTACATCGTGATGGTGGCTAATGCAATTGCGCAGGGTGCCCCAGTTCCTGATTCGTGGAAAGGGGCGGAGATCATCCCCGTTTTTAAAAAGGGGGATAAATCCCAGCCAGGCAACTACAGGCCTATCAGCCTGATAGACTCACTCCAAAAGATAATTGGGCGTCTAGTTTTGAACAAAGTGCAGGATTGGGTGGGAGAGACAGATAGCTTATCCCCTCTACAGGCAGGCTTTAGGGCGTGTACTAGTACCATTGATCAGGTATTTCGTTTTATTATGCTCTACTGGAAGACTGTGGTCTTGAACAAGGGTAGCCTTTATGTTGCCTTTGTGGATCTTAAATCGGCTTTTGACCTCGTCTCCCGTAGTAAACTCTGGTCTGTACTACAAGAAATGGGAATGTCTCCGGAGTTATTAACCCTTATAGTCAGACTCCATGAGGATAACTTCGCCCAGATTCGCTGGGGAGTTCAGGGGGAAGTTACTACTCCCTTTCCTATAGAGAGAGGTGTGCGACAAGGGTGTGTAATGGCTCTAAATAAATTTTCAAAAAAAAGGGTGTGTAATGGCTCCCACATTATTCTCCCTATTTATAAACGGGATTGCAGACTTTTTAGCTATCACCCCCACAGACGCCCCTGTACTGGCTGGTGTTAAAATCCCAATTTTAATGTTTGCAGACGACACGTTGATTATCTCAAAAACGCCAAGCGGACTGCAACGAGCCCTTAACCGATTTGAAGAGTTTTGCCAAATAAGGGGTTTGGAAATCAACGTGTCGAAAACAAAATTTATGTCTTTTAATCCACACAAAGCGTTCAAGGGTGGTATTGTGCTGAATAACGGGCCCTTGGAACAAGTCACGGA
The DNA here is from genome assembly GCA_963921515.1 of Calotriton arnoldi. NCBI lineage: Eukaryota > Metazoa > Chordata > Amphibia > Caudata > Salamandridae > Calotriton > Calotriton arnoldi. The sequence continues at coordinate 784,942 of CAWUFW010008052.1, read as the reverse complement.
CTTTGTCTATTTGGGGGTCACCCTACAGAGAGACCTTAGTTGGAAACGACAACTTAACTTGGCCTCATTAAAACACCGGCAGCAGGCCGGTGTCCTACAATCTGAGTTTAGCTCCTCTTTTACAAAACCAATAAGCCCAGTGCTGCAAATATATGATTTGAAAGTGGTCAGCTCTGTCCTATACGGGGCCGAGCTCTGGGGTTTTGAGAACCTTTCACAAATAACAATAGAAGAAAACAGGTTCCTCCGCAAGATCACCTGTCTCCAACAAAGCACTCCGGTACGCCTATTGTTATACGATCTAGGCAAGAAGGCAATGGCAGATAGAGCAAGATTGCGTCCCCTGCTTTATTGGCGGAGAATCTGGTGTACCCCTGAGCTGACTAACTATGCCGCAGGCCTTTGGGATCTAATCAATGCCGACTGTTTTCATAAGATCAAATGGTTGCGGGGGATTAGAGTTTCCTTGATCAATCTTGGGATGGTTCACTTATGGGAAAACCCGGTAGGCACGCAATTCCCCTCGAAAGCAGTTTTAAAAGCAAAATATTGGGAATGGGTGGCCCAAGGTGCCTACAGGAATAGTGATTCCTCCTCCCTTATAGGGAGTTTCCTTGCTGTTAAACCGGCACCGAGTTTCGAACAGTACTGGGATATCATTATTAAACCATATGCTCGGAAGCTTTACTTCCAATTTAGGGTGGGTACATTGCCAGTAAGATCATTTACAGCAAGATGGGGAAATACTGAAGTCAATTCTTGCCCCATCTGCCCTACCCACCCGGAGTCTATAGCCCACGTACTATTTGCTTGTCCGGCATATGCTGCCCCCCGACGAGTATGGCTGAAGCCTATTTGCAAATCTTTAGGTACCAGAAGGTCAGAGGTTGCTCTAAGATTACTACGCTCTGATACAACTAGCATTATTGTTGTAGCCATGGTAAAGTATCTGAGTTGGGCCTGGGCAATTAGATCACATGGCCTTTCTTTAGGCTAAGGGCTGTTCTTATTGCTCTCCACTTTAGATTGTACGAACTGTAGACTCTGACTACATATAGGGTGGCCGGTGTTATAGACGATGAGGAAAAGAACAATGACATCAAGGTTTTGATAGTTCCAACAACTATGACCACTCTGTAAATGTGTACAGTTTTATAGTATTTATGATCATTTTTAACTTAAAAAAAAAATGTATGCTTGTAAGTATGTTTGATGACACATTTGTCGAATAAAGCTATTTTGACTTGACTTGATATTACTTAGGGTGTTAATAAGTATGTTTGGAGGTGCAACTGCCACCTGATGAATGAGCCACCGCATATATGTTCAGGACAGCTCTTGGTTTGTTTTTCATTAATCCACATGACCGGATGATTTAAAATAAGGTTTCCCCATTTTGTCACCACCAGCATATCTGTTGTGGAGATTGGGCACAGGAGGAGTTTACAATTGAGATATTGAGGACCTCTCGTAATAACAGATGTCTAACTAGAGAAGCGAACTTAACAATGATGTTATCCTTTCTGAATTCACTTGTGTGTAGAAAATTATACGCTTCATGTCATTATCCTACATGACTTCAGCATGTGACTACAGAGGATACCATCTCCACCTAGACTACGAAGCTCTAGTTCTCCAAAGTTAAGGTAAGCAGCTAAAATTAGGCTTATCAGACACCCCAGAATATTGCAGCTAAGATTTGCAAATCTTGCAGCACAAAAATTAAAATTTTGCAGCACAAAAATTGAAATTTTGTGGCATTATTGCAACACTCTGTTTTACCCGAAATCATTCCTTTTCAGCCTTAAATAAATGGAAACTGTTTTAGCAGAGTATTTACCTTAGATATAGACATGTTTAAAGTGTTTGAGAGCATTTGTTTGCTATATTCTCCTTTGTGGTAACATTCTAGAGCATAGATTAAGCCAAGCACAATAGCACAGGGTTGCTAGTCATCCTGTTTTCTGTGGCATTGAATAAACATGGACATTTCAATTTATGAAGCATTGTTATTTGAAAATAGCCAATTAAGGTGAATATCATCATCATATAAGCTTTATTTCGACAGCTCATGTCATAAAAGTTAAAAAAACGCACAGCTTAAGAAACAATTAAGAACATAGGAGTGAGTGGTTGTGCAACACGTCACTGTGGGCGTACAAATTCTTCATTACACTAGAACAAGGTGACTACAGCGTACTGACTGTAAGATTATAACAAATCTAGTCCAGCGTATAATAGCTGCGTAAGGTGCTCGGTACTACTGCTGGCGCCAACTGGAATTAAAATGCAGCCAATTTATAATCCAAGAAGAAATACCATGCACGTCCAACTCATTCTTACAATAAAAAGTTAAAATTCATGTGGTTTAAAAGTACACTAGTAGAAAGAGTGAAAAAATCTAAAAGGGAATATAAAAAAAACTATCAAAGTATTTAGTTAATTATAAAAATAACACAATCTCAGTAGTTATGGGGAGCTATCGAGATATTTCAACAGTTAAAGTATAAAAAAACAATCTACATACCCTGTTGAACCCTCTCATTACAAGAGCTGGTAAAATAGTTATATTGTGATAAAGTGCCTGTGCATTACGTTTGGGGAAATAGGGATGAATGGAAATACAAAAGACCCATGGGCAGCTAGTTCTGAAGGCCAACCGACTGCCTACTATGATTCTCTCGCTCGGGCCTTCCTCCTTATGCACCACATGCTACTTAAAAACTTGACCATTGCACAGGCAAAGAGGGGTCTGGTGTCCGATTTTAGGATGAGCAGGGCTTACCGATTGTTACGTGTGCCCAATTGCTGGCAAATCGGTCTTAACCATTTGGACCTGGGCTGCACATAGGCGGAAGGTGAATATGGATTATAAGTATGCTGTTAAATGAAATGGTTAAAACATATGTATGACTGTGAAAACGGAAAAATTTAAGAGTGCATCTTTCATGTCTAATTATGGGAAGTATATATTGAGCATGCGCTATGGCGTTCATAATGGCGATTTAAAAAAAAATTGAGAAAGGCTATGTTTGAAATGGATGCTGCTGTGTCGGTTGTTGTATGGAACTGGATTTCCATGCTGCCTGATGCAATTAAATGGGTGGATTACTCTATGGCTTGGAGAGCAGGCTCTCTCTGTAATTGAGAGGTTTTGTTTTGTGTGTAACAAGGCGCTGGCGGCAGCACCAATCCATGCGATTTGGAACAAGCCAGCTAAATCGCAACTCTTTTGTGATATATATATCAAACCATCGGTGCATCTTTGTGTGTGCCAAGTGGTTCAATGTCATGTAAGAAACTTTGGCCAACAATGCTATATGCGGACACAGCAGCTCTTCGTCCTGGCTAATACGTTAGCTGGCTTTGACATATAAGCAATGTTAATGCTATTGGACTGACATATCTCTCAAATTTATTTCACGGTGTATGTAAGTAAGTAAATGTTTGTAGAGCGCGCAGATACGGAGGTGTCTTAGAGCTGTCAGCGGGAGCCTCCAAAAGGGGGTACAAACCAATATGGTACCGATCGCCTACTCTAATTTAAATCTATAAAGCGATGTTTTGAGTTGTTTCCTAAAACTCGGCAAGTTTGACTGTAATCTCAAGGTCAGAGGGAGTGAGTTCCAGAGTTTACCTTCCAGATGTTGCAGGCTCCTTTCTCCCAATTTAATTTTCCTTATCCTGGAAATTTTCACCAGGTGGGCTGTTGTCGAACGTAGTGTCCGGTGCTGGCAGTATCTATGAAAGATGGTCTACTGGTAATGCAAGCCTTTTCCGTGTAAAGTGTTGTGAATAATACACAACGCTTTCAACCTAATCCTGGCCGCTACCGGTAACCAATGGAGGTCCTGTATATGTTTACTGACTGAACAGAATTTGGGCACTTTCAGCATGAGCCGAGCTGCTGCATTTTGTAAAGAATGTACCTTTTTTGTGGCAGCTTTCGTACAGCCTAAAAACAAGGTGTTACAATAGTCTATCCTAGAGAGGATGAGAGCAACTACAATGGTTTTTAGAGGATCGTGTGGGATAAAAGGGAACACTTTTTTCAATAGTCTGATAATAAAATAGCATGTGGAGGACGTGTGATTGATCTGCTCAGTAAAACTGAGTTGGTCATCAAAAATCACCCAACTGTTTTTGACTTTTGGGACAGGGGTGGGTAATGGGCCACAGTTAGTTGGCCACCAGGTAGAATTCCAGAAGGATCAGCAATAATTTGTGTGTTGTCAGCGTAAGAAACCGCTGACAGACCACAAGCCTGAATAAGGTTTAGCAGAGGCACTATGTAGATATTAAACATCGTCGGGGATAGAGATGATCCCTGCGGAACCCTGCACAGCAGAGAAAAAGGTTTGGATTTGAAGTAATTTACTTCCATTCTCTGAACCTTATCTATTAGGAATGAGCCGAGGAGGTTCAGGGCTACACCATCAATCCCAGTACTCCCTAGTTGTCCTTTAAGGACCTCATGATTGACCAGATTAAAAGAGGCTGAGAGGTCAAGAAGGATTAGCGTCGCTCTTCCCCCCCTTGTTGACGACTCTAGGGATTTCTTCAGAGGCCTTTACTTAGGCAGCTTCTGTGGAGTGCTGAGCTCTGAAGCCATATTGGACCTGATTAAGGATTTCATTGGTTTCCAAGAATACAGTAAGCTCTTTATTCAAAGCCTTTTCAAGGATTTTAGTCGGAAAAGGCAGTTGAGAAATCGGTTGATAATTCTTTGCGCCGGTTGGATCAAGATTAGATTTTTTCACTATGGGTAAGACTGCCACTAACTTCCAAGCTATTGGGAAGGTTCCTGATTCTAAGATCTGATTCAAGAGTTTTGTACGGTGGAATTCCATTAGATTAGATGCCGTATGCAGGGGGGGCATGGATAAGCTGGGTAACCTGACTTTGTGGTACTGATGAGATTCTCTACCTCCTCTTCCGATATCAGGGAGAAGCTGTACAGATGTTCCTGATGGTTTGCACTCACTAAATCAATGGCATCCGAAATGTCCATCCGAGACTGATTTATGGTGAAATCGGAAACTCCCTGGTCCATTACTAAAGGAATTGTCGCAATTTCGTCATAAATATACTGTCTTTTGTTCTGGAAGAAGTCTGCCATATTAATACAGCTAGCCTGGTCCATACTATAAGGGGGATCCTGTTTAAAATTCGTGAGAGATGTGATAGTTTTAAATAGATCAGATGACGAGTTTTTCGCTAATTTTATTTTAGCAGAAAAGAATAGGACTTTTGTGCTATTTATCAGGGTATAATACTCCTTACAGGTCCTAATATAGTGTTCTTTGGCAGCTGGATTGTACTCCTTTCTACATAACCGTTCCGCTAAACAACACTTTTGCTTCAGGCATTTTAGTTCTGGGGTATACCATGGAGCAGAGAGTTGCTTACGGTGGATAACTGCGTGTTTTTCAGGCACCAGCTGTTTCACTGCGGAGGCTATCCAATAAAAAAAAAATACTAGAGGCAACATTAATGTCGGGATCACTGCCAGGACTGTTCTTGCTTAAGATGGTCACTAATTCTCCTTTCGCGACCTTACAACACGGGCAGAATGTAATGGAGGAGTGGCAAGTACTCTGATCGGACTTCTGCCCGATGCCTGTTAGGGTAAAAAAGACTGCATTATTGTCAGACCATGTCAAAGGAAGAGATTTTCCCATTTTTAGCCGAGGATCATTTGTGAAGATTCTATCCAATGTGTGGCCCGCTTTATGGTTGGGCTCTACTACTTGTTGTAAAAGACCAAAGCTGCCACAGACATCAATCAACTTTATCGTGTCTGGATTGGTTGCAGTCTCTAAGTGAAAGTTAAAATCACACAGAACTGTAAAATTCTGTAATTCCATACCTGATTCTAGAAGCAGTAGTAAGTTAGAGGGAAGCTTCTGTCTAGGGCCGGGAAGACGATAGACTAAAAGTCCATTAAAAGTAGCTTGATTAGCTAGTTCAAAATTAAACATGATAGCTTCTCCATTCAGAAGGGGGCTGGAGTAATCTCATTTTAAAATGTTTTCCTGTTCATAATAGCCAGACCTCCCCCTTGTTTACCTTCTCTATCTAATCTAGGTATGGAGAAGCCATCTGACACCACAATTTTGAGATCCGAGTCAGCTGCGTGGTCAAACCACGCTTGGTAGGAAACGTCAAGTTTATAAATGTCCATAAACTGCGCGAAGTCCATACTGTGCTGTACCAAAGACCTAGCATTTAGTAGCACACAATTTAGTAAATTAGATTTCCTCTCAATACAGAGGGGCATAGGGCTAGAAGATTGTGTGGACAGGTTGCCCTGTGGTATTTTAAAACAAGCGTTGGAAGAGTGGAGGGCAAAATAGCATCCTGGGCAACGAAACCCTCATTTATCTCCTCTGGGTGGAATATCATACAATGTTCGGCCTTACCCGCAGGTGCCAGTGCTAACAGGTCCATGGTCGAGTAACAATGGAGAATAATTCGGCCAGGGGTCCTGGCGCTTGCTGCTGTCTAGGCGTGGACGGGCGCAGACAGGCTTCCCTTTGGCGCGTCATCGGCTGGGACACGCTGCACGGCCCTGTAAGTAGCCAGTCATCAGGGGGCTGATGTAACCTTGCTAAAATGCACACAGTTAAAATGTACAATAAAAAGATATTTTTTTTCAAACAATGCTTCTTCTAGCCACCAGCACAGTGCATTGTAGAACTTGTCGTTTTTTCAGTCACAGTCCCCTCATTCTGTCTCTGTCCCGCTCTTCCTCACCTGCTGAAAACCAAGACTTCAAGAAATGGCTCTTACTCTCTTTTTCCTCTCCTTTCCTTCATTCTTTCCCATGTGAAATGGATCCCCCAAAAAAAAAGAAAAAATATTGCTGAAACTTTTGTGCTTTTCTGACATTTTTCAGTTTCAAAGTGCAGCCTCGGGATAGAGGAAAAAAAGGAAGATAAATAAGCAGGGCAAAAAGGTAGAGCAGAGGTAAGGCTGTTTACTATCCTGATTTATCAACGTAGTTCGAATTTTCCATTTGGCGTAACTTAGTGATCATAACAAGATTCTTCTTAGAGGAAAGACAGGATGCTCTGGCGGCTGCAGCCTTCTTCACTGATCGCCATAGCATCCCCGACCTTGTCTGACGGGTCTGCGGGCCCCTGACTTAGTGTAACCATAGCAGGGCAGAGGGCGAGGGCCCCTCCCAAACAGGCAGCGTGTAATGTTATTGGAAGGCGTGTTTTTTAACGCCAGGGAAAGGAAAACACTGGCGGTGCCAGGCAGAGAGTTCACTAAGAGGCCTCCGCCAAAGCCACTCACAGAACGGGGTCACCAGTAGCCCAACTGAGCTTTGTGCCAGAACACGGAACTGGGTCCACAGCAGAATCTCGTAGAGATGTGTGCCAAACCGAGGGCACACGAACAGAACACACTGCAGCTCGTGCAGTGCAAGCCTACCACAAGTAGTGGGTAAGGCTTCCTTATCCAATATAATTGGCACCTTTTTGGATTAGGATAGTTCCTCCTTTGGGGCCCTAATTGGATTATTTAGGAGTTATCTTTGGTATAGACCAAAATTGGCCCTATACCGCCAGCCATCACACTTATTTGAATTTATTTGGAGGGTATGGTTACATAGATGTTGCAAAAGATGGTTCAATCCATAAGGGAAAAACCAACTACCCAAGTGCAGCCTGGGGGTATATTTGGGATGATGAGCACCCATGTTAGGAAAGACACCAAAGTCTGTATGTACTCAATGGCTAGAAGCCTGAAAGTTATCTCCTTCAAAGTACAGAGGTTCAATGCTTCAGCTGAACACTAAATGACCCTGCATTCACTTAGGGAGTTGGGAAGATACATTTGCCTCCTCCAGGAGACTCATTTGTTGATTAAAGCCAACTGGAGGCTGTGCACCCAGTTTATGCCTACTTAATTGTTTTGCTTGTTCAAAGAATAAAATGAAAGAGCAGCCACATTCATCTTGACACACATACACAGGTTTCTCATTATCTAGTCTTCTGCTGACAGGAAGGGCAGGTTGCCCGTCATAAAAGGTTATTTGAGAGGTAAGGAGCTTTGAATCAATTTGATTTATGAACCAAGCTCTAATTGGGAATCCTTTATCAGATCTACAGTCCACAAACTAAAGTTTCTGGCTACAGCACCCTGGATGATAGGAAGGAATGGAACCGAAGAATGGATGGGAACAGGGAAAGACAGGACGGAGGTGGGGGTGGGCCGACGGACTGTACTATTAACAGCAGGAGCACAATGGCTCTCAGAGTTAAGTTAATTAGATACTTGGATATCGCATAACCTTAATAAGTGAATTACCCACACTATTCAGCTTCATAGACATTTTTTCCACTGGGATTGATTTCTCTATACCACACACCTACACACATGATTACAGAGGAGGAGTATGGGGTTACCTCGCTCTCCAACCATGTCCCAGTGATATACCATTTGAAATGGAGGTTCATATATCACATTGGTGAACACGTAGGCAGAATGATATTCTCTTGCAAGTCCCTGTCAAGAAAGCAGCAATGGTAGAATAACAGGAGGTTAGGAGGGATAACTCCACTTTAATGACATAGAAGATAAATTGGAGATGACTTGCGATGCTCTTTAATCAGTAGTGAACGGTCACTTGATAGCAGAAGGTGCATGAGAGAAACAAATAAAGAGTTGATGTCAAGACTTCGAGAAAAATTGGGGGCAGCCAAGGATCTCCACAAACAAAATCCAAATCACACTGTGGTTAAAGGTCCTGGGCCTAGGAGGTCAACATAGATTATTGGACCTCACTAAAACATAATATCACTCGTCAAAGCAGGGCAGACATTTTGTGAAGGGCCAACAAAGCAGGCAGGCTTTTAGATTCTGGACTAAAGTGGATGCAAACATATAGAAACACCATCAAAGATGAGATGCTGGAATACAGGAACACCATCATGAATAAGGAGCAAGGCTAATGTAGGATCTTGAAATGGTGGAAGGGTTCCCCAAGTTCTATTGGCAGCTGTATGACATCAAGCCAGCTCACTCACGGTTAATGTAAGCATACATTGGGAGGGCTTGACAAGCTCTACTTCATGTATATCAAGAAATAAGACTATCCTACAGAGACGTAAGAAGTTATAAAGGTGATCACAAGTCTAAAGACTTCTAGGCCCAGATTGGGTTACTTTAAGGTTCTAACAAACCTTTAGGTTTATATGTTGGATCCAATAACCAGGATATTCAAATCCTTTGCCCCTCTAGCAAAGGTCACCCCCTAAGTCACAGTAGCAGCGATCACAGTGTTGTCTAAACCAGGGAAAGAAGACAGAGATGAGTGTAGTCACAGACCTTGGTTGAACACAGATGTCAGTCAAGTTTTGCACAAAGGTCTTCGCAGCAAAACTGAACAAAATCCTTCCACAACCAATGCACCAGGACAATTTCTTTAGATTAGCTCAGTTTTTCATTGAGCTATGGAGACTTAGGTGATATAAAAGGGGTAAAGAGAAACCAGGATAACATTTTAGTGTACTGCTGCAGCGAGGATGAACATAACAGAATGAGATGTGTTGAACGGTTTGCGGCAGAATGAATTAACCCTAAAGATAGAAACATTTAAATTTAAGAATGAGGAACAAAGTTAATTGGGACCTAAGCACCAGCCCGAAAGATGAATTAGTGAGAGCAATTATAAAGGTGATGGTGGCAGGAAGGAAGGATGTATTAGTTACATTCCTATGAATGGTAGTGTTCTAAAGCAAATGTTTTCTAAATTTAGCAAATAAAACCAAGCAAGGAGGTGTTTGTTGAAGAAAAGGACAGAATTAAGTTGGTATACATTGTATAATCAGGAATTCGAAGAGAAGATAAACACATGCAACAAATTTAGAAGGTTCTGATCTTTAAGGCAGAAGTGTAATTGCTAATGATGCCAGCATGAAAGTCTTACATGCTGTATTCATGCAGAAAGAAGGTGATGATTAGAAAATGAATACATTCATATTAAGAAGTTTGAAAGATCCAGAATTAGACTATTCAGTAATGGAATTAAAAGCTTTGGCAATATTTTCGTCTGTAGGAGGATTTGGAATTTTAGTTTGAGGAAACCAATATATAATAATAAAAACTGATTTAAGTAACTGGTAAGATTTGTTTTAATGAAAAAAGGTATTGTCAGCTCACAGTCATAGGTGCATGTAAGTGTTGCAGAAACATGGGGTTCAAGACAGAATATATACCAGAAGCAGATATCTGCAGTGCTAATTGTTTATATAGGCTGATTAGGATGGAAGAACTTGAAGGAAGAGGAAGAAAATCGTGGAGGTGCAGGAGTGTACAATAAGAGGAAACAAAAGAAGAATGGATAGAAGAAATGTGTAAAGGCTGGGCGGTTTTAAAATTGAGGAAGTGCATGAAGGAAAATTGTAAAGAGATGAATCCATGTAGGCAATTTGGTCAGTGAAAGAAGTATTATCAGAAAGCAGAGGTTAGTAATTAGAGTTAAGGTTATTCCTTCACAGATGAGTAAGAGAGAAAGTAAGTAATGCTTGTGCACGAGGGTCACACAGGGATATGCAAAACGAAAGAGATTTCAAGTAGTGGCCAGTTTAGATAGACAGTGATCACAGTAGGTAGGGTAATCTCAGAATCCTACACGAGTGACAAAATATGTTAACCAAGCTACAAGCCACACTGAGAAGGAATCTACCAGTAAGGTCATGTGATATTCCATTAGACATAGTGGGGCACATTCAAGGAGTTTGTGAAATTCAATATGTGCTAGCATAAATAGATATGTACTCCCGCTTTCCACAGAATCCATAGTTATTAATGTATGAACCAAAAGAATTAGCACATTTCTTAGTAGAGAAGGAAATCCTTAGACAATAGTGACGGACAGTAGTGTGCAAGAAACATCAAGGGAAAGGAAAATGTTTTTACGTGATAGAGGAATAATTCACATGACCAACTCGATGGTTGAGAGAATTAACAATGCACTATTCAACAAGCACCGGCATATTTTGGACTAACCCACAATGCCCTGCTGCTCCCACCTGTATGAGACCAGCTTGAAGTGAGTGGCTTGAATACAGTGCTAGCAGCAAAACTACCCGATGTAGTAAGCACATTGAAACTGTCCACTGCACAAATAGAGCAATATGGACACTGGTGCGTCGTCGTAGACTACTAATAGTTCATTTCCCAGTTATGCCCGTTGGTGATAACCAGTCTTCGCCCCTGCATGCCACATGTGGTATTCTGCTCCGCCTCGCTATCACTAGAGTTGGCCAGTCATTTCGGGATGGTCTGTTTCTTACTCTGCAACAATTTTGGACATTGGGAGAGATCACCATGCTTGCTGTTTTCACCTATTTTAGATTGCGGGACGCTGCTACAGCGCAATGGCCTGATTTTCTACTGGAATTCACTCTTCTTACCAATTGCACCTTGCCAGTCATACTAGGGACTGGGTTCCTCACTTATACAATATGACAGAGTTCACTACCCCCTGCCACTACTGCCCGCAGGGAGTGATGGAGGCTAACCTGGATTTGCCCCCTCCAACATGGGAGCACTGCTGGGAGTGGATAAAATGTTTTTCCCTTAACCATAGGCACAGACTCACTCAGTTTAATTTCATTGCCTCTATTATAGCCCACAACGCATAGATCAGATGTACCAGTCCGGTTCCTCGAAATGTGCCTGGAGCTCCATTGACCCTGCTGATTTTATGCATTTGGCCTGGGCCTGGGCCCTATTTAAGCCTTCTGGCCCGAGGTTGCTATCACGATTGGTGAGATCATAAAAATAGCATTACCACGTACACCGCTCCCCATGCTACTGCGATATGCTCTTGATGTCCCTCCATCCACGAGCAGATTGTTAGCCCTGTTGTTGGTGCTCACATGGTGCAGAATGCCCAGCGCGTGGTTAAAAGGTTCTGTACCTAAACATAGACTGATTAAAGACATTACTTTTTGTAATGAACAGGCAGAAACACATGCATCGTTACAAGTCCCGAAGGTGAGACCTAGAGATATATGGGGACCCTATTGGCAATTTATTTTGCAGCTAACTAAGACTGAAGGGCCCTCTGTCCCCTGCCTTAGATTTGTCACCCCTTCAGAGTAATGGCCAGTTTTATGCAATGTTTAGATACTGATGGTTCCGCGACAATGCGTAATCATTGCCATATCTGCTTTTCCATTGCCTGATGTTGTTAAGGCCTCCTCAGACTGGTATATATTTTATTTACTGTTGCCAGGTTTTCCAATTTCATACACCTCTCTATATGGCTGTCGCACTGATGTTGGTTTTCCTTTGTGTATTTTAATTTTTTTTTATTAATAGGTTCAGTTTAATGGTACAGAACAGAAACAGTGGTGACGAGCAGAAAGTAACTTAGTACATTATAAGATATTGTAGAATTCATGATAGACATGCAGGACATTATCGGAAAAGAAAATAGCGAGGTACTATTGACCAGTGGACAATTCTGAAGGGGGAAGGTGATATGACGTAAAGAAGGAGTTTCATGGGGCGGGTGAGGGGAACCGTGTGCGGGACGCTATGTGTCTGTGTCTTGTCTGGAACAGTCCGGGGGAGGAGCGCATTGGGGGGTCTGGGAGGTAAGGGAGGGAGAGTCAGGAGCTTACGCAAGGAGATACAGTCTGAGAGGTTGCCAAATATCTTTAGGGCAGGAAGTAAGGGGCAGGAGGGATGAATATACCTCACTTGTCAGATCACAAAGGGTCACGCTGCGAAGCCAGGCCTTCACGGTGGGACGCACACAGCTACCCCAGTGTAGGGCAATCTTGCGTTTAGATAAGAGCAAAGCAATGGCGGCAAATCTGCAGAAATAGGGGCGATATTACCCAGGAGATCATCTCGGAAAGAACCTGAAATATTTCGGCACAGAAGGAGGCCACCGGTGGGCAGGTCCAGGTTAGATGTGGAAAATCCGCATCAGGGCCATGACATTTGGGGCAGAGAGCGGATTTGGAAGGGTCAATGCAGGCCAGTCCGAGAGGGGTAGTATAGGCTCTGTGGAGGAAGCGGAAATGCCAAAGTTTATGTCTGTGTTTAGGGATGATCAGTCTAGTCTGGGCACAGCAAAAAGCCCAGTCCTTGTTGGTGAGTGAGTGTCCCAGGTCCGCCTCCCAGCGCTCCTGCACCCCCCCAATGGCAGGTCTTTTTAGGGCCGTGCATGCTTGATAAAGTTTAGTGATGAGGTGGGAACTATCGGGGTCCGATATCAGAAGGGTGAGCTGTGTGAAGTCGTCAGGGTCGATCGGGTAGGACAGAATTCGGGAGCACAGGGCACCATGGAGTCTGCTAAAAATGAATCTGTCCATGAATGGAGTGTAGGAGCATGTAATGTTGGGGTTGTGAGGCAGAACAGGGCCGTCTGGAAACATCTCCCAGAGTGTGGAGCTCATACTTACGGAGGGTGCGGTGTACTCATTTTTCGGTGGCGAGGAAAAGCCATGGATTCCCGGTTAGAGGGAGATTGGGCGCATAGAGAAAATTGAAGCCCAACATGCCACCGAGCCTTCGCCAGGACCAGCAAGTGGTGGATGTCTTTGGGGTCCATTCGGATGTCCAGTGGTAGGAGTGCATTCAGAGGTGTAGGATCAGCCAGGTCGCTCTTCGGTTTGGCGTAGGATAGGCGAGCGTCCGGATGGAACCAGTGGTATGTGAAATGTGCCTGAGCTATGAGGAAGTATAGTCAGAAGTCAGGGACCGCGTAGCTGCCACGGTCGTAAGGGAGAGCGAGAGTGCTCCAGGTGACACGTGGCGGTCGGCCAGACCAAACCAGTTTCAGGAGAAGGCCTCGAAGAGTAGCAAAAAATTTGCTGGTCAAGGGTATAGGAATATTATCAAATAAATAAAGGAACCGTGGGAGGACTACCATTTTTATAAGGGCTTTGCAGCTGGCCATCAATAGAGGAAGTTGTATCCAGCTGTCAGTTTGGGCGAAGAGTCTTTCGATAGCTGGGTCGTAATTCTGCCAGATGACCTGTTCCTTGTTCCTGTGTAACATCACCCCTAGGTATTTGGTAGTGTCGGCAGACCACTGAAAGAGGTAAGCGCAGGTCGGTGGCGTGGTGACGTTGGTAAGGGGAACAGCTCAGATTTAGACCAGTTATGGCTAGCCTGGAAAGTTCACCAAAGCGGCTCTCCTCCTGGACAATGGGAGCTAAGTTAGAGGCAGGGTGTCGGGCGAACAGGAGAATATAGTCTACGTACTTGGGACATAAGGAGTGGCCCCATGGTAAATTGCAGACCTCAGTGAATATGGTGCTCCTGGAGATGACACACCAGGGGGTCCATAGCTATGATAAATAGCAGTGGCAAAAGTGGGCAACCCTGCCTGGTGCCCTGGGAGATGCTGAAGTAGTCCGTAAGCAATCACGCTGTAGGTTTAGAGTATAATAAAGAGACAAGGGAGGCAAATCGTTCAGGGAATCAGAGCTTCCGCAGAGTATCTAGGAGGAAAGGCCAACCCAGGGAGTCGAAGGCCTTCTCCGCGTCGAGTAGGGCGACTACTGCCAGGGTGTCAGGGGATATGCGATTCAAAACTGAGAAGACGGTGCATAAATTTGAAGAGGTGGAACGGTGCAGTATAAATCCTGTCTGCACCGGCGTCAGTATTGCTTCCAGCAGTAAGGACAGGCTGAGCCTTGGCCAAGATTTTGTTGTCAAAATTGATGGACAGAGGGATATATGAGGCACAGCGTTTAGGGTCTTTCCCAGGTTCCCGTAAGAGGGAGATTACTGCCTCTCGCATGGAAGGAGGTAAGACGCCAATGAAGAGGACCTTTGCATATGATTCAAGCAAATGGGGAACCAGTATCGCTTTATATGTATTGTAAAAGGCACCCAACAGGCCATCCACCTAAGGGCATTTGAGTCGTCCAGGGAGTCAATCGCCTGTGATATCTCCTCCGCCGAGATTGGTTAATTAAGGAACTGAGATTGGCCGTCAGAGAGCCAAACCATAGCGAACTCCTCTAAGTAATTTCGACGGATTGTGGACACAGAGGTGAGTCGAGATGTATAAAGTGTTGCATGGTAAGAGGTTACCTTGTGAGAATGGCCGTCGGAGAGGTAATGAGGGTGCCATCGTCCAGCTCCAACACCGCAACATACCTGGGGCAAGGGCGCCAGTGCAGAGTATGCTTACCCAGTAGTGCCACTTCTCGATCTGCCAATTTGCAGAACTCCTCCAACAAGACCGGGCGCTCATGGAGGTCTGTAGGGGTAAGCGAGGGGATGCTCCTCTCGATGTGTTGGAGTGCGGACTCCACACAGGACACATATTGCAGATGTCGTGGAGCACCCCTGTCTGTTTGGAGATGCAGAGTCCTCTAATATAGGCCTTAAATGCGTCCCAATGGGTGGCATACTGCGAAACGGATCCTGCATTTAGCCGAAAATACTCCACCACTGTGTCCCAGAACTCCGAGTGGAAAACCGGGTCCAGCAATGTAGTCAACGGAAAGGACCACCGGCGTTCCCAGATACAGCCATAGGGAAGAGCAAGAGACAGTTGGACCGGTGCATGGTCCGATAATGTGTGTGGCAGAACCCAAATATCCCAGAGCCATGGGATGCCGGCCGTTGAAAGGAGCAAATAATCCAAGCAGGTCCAGACGGAGTGTGGGGCTGAACAGACAGTGTAACCTGGAGTAGTAGGGTGATGTGAGCGCCAAACGTCATGCAGAGTGTGTGTGTGTGTACCATGTCTTGACAAGCACGCAGGGAGCCCAGTTTTGTGCACGGGATGGTGCTGGGAGAGTCCATGGAGGGGTCCGGAAGGAAGTTGAAGTGTCCACCCTCTGCGCGATGTCTGCGTCAGAGCTGCCTTGCAAGGCGGGAGTGTATTTCAAGTTTTGTTTGTATTTGCAACAACATGGAAAAACTCAATAAAGCGTTTTAAAAATCAAACTATTCAATACGCAAAAACTAGTGAAAAGGACTGGAAAGAGGAGATGACCAACATGATAACTCAGCACTTCACAATGGGCAGAACACCTTTTCAACTGTTCAAAGGTAGAAAAGCTAATTCAGCGGTGATTCCTTCTTGGATAAATCAAGGGAAAGACATGAAAGACTTGTCCAAGGAGAGTATTTGGAGAAAAACAGAACAGAACATGAAAGGCATAAAGGCTCATTTTGACAAAAAAGCTCTAAGAATTACTGAGGTGCATGTAGGAGGCCTAGGATGGAGAAGAACACCTGCTGGAAATGAGCAATGATCAAAGTTTGCAGAGCTAAAGTCCTGGATCCTAGAGGGTCGGACCCTCTTTCCAGGGGTCTGGCCTGGAAAGAGGAAAGTGGAACAGGGAGGAGGGGTTCATAACACATGACTCACTGGGTTAATGAATAGTCTTTGGTGAGGATGAGGAAATGCTCAAGAAGGGGGATCCCATGCTAGGAAGATGGGACGCCTGAGAATATGTCGGCCCTCCTCAAGGCGCAACGCTCACCCTCCGCCCTCATCCACCGCTGTACAGCCCCCGTGCCATTGCACCAACACAGGAGGTTGGTAGGAGCGCCATTAAGGGTAATGACGTTCATTCATAAGTCACCCTTAAAGCATGTGTTGTAAGCACAGAGAGCAGGGTGCTAATATATAAAACATAGGACACCCTACATTTTGGGATTAGTGTGCCTTGACAGTTAAATAAAACTCAAAAGTATTTTGTTGTGTAGAAACGGCTAGACTTTACCCTAATAGATCTGAATGGAATTAAACATTTTTATTTTCCCACCTCTGCTTGGAAGGGGGTAGAAAAATGTCTCAAAGTTATTTCCTGCTTTGTTTTAAAATCAGAGTTAATGGTGCAGTCAGATTTTTGGCACCTAAAGAAGAAAAGTAATGGTTAGTAAAACTTTACTTTAAGCTACCTGAGCGAGAAAGGTCTTAAAACCAGTTCTGCCACCCACAAGACCTCAAAATAGCTGGAATACAATTCCTTGGCTGGGAGAGTTTGGCTTAGAGGACAATGGATTGCCTCTGGGCACAGGAAAGGGAATGGCTGTTAACTGCTGACCACTGAACAGGGATTAGCTATTTGGTAGTGGCCAGGAACAATTGCAGAATCAAAGGCAGCTGTAGACTTGGAGAGGACTGTGAGGGCTTATCGCATTCATCTCCAAGACCCTTTGTCTGGGACAATACGCTTGTATCGGACCTCGTCTCTATCGTGATTCGTCTGAAATTCCTTCTAGGTCCTGGTTGTTTTTCCATAGTGCTTGGCTTTTTCTAGGCTCTCTGTACTTTAAAAAAGTTAAAAATTCATATCTTTGGTTCCCCTAATTCTATTATGTTTGGGTTTTTTTTCTCATTTTTTAATCTATCTTCCTAAATTAGTTTGGGAATGGTACTATGTTGTGTTCTTTACTATAAAATTGTTGGCATCGTTTGAACTTACACTTCTCCGGGGATTGACTACAACGTGTGTCATAGCATGTCATGAGTACTGATTCTATCAGAACTTCGTATTGACCTACCCAAAATGAGTTTGAGTTGGTAAGGATGCTCCCTCCCAAATTAAAAAAAAAAAAAAAACATTTATCAACTTTGTGGACAGAGCTGTCAAAATAATGTCCACCAGTTCTCAGTCAGATCTGCTCCTCTGGATCTTTTCAATCTCTAAGTATGGAGTTGTAGGCTGTGGAGATGTGGGTGTGGAACCCTGTCCTGTTATTAGGAGAGCAGGTGCTCCTGCAGAGGTAGACAGAGTGGGAGACAAATGCTCATTCTCAGCAGATTGGAAAAGTCAGACCCAAAAAATCCAATCCGGGCTATCACAATTAGTTGAGCTAGGTCCATCTTGACCTTCTTTATAACTTGGCGGGATGACGGGGGTAAGCAGACACAGGAAAACAAAAAAGAGACTGGAATCTCACAGAAGGAAGAATGCACACACCAGCCCCGGGAAATCTCGAGTGAGAAACTCTAGATAGCACAAGGCTCAATAATGAGCATTCTCTACAGTTGTGAAAAGATCCACCCAAGGCACACCCCACTGGGCGAACAAGTCTTTAACTATCTACGGAAGCAGACGCCACTCGTTGTAGGCTAGAAAGTGTCTTCTGAGTTTGCCCGCCCTGCCTTTCATAGACCTGCCAGAATGTTGACAGTTGAGGAAATCCCTTGAAGGTCCAGTTATCGCCACAGTTTCAATGTGTCCTGGCACAGAACATACAACCACACACAGCCCTGCTTGTTGCATTACCTCATGGTGTTTGAGATGTCCATCAGAACCTGCATAGGGCCACTCTTAATAAAGACTTTGAGAGCTAATGTTGTGGCACGCAGCTCCAAAGAGTTGATATGGTGCCTCTGCTCCAGCGCGGGGCCAGAGGCCTTTTATCTATACCTTGTCCATGTAGCACCCCCAGACAAGAGTCGATGCATCCATTATTACAGTGAAGTCTAGATAGGGAAAAAGAACAGCCTGCCACATGTCCGGTTGCCATCCATCATCCACCATTAAAGGTTTGGGTCCATCTTGACTGACATGTGGCTGTTGACCGTGAGTTACCCCCAGTGTTGAACCCATTAAAGGTGGGGGTTCTACTGCAGAACCCATGTGACAATGAGCATGAGACACCAACAGGATACATGAGGCAAGAGGCCATGAAGCCTCTTAACCATCCGGGGTGGAGTACAGTACAGAGCCCGGAAACATCAGGATCACATCCTGCATGCCCAGAACTCTATGTGCGGGTGGAAATATCAGTGTCCAGTACTGTCCCTGCAAAGATTATCCTCAGTAGTACCGCAGAAAGTTTAATTTTGGTTTGTTGACAGAGAACAAAAGTGGTCACTGGCAGGTGGTCCAAAATGTACTAGGACGCATTGACCTTCAACAGCCAGTTGTCAAGGTACAAGAAGATGTGCACTCCTGATCTACAGAAAGGGGCCATAACCACTGCCAATATTTTTGCAAACACCCACAGGGGCAGCGGTGGCTCCTCCGTTAGGGCGGAAGAGCGTTGTCCACTGAAAATTGAAGCATGAAAACAATAAAAAATGATAAAACTATTTTATTATCATTTTATTTTTTGCCCGCAGGCTGCTAGCCGAGCCAACTGAGCATCTAAGCCAGTCTTAGGACGGAGCCATCCTGACTGACAGCTGCTGCAGCAGGGAGGCGTGTTGGGCACTTCAAGTGCGCATGGTGGTTTGGCCGGCTGTCTTAGGACAGCTAAACAGACATACGCACCTCGATCTCTCCAGCCAAAGCTCTGTTGCACAGCCGAGTGGAGAACAGGTACAGGCTCCCAGTCCCTGTGTGAGCACAAAACCAGCCCGCTCAGACCAATCCTGGAGCTTCTCTCATGCTGGTAATAGCATTACCAGCATGAGAGCAGCGTCTGGATTGGCCTAGGGGAGTCTGGGAGCCTGGGCAGTGCACCCCTCCTGGCCCACTGACTGCTGGGACTCGGAACAGTCGTGGCATGTGTGGGGGCAGGGGCTACCCGAGGTGAGGGAATCCTGCAGTGGACCTGACTGGTTACTTGGCACCTGGTAATTTATGTGTACCCTATTAGTTTTTCAGCATTTGTACTGTGCATAGCGAGTTTTATGTTTACTTATCGTTTTACAGCACACGCCACCTTTACGCGCTGCATAAAGTAGATGCTTTAGGGAAGAAGTGACCGACGATAACTTCCAGCTGCACAAAGGGAACCTTTCAGACTTGGAAACCGCAAATTGAGAAATAGTACTACAGGTTACACAAGGCATATTTTTTCAGCTTTAAATCCGAGAATCAGCAAATTTAAATTGTGAAAAAAGTGGCTGTAAAACCTTACATTGATGTTATTGGTTTTCATTTATCCTCGAAGAAAACACTGAACTGTAGTTTTCAAGACTGTTCTCTCTTCCAAGAGAGAACAAGCATTGGCAAAGCCAATAGGTCTCGCCTTTGGGACTTATTAGATTTGACAATTGCTTTTTGCGAACGGTTCAACACCGGGGGTGATATGTGGACTGGGCATGAGGAGCAGCAGCGTTCCTCGTAAGCACCACAGCGGGAGCAGTAGCCTCAGTAAAAACATATATATACAAATCAATTAATGGTATACAGGGCGCACATACTATGAATGAAAACGAGTATGGTTGACTAGGGTGACTGAGGTGCTATGACGTCAAGTCTCATGGTATGCTGCACTTTGTGATTAGGAGATATGCTGCAACACTGCAGTCTTCTGTGCCTGCCTGGGAGTGAAGGAAACCTCTTGAGACAGGGTGTGCTACCATGGCGTGCAGTAACAAATAGTCTTTGGACACGATATGGCACTATGACAGAATGGCATGTAGAGATGCTGCCTCTGGAGACATACTACAACACAATGCCCTTTGGTGCACTGGAACACTATAGCACCATGCTCTAGGCTTCAAAATGCTAAAGAGTGTAGGGTTAGGAAGGGAAGTTTAGGCGCTTCATAGCCCTGTGGAATCATGGGGGAGCGGGTAGGATGGTTTCAAGCAGTAAGTACCAAGCAAGAGACATGTAACCTGTTAAGGCATGTGAAATGAAATCCATTAACTTCACGTGCTGGAACTAGGGTGCGTAACACCCTATGAACTTTTCTAGAAAATGTACCACTTGGAATTGTGAATGTCCTACGCCAGACCAAGAAATACTACAGGCTGTGTACCAAGTCGGGATATTTTAAATAAAACCCTTTCTCCGGAACTCAGAGCACCACATGCAGAAATCCTCCTGCAGCTGATGTTATTTCTTTTGAGGGACTGGTCACATGCGTAATGTGAAAGCGTAAGCAAAGTGGGGTTATGTTGCTGGACATCCCTGCTAGGGTGTCTGGCTGTACATGCTTAATCCTGTGATTGTAATGGTGATGACTTTTAGGGGCTTTAATTGCAATGCATTATAACTTATCAGCTATGATAAGTACTGTCATTTTAAGTGATGTCTAAACATGTATTCTTGCTGCTGCGTCAGGTGAAGAACAACCCAGATTGTTAGCCACTAAGATGTAGAGGTGTATACTGTATGGTCAGTATGACATGCTCAGTCAGGGTTATGTGTCACCATGGCAGGTGTGCCCATTTTAAATGCTTGTTGAGATAATGGGGTGGGTCGCCACGGGGATGGTGCCAGTGGGCAAGGCCCCCACTCCAAGTTATGGTCAACCTACTACATTAGGGGGCGAGATGATGTGCATACATGGGAGTGGTGGTACTAGACCCCCCCCCGCGGGAGGGGTGGGAATGTTATGCAATGTCACGAAGTAATTCCAACAGTTTATGTACATTTGTAAAATTGGTGCATAGTATTGAGTAGTGTGTGTGTGTAATAAATATACTCTTCCTTTTTATACAGAAAAGTATAGACTGGACAATCAATTATTGAGTGTTATTTCTGCGTACTGGTAAATGGAGAATACTAGCCGACACCACCTCCAGTGTGTAAGCCTGAGACTGCTCTGCAACGCTACCCTCTGAGAGTCAAGCGCTACAATGGGGTGTTTGGTTCCCAGTGAAGGACAAATGTAGTCATGTTATTTGTGCAGGCCTTACAGATACTGCCTCGTTTTCCAACAATTATGTTTATGCAATTATCGTCTGCCTTATTCACGATTTACTATATGTATTTTTTTCATAGATTACTTGCCGGATTGCGCAGTTGATGAATTTGTTTTTCATAATAACTCCTTAATAAAAAATAAATATATAATTAAAGAAATAGAAGGAGAAGGGGGACAAGCATTCAAATTATTAATCAAGAACATATAGAGTGTTCTTAGGCTAAAAGGTCTAAATAAGAAATAACTTCATCTATCATTTGCTCTATGCATATGTTGTTGGACAGGTTCTCATCTGCCATCTTCCGGCCTTAAGCTCTATTTGTTATATATTGGTCTGTCTAGACTTACGTGTAGCTGAATCATCAGTAAGCTAATACATTAAGCATGATTACTTTTTGTGCCTTTTAAACGATATAATTAAACCACAAATGTCACTGACTGAAATTAAAAGGTGTTGGGCATCAGTGGTACCCAATCCGATGAGATAGGTGTGTTCTGCTCACGAGTAAAGACCTGGTTTGCGTAAAGTACCCACCTAAAATCACCCTTCCCACACTTCTGCTGCTGACTCTGCCGCTACATTAAACCTTGTTTCCCCGATGCCACTGGGCATGGGTGAGGAGAATATTCACCAATTTGAGGGAAGGACATCCTCAGCCAAGAGTGTCGGAATGTTACTGGACTCTCAGATGTCTCTATTGTTGTCCCTTCCACCTGTGAGAGACAGTTGGGATGTGGGTAGGAGATTATGGCTGCTTGTCTACATGTTCTGGTGTTTCACACATTAAGCACATACAAAACAAAGGTGAAGCCAGAACTGGTGTTTCCAATTTTGAATTGTTGTTTATGTACGCTCCTCCCATGAATGTGTATGTTTCTTTGCAGGAGGGTATTCCAGTTGTGATACTTGCTGTCTGCATCAAAACCCCTCATTAGAAGAACAATGGAGAACAAAGAAAATACCATACTGCTTCCCCTTGGCTGAATAGCTGTGTACTGTGGTGTGATTCAGCTTCATGTTAATGAATAAACAAAGCAGTAGAATTCATTATAGGTTTATTTTGTTAATGTCTGTTTATTTGGACATTTTCTGTGAGAAGAGCTGATAAGATCCCATTCCACCTTACATGAAAATTCAGATTCTTGCTCAAACGCCTCTTTGTGCTCAAAACCTGATTATGACTGGTGAGTTGATAGGGCAACGACTGAAGAGTATTGTTTCCTGCATATTCTTCTCTGTAGAACTGGGTGCAAATCGTGTGGGCAACCACTGCGAGTTCCTGGGTTACCAACCACAGAACAGATGAAAAACATGTACTAATGCTTCATCCCTGAGTCGAGGCCTGAAACTTACAATGGTGTGGTAATCACACAGCCAGTAAAAACTGCACCATGCTGTTATCACAGAAGATGGTGCTAGTTGTAGAATTATGTCCCTACTTAAAAAGAAATTACGTTTGCCACCCTGACAGAGTTATCACCTACCTAATTTAGCTATCAGTGCTGGCCCAGTGGTGATCTCTGTGCTCTTAGAGGGAAAAAATCTAATGACTGTTACATCCTGGGAGTTATTTTTTTCTGTCCATGATAGCCAAGTGTTTCCTGGGGAAGACGGACAGAAAACAAGCATTTGCAATGCAATAGGTCTCGCATTCACGCGAGTTTGAGCTATTGGCATTGTAAATGACAATGCCTTTTATTTATGTTTTGGGTTTTAAAACATAAATAAAAGGCATTGTCATTTATAATACTAAAACCTTAAACTCCCGCAAATGCGAGACCTATTGCATTGCAATAAAGGGCCTTCTTGACCGCTTGTTAGATTGTAAATATCAGAGGAAGAGACCGGCCTCCGACATCTTCAAAGTAGTGATAAATAGTGCAGTGAAGAACATGTGTAAGTGTTGTAAATTACACAGACACAAAGTGTGAAGTGAGAGTTACATATGATCCGAGCTATAAACACCAACATAGCACTCCAACACCTTTCGCTCTGTGATTACACTGTCGCGGCTCAGGAGGATGAGCGGGAGGGGGGGGACTATTTCCTGCCCTCTCCGTGATTTGAGTGTGCAGAGTGGCATTGCGTAATGTCATTGCTATCTTTGGCCTAATAAAAAACACAACAGCTGTAGTAGGGCCCTGGCTTCACCTCCTGGTGCAGGGCGGGCTGTGCTTTATGGCAGGCATGGAGGGAGGGAGGGATGGTCTCGGCTGCAGCTCCGGCCTCGTACAGTGCCCCTGCTATTACTAGTGAGTGAGAGGCGCTGAGGTGGTGCTAATGGTATTGGTGGGGGTGGTATTGGTGGTGGTATTGGTGGTGGT
The DNA here is from genome assembly GCA_963921515.1 of Calotriton arnoldi. Taxonomy (NCBI): domain Eukaryota; kingdom Metazoa; phylum Chordata; class Amphibia; order Caudata; family Salamandridae; genus Calotriton; species Calotriton arnoldi. Next base: position 761,053 of record CAWUFW010008052.1, on the reverse strand, counting down.
GGTGCTGGTGGTATTGGTGGTATTGGTGGTGCTGGTGGTATTGCTGGTGGCATTGGCGGTGGTATTGGTATTACTGGTGGTATTGGTATTGATGGTATTGGTGGTAATAGTGGTATTGGTTGTGGTATTGGTACTGGTGGTGTTGGTATTGTGGTGGTATTGGTGGTGATATTGGGTGGTATTGGTGGTGGTGGTACTGGTATTGGTGGTAGTATTGGTGGTGGTGGTGGTTTTGGGAGGTATTGGTGGTGGTATTTGTGGTTCTGGGGGTGGTGGTGGTGGTATTTGTGGTACTGGGGGTGGTGGTGGGGGTGGTGGTGGTATTGGTGGTGGTGGTATTGGTGGTGGTGGTATTGGTGGCAGTATTGGTATTATTGGTGGTATTGGTGGTGGTGTTGTTAATAAAACAGGCTTTTGAAAACAACCCGTCAAGTGGCTTTAGTATGTGCTGTTGTCAGCTTCAAGCCATTATCGCACGATTATGTGCTACCTGGAATTCACATGACTTAATCCGCTAATCATTTCTAAATTAATCTTACTGGGGGGGGAAACCAGGCGCCCGTCTGTTTCAACCCCCCCTTCGCCCCCAAGGAAAATTAATTTAGAAATCATTAGCGGATTAAGTCATGTGAATTCCAGGTAGCACATAATCGTGTGATAATGGCTTGAAGCTGACAACAGCACATACTAAAGCCACTTGACGGGTTGTTTTCAAAAGCCTGTTTTATTAACAACACCACCACCAATACCACCAATAATACCAATACCACCACCAATACCACCTCCACCAATACCACCACCACCACCATTACCACCACCACGAGTACCACCAATACCACCACCACCACCCCCAGTACCACAAATACCACCAGCCATGCTGCTAAAAAAAACACAAGCGGTTTCAGCTGAAGCAGCGCATGTCCGGCCTGCAGTATGAGAAACTCATTAAAGTAAATTGTGCTTACAGACTAAATAACAGGTCCTGTGTAACAACCGAAGTAAAGGGGCCAGTAGCCATGGGAGGTTACAAATTAAGACAAGGCCGTACTAAGGAGGGACTAACAAGCCAATTAACGAATCCAAAGACAGCATTTACAAAAGACAATGACACAAGCCAATGAAAAATATGGGCGGAGAGTGAGCGCGGCTTCTCTCCCATACTCTACTACAGCAGTCTCTCAGATCAAGCAGCGCATGCACGCTGCCGCTAGGCTCAACCTAAAAAGAGAGAGAGAGAAAGGTGTCGTTATAATTACTTGTGAACAAGCTTAATCTCTGATAACCATCAGACCATTTCAATAGTCAATGAGAAATATAAGAGAACCCTCAATGTTTAAATTAAGGCTCAGCGTGTTGGTCTGTGAAACGTCCATTTACATTCTCATTCAAAAACGATTGCACTGTAAATATCAGAAAACACATTGCATTGATCTCTACAGTTTGAGTTCAGCTGGTTTCTCAATTGAAGGCGGTTAGCAGGTTTTTTGGCAAATAGATAGTGAACGTCGCTTTCAAAATGATATAATGCATCAACATTTTTGACAACACAGTATGTTGTTTCCCTCGTCACGCTTCTTTATCAGGCAATTAAGCTATCGGCTGGCATTTTCTTGACAGAGTGGGCCTGTACAGCCATGCCTTGCTTTACAACTGAGCAGAAAGAGGACTATGGGCGCATTCATAATTCTTCTGCAGCTGCATGGTGGGCGAGAAGGGGTGGCGGCATGGCACGCACGTCATGTGCAAATTGCTGCCTGTTCATTAGGAGCATACGTCACCTGTGAACAAATAACCTGCCTTCTCTTTGTGTCTAGTCCAGTGAGCGCCCATTACCTCAAAAGGTATCCCTTTTATTGCAGATGGTGAACATGGGGTCACCAGTGGCATGTGTTCATAGTGGGAGTGAAACGCTGGGTCAGAGGGCTTTTCTGGAGTAAATGGTGACATGTCAATTTGGAAAGACAGACTATTGAAAACACTCAGGGAGTGACAGCAAAGACAGATCTGAGGCGTGATGTAGGTCACCTCTGCTTGAAGATGGCAAATGGGCCACTTAAATACAAACAACATTTAAACTGTTGCTACTAAAAATAACTGTTGAGGAGGCAACCGGAAGAAAATGCCTAGCATCTCGAGGATTGGTTATTCTTGCAATGCGTGCTAACATTGAACAGCAGTAAGTTGGTTAAAGCAGCAGTGATCTCTAATGCTGATCTATTGAACTTTTTATATAGCGCATAATACATCTGAAGAGACGCCGAAGTGCATTATCGTATAGGTAGCACCATGTCCCAGCATCTCTGCTGAATCTGTGCTTTGAGATGTGCCCCCACGTCATTAAGCTCACCCAGCAGTGGCCGCTCTATTAGAGAGGAGGAGCACCACCATCAGCAAATAAAACGATAATAAAATGGGTTTTAAACCCGTTTTATTTTAATCTCCTGGACCTGCCCCAAGGACTCTGATGAGTCTTGGGGGCGGGTCCAGGGTATGACACTGCTGGTGGGGGCGTGGTGGGCACTCCCTTCACTGCGCATGAAGGTCTGGCCTGCTGTCTCAGGCGGCCAAACACTCATGCGCAGTCAAGCTCTCTACTGCCCCAGCTGCGTTGCTGGGGCTGGAGAGAGCAGGCAGAGGTCCCCAGTCTGTCTGGAGGCGCAAGTTGCCTGCGCTCAGGCCAATACCAATGCTGCTTTCATGCGGCGTCAGGATTGGCCGCAGTGCAGTCTAGGAGCCTGTGCCCAGAGGACGAGCGGAAGCGCGTGATGCGGCAGGCAACGTTGTTCAGGTACGTTTTTTTTGTCCCCGAACCCCCCCCCTCACTTCCCTCCTCCGGCCCACCACTTTGGCAGGGGACGGGCCGCTACTGAGCTCACCTCCCACTCTGTCACTTTCAAGCTTCATTTGCTGACTGCATGACCTTTCTTTCAACACATACCGCATCCACTTACACGTGACTGCTTGTAGCCATTGAATTGTATACTAAAATTCCGGTCTTCCTGCTAACTAGTAGCAAGCCTGTTTACACGCACCACCGCATCCTATGTTCAACTATTAATCTTCACATTTTCTTTCCCTCCGCTTTCTAGGCATAGAAGTTTTTAGTGTTTTCTTTCTGCAGTTCCCCAAGTAGTTATTTACATTGGTCAATATGAGCAATTCTTTATTGACTTTTACTTGTGTCTTAAGTGGGAAATTCATAGAAGGTGTAGGTCTAAGGTGATGCAGGATTTTAATATGCCAAATTGGGTCATAATTGGCACATCCTTTTCAATGCTGGATGTGTGTTTTTTAATTATGCTTGATGTGCTCAATGAACACATTAAACATAATTAAATAAAATATTTGCATTAAAATAATTGTCATGAAAACCTGTATTCCAAACTGGTGTACTAAATGATTTGCAATGAAATTCACCTTTCAAACATCAGATATGAAACAAAAATTGGTCTGCAGCCCTCTCTCTGAGCACGTGCAGAGACCTTTGCTCTTTCTTGGTACAATTTACCTACTGCTTCCTTACGGATTTTCTAGCAAATTTTTTTTATCAAAAAGTGGTTTGTAAAGGTACCATTTGGCCCTCTAGTTTTTGAAACTGCCCGAATACATTATGGAAGTTGCGCTCAGTCGATTCATTCACAAAAGTCAAACTCTTCACTAATTTTACGCCCCACTAATTTCAAAAGTCATTAGCGCCACTGCAAAGTGGCCAAGGTTAGACTGAGGTAAGCCCAAACAACAGAATGGCAAACTGAAAGTGTTCCTTTCTCACAACGAATCGAAGGCAACACCAGTGGGACTGCAGGACTGGCACATGAAAGAGTGCGTCTTGCAAGTTCAATTACATCATCCAATCCCCCAGGTGAAGGCATGACCGATAGGCCCCTGGACACAAGTAGCTCATCTAGTGCTTTCTCCTCTTCCTTCTTGGGATCTTGGAAAGAGGCAGGTAACTGGTTCACATGAAAATGTGGTACGAGCTTCGAAATGATGTGAGTTACTTGTCATGACCACTTGATCCCTGTGTACTAGTAAATATTATTCTCCCACTCAAACAATGCAAGGGTGTGTTTGCGATTAAGGTGGTCATTTTAAGTGTCAGATACTTTTGTACATAGGTTCGCTGGGATGTTTCATAAGTTGCGCCAGTACCAGGTTGAGGTTCCACATGGGAGTGGGGGCTGACAGTTGAGGAAATTCTCCATGCTCCTTCTAGGAAACCTTTAATTAACGTAGTGGCGAAAAAGTTCTTTTAAGAAGAACCCCAAGTATATGAGACTACAGTTGAGAGATGAACTTGTGTATAAGCATAAGAGAGCTTTGAACCAAGTAAATTCATCAAGTATTTGATGACTGCAGGATATGTAATAGGTTCTCTTTCATGCATCATTATATAAATCTGGACTACCTAGCTGCAAAGCATCTGCATTTGGTAGACCGCCTTGCCCCCCTCAACACTTCCATGCCTTTATCTGATATGCTGAGGGGCCCAACGTTTAGGACTTCAGGAGCCTCTGCACTAGTCTGAGGCTAGCAGGCTCTGGATGACACACTTGTCTTTCTGCGTAGTTCTTTCTTGCGTAGTGGAAGTTCTGAAAAGTGGTATTCTTAGCGTTTTTCTGACTGCTATTTCCATCGGGTCTGAATAACCTGTTGGGTGTGCCTACAACAGGGTTATTGGAAATAGTCATGTTTGCATTTTTGATCACATTTGTCAATCACCATTGGAATCCGGGGGAATCAGTGGACAGGGTTAGGCAAATAATCCAGACCAGTGCATTTTGCGTTTGCACTTTGTTTGCATTTGTGGTGTTCCAAAATTGGAAAATCGTAGCCACCACCCCTTTTGACTGTCTCCAACTCATGAGTGATTCCTTTGTGCCTGTTTAGTCTGTATGCCTCTACATTTTGTTGTCCTCGCAGGTGCATCACTAAGAGTATCCTCCTTTGGAATGGTCCTCTCCAGATGTCGTGTAATAGCTTTGAAGAGCACATGTGATTTTGTGTCTGAGATCGAAGGTTGACAGGCGCCATGTACTCCCCCTTCTGCAACAGTGGGATCCCTTCATGTAGTGTAGTCACTTTGAATTCCTGCGCCTTGATAAATCTTAAGTCAGTTATTGGTAAGTCTTCAAATAAAGTCTTCCTTGACAATTAGGAAGTATACAGAGTAAACTCTGATTGTATTTTCTCTTTGGTACATCCTCTACTGCCCCCTTAAGAAGTTCCTGCACTTCCTTTTGCAACGTTTTGATATTCTGAGGCTATCTTTTTTAGCTTGATGTTTAGGGTATTTTCCGCCAATCTGAGGCAATATCCTTATTTTATATTTAGAACCAGTTTGTCAGAGGGGATTTTACTCCATTCTTTAAGGAACTCCCTGGTCTGCCCCTATTAGTGATACATTTGTTGGGCATTCTGTAAGGAAGTCAATGGCATGTGGTGCCAAATCCTCTGATTGGCTCCTGTCTGACAATCTTGCTTGAAAGCTTGTAGCTACAGTGAACTTGTCTTTTGAGTAACTGTCCGTTGACTGGTATAACTTTACCGTAGTGAACCAGACTTCCCATCAATCTATAGATTGACTTGCAATGCTCCCAATGTCTTACTGGTATGGTTATCTTTCTTCATTTGCTGTAAGGGTTCACCCATCGCTTGTCCAGAAAAGACACATTGATTACAGCTGCTTGGTCTTCAGGTTTGAATCCTAGAACCCAGAGGCAAGTGTGCTTCCTTACTATGGTGCACTATACAGCTGCCTGCTAGCCACACCATCGGTAATCATGGAGAACTTAAGGCATGTTTTGGCTATTGCTTTTTCCTCTTCAATTACATTTTTAAACCTTTTTCTAAATTGTTTTGGCAGATGTTGCATGAGATCCTCAATCTTGTCCCATTACTTATGACCACATCAGCGGAGCTTGGAATCTGAATTGGCAATACACCTCTGGGTGGCTGCTGGCCTAATCATGTTCTGGGCCTACTACCTTCAACCATTTGAGTTCCCTGTCTGGTGGTGGTGGTCATGTGGATGCAGGTATGTTAGTCCTCTTTCTAGCTGCTGTCTCTATTGTCGAGTCCTCAAGTGTTTTGGTTCTCTTACGTTTTTTTAATGCATAATGGATTTTGACTATAAGGCTTGTATTTTTTCTCCATCATTGAGGCCACTGCATTTGAAAAAGACTGTTATTTAAAGGCTTCTTTGCCCTGATCTATAATGCTAGGGAGCATGTGTAGAAAATGTTCTCTTGAGATGGAATAAGCATCCACAGAGGGTCTGCTTGTTCTTTCTCGAGCTGCACCCCATAGGTATCTGCTGTTCTTTTGACCATTGCACACAGAGATTATCTGAGGGTGAGCTTCGCCATGGATAGGAGTCTGGTTCCTCCTCTGGAGAATGGGCCTCTACCTCCTGTCATATGCCTTTTTAAGGTGCCGTGGGCATTTCACATATCACAGCTATTACATGTAGAGGCACTCACAATTGAAACGGACCACAGATTTTTTGACCTATTTGCTGGTGACCATGCCTGATTCACTGAGGTGGTCACGGTTAGTAATCCTGCATACAATGGCCAGTAATGGAATCTTGTCTGAAGTGGTCACTACTGTAACACTGATAATTTGTGTTGATAGCTCTAGATGAATTTTACTGAACAGAAATAACTTATTATGGAAAAAAGTTTGTAGATCCCAGTTTGAATTACATTTAGTCTGATATCTGCTTGAAACAAGATACAGTTTTACTGTATCATGTGTTGAATTTAAATTTCCTACTACTGTATCATCATGGAGAGGAGAGCAGCTGGACATGTTACCCAAGGGACAACAATGACCCAAGCAAAGGATGCCCCCCGTAAAAGAGGGTGGCACTAGGGAAAGCGGGTTTTTGTCAGAGGGTAAGAAAGGGGTCAGTACGAAGTCCTTGGCCTCTTTTGTGGTCAGTGTTTCTCTACCAGACCATACACATAAATCACAGCATTTTCTTGTCTCTAATGCATAAGAACTTTCCTTGTCTAACAATTTCAGAGTTATTGGGCAATGCTAAAGTTTCATGGGAAAATAAGTGCCTCCCAATACGGGGTGTGGTGGTCAAAGGGAATACTTGGGTCACAGGGAGCCATTGAAGAGTGGACTGAGTTGAACGTGATGGAGCTTCGACAAGGGACAGTTGGAACTGTAAGCAACTGAGGAGATTGGTCTTGATTCACCTCCAATTGTCAGAAGCTTTATTAGCAGAATAAATATTGGAAGGGTTGGCGCTCTGTACATATTATGAACAGTAAACAAAAGTTTGAAATGTTGATAGGTGGGAGCCCTTTACATTTCATGAACTTGAATTTTAATTGGTCAATACTGGTTACCAGTAAACAGCTCATGCTTTCTCAAGATGTGACACAGCTGTTTTACTTACACTCACCACTGACAACTGGATCACCCATAGGTTCCTAAACCTGTGTAGTAAAACCTGAGAGAGATACTTGCTAAAAGAAAGAGGTGTAATGCTAGTTATTAAAGTCAACACTGCATAACATGATTATTATTGTCCACGTACTCAAAAAAGCTAGGGGTAGCAATACTATTTTGAATTCTCTCTTACTATTCTAACTACCAACTATGATTGTGTATTAAAATACAGCAGCACTGGCAAAGATGAACATGCTCCTTACCTTATGCAACACTCTTTCTTTTGAATACTCTAACTGCAGATTTCTCACCTTTGGATTCCTTGTAGGGACTAGCCTGCATCTGGAAAAAATTGCTACTGCATGCCGAAAGGTGGTACCATCAGACCCTGTACAAACTCCGCACCTCCTGTGGATGTAATGACACAGAGCCACAAGTAGGCACCAGCCAATGAACTGAGTACTATCATTGTTTTCCATGCCCTTAGACGTGGAGTGACTGACAATTAAGGTCAGTGTGACAAATCTGACCTGGGCCTATATTGACCTGTCAAGTCCACATCAAACAAGGAGGGTGAAAGGTAGAGAATCTGCGGTTAGATACAATGTCAACCAAAAAGAGCATTACACTGAAGGTAAGTAACTTGTACTTGTGATGGATACTGCTAACTGCAGATTCCTCATCTTTTAAATTGATACCAAAACAGTACCCTCCAAAAGGTGGTTGGCCTGAGGAGTGGACTTTACACTAAGAAATCCTTCAGGACTATTCTGGCAAAATTGTCCTTCCTGTGGCCTTCTTCCCATCTGTGCTGCTGCGAGAGAAAAACAAATTATCTAGTTATCTAAGACACTTTAATAGCATTCAAGTGTTATTAGTGCTCATGAAAGGTCAAGCTCAGGCAGCTGGATAAACAAAATGATCATAGCTGCGCGGAGGGAGGCACATTTTTGTGGAAGCACAAAACGTCTGCTCAATTAACTTCTGGCTCTGGAGGAAAAGCCTCTTTAGTGATTCTCACGTAATTGTCTGGTGATAGCTGCGTCGTCAAGCCCAACCATAAAAACGGAGAGCCGTTTGGGTCAAATCAATTCAACCGCTCATCCTTATTAGAGGGATGTGGCAGAGAGAAAAATGCAGGGAGCTTGATAGGCTACACCACATGAAAGTCAAACACCATCTCCGGTAGAAAGGATGCCCAAGTCGAAAACACCAATTTGTCCGTGCAGAACATTGTATGGTAGCTGCACAGAAGGTGTCTGCTGCTCACTGACCCGTCACATGGGAGTAAATCTCCTGAAGAAAAAACAGATGCCGATGGAAAGCAAACGCTTATTTTCAACAGGTCAGAAAACCACACTCTACGGGCCTGCTATGCCATCTCCACTAGTCCATTTTTACTGTTTCTAGGACCCGTGGAATTAATGACAATGTCAGAAACGTGCAGTCCAGAGTGCCACCACAGCCAAACTGCATCTCCCACAGAACATCAAAGAGGAAAACCAACATGTGCAAAAGCCTGACAATGTGCGTTCTTGGAGGAAGTGAAACGATCTACCACAAGTGTGCCCCACTAGTCAAATATGCCCGGTGCCACCTCTGTGTGCAGACATCATTTATGGTCAGCAAGAAAACACAGGCTTAGTTTGTCCTCACTGATGTTCGTAGCACTAGCCAGGGTAATCCCTGGGGCAACAGCTAGTGACAGAGTGCCTCCAGGCAGTATGAGACTCCACACCACCCTACTTGATGCGGTTTTGCATGGCACTTGTGTTACCCATCAGGGCCTGGACAGACCAGCCCCAGATGTAAGGCAGAAAAGATTTGAGAGCAAGGTGAATAGCCAAAACCTGTAAATTCCTTCATCCTCACCCTAAGGACCTAAGCATTCTGGGTATCTGTTTCAACATTATCACTTAAAACAAAACAAAAGGTGATGAAAGTGTGCTTTGGTCATCTCAACATATCAAAGAAATGTTGACCGTACATTGACAGTCAATGGCACATACCAGTAATCAAATGCTTGATTCAGGATAGGTTGGATTACACCAACTCCACTTATTTAACTACCCCTGAAAAACTCCACTATCGACTTCAACTCATGCAAAATGCAGCTGCCAGCCTCATATTTGGCATCTCATGATATGGCAGGATTCCCTCATTCCTAAAAATCTACTGGCTACCACTCAATCTAGAGTGGCCTTCAAACAGCTATGATTGAGCATTAAATCTTACATCACCCTCAATATGGTCAAGGATGGGAGGATTGTAGTGGAAGAAATGGGTTTATAGGATTCAGGGATGGGAAGAGTTTAGGGATAGAGAGGGGGTATATAGGAATCAAGGAACAGTTAAGTTGAATTTACAGCATTTGAGAGGTTTTGTGATCAGGGACGGGTGAAGCTTAGTGTGGTGATTGATTTTAGGGTTCAGGAATAGATGGTGCATGGGCGAAGAGGGGTTTTGTGTGCCAGATAAATGGAGTTTAGGGTGCTGAGGGGATTTAGGGTTCAAGGATGGGTGGAGTTTTGGGATAAAGAGTGGAATATAAAGAGGGGTTATTAAGGGAATGGGGATAAGATTTAAAAGTATTCTGAGTAACTGTTCTTCAGTTCAGCAGATCTCATTCGGAAGTCATGTTCCAGAGGAAAAAGCATTCAATAAAACTGCAAACAACCTGTATGAGGCTCAGGTAAGTTACTCACCTCTCTCAGACCATGCCTGAGAGGTACAGGGAAGGGGTTCCAGTGTCACATCAATTATATAATGGGCCCTGGTGCAATCAAGGTGAATTGTTTCTCTCCCAACCCACAACTTACTGAACAATAACATAAAGCAATAATGTGGGTGCATTTGGCCCCAAACCCCACAGGGCGTGCCACTGCACTTGCTGAACAACTGACAGTTGCGCCCTTCAGAGGCATCTCTTTCCCTAGACCTTGCAGCCATGGTCCAGTGCTGGGAGATCCAAGGGAGAATGGGCCTTTCTTGGGCTTTCCAGTCATGGCTGCGAAGAGCATGAGAAGGGAGGCCATAGGCATAGTAATGGTGCCACGGTCCGATATAAGCAAATGATGCAGGACAATAAAACTCAGCCATCATTTAAGTGCATTCTGTCCCTAGCCTCACTGAGCCATTCTATAGGCTTTGCAGCAATGGTGAATGCTAAAAAGCCCATAAACGGGTCCCCTCCTTTGAGTGCCCAACAATGACTGCGAGGTCCAGGGGAGGGAGGATCTCTCCTGGATCTCACTGTGTGAAACATAGCTGTGAAGAACATGCAATAGAGGCAAGTACAACTGCAATGGTGCCGTGGGCCCCAGTACAAAGTAAAAGCATCACATACCCCTGTCCACAAGCAGCGCAGTAAAATACACCAATATTTTAGGTACGTGGGGCATCTACTTCCCCTGGTGCCCAGTACCACTGCACCCGATGCTCTACTGATGGACTCATGCACATAGTCATGGTATAGCAACTGAAAGACAACTGCATTTTAGCCCGGGTGACTCCCCTAGGATTTGTAGTGCTACTCTATAGCTATGAGGCCTAGGGTGGGGGCATTCACTTATGCCTCACATACACTGTGTGGTGCTGCAAGGCACAGTGGAGGGGAACTAAGGGAGTCCTCTTTCATTGGCTTTGCAGCAATGGTCTAGCACTCCAAGCCCAAGTAAGGCGACTCCCCTCCTCTGGGTATTGCCACAATGATCCGGAGCTGCAAGGCCCCAGGGAGGGGGTGCCTTTCGTTGAGCCTCACATCTGTAGTCTAGAAATGTAGAGTCATGGGGAGAAGGCCCCACTACCTTGTGCCCCCCAGCCATGGTCTAATGCTGTGAGGCCTGGGAGAGGATGGTTGCATCCCTTGGGCATCATAGCCATGTTCTAGTGCTCCAAGCCCACAGGAGGGGGCTCCACTGCCCCATGCCTCACAGCCATGGTCTGGTGCTGCAGGGTACATGAGAGGAGAATACCTTTTCCTGGGCCTAGCAGATATGATGCAATACTGAATCCCAGGAGAGATGTCCGCCTTCCCTTACTTGGGCTTCAAAGTCATGTTCCAGCTTTGGGACGCCCTGGTAGGGTGGCCAACTTTCCACTATCACTTCAGAGAACACTTTGTGCATGTGCGGAGACATTACACACTCAGTTACACATTGAGCATGCAGGAGATATTGGTGGAGTTTGTTACGGAGCAGGGGACTATGAGTCCCGTAGCACATTTTTGGAGTTTCACCCTAACATACCCTCTAACTCAGGACATCTTAAAATAATTATCTTTGCCAGGGACCAAGCTTATTGAGCATGATTATTATTCATAGTCTATTGGAGTTCCAATCCTTGACAACCACCTGAAGCCTTGACTGCGCAATATTATAAATTTTGAGAGACTGGTTTAGAAATGAACAAATCCGATATCCGAATGGAATGAAACAGTCTTAAGCTTTGAAACAACAGTGGTAAATATCAGTATCTACCATGTATACTGCTCAGTAGCTACCCATTACCACAGGACTTGGTCCAGTGGGTACACTTTAGCCATGAAACTGGGCATTTGACATCCAATCTCAGCTTGACCACTTCACCTAAATACAATGGGAATAAACACTGTATTCTAAAGCTGTCAGATGCCCTTACTGAAGTGGTGGTGTAACAGTAGCCTAGGAAAAGAAAGATTAACTCCTGATTCGACTGAGCAGCAGGGTAATGTGAGAAAGGTCCTTTATATAACCAGATCTTGGTACCCTCAAACTCAATAGCGTTACAATCGCGTACGGCTGCCATAATTGCCTCCTTCTGATTGTAATAGTGCAGGCATGTCAGAATGTCTTGGGTTATACCAGGAGATTTAGCGGGACGGCCCGCTCTGTGCGTTCGAACCAACAAGATATCCTGTGGGGCAAGATCTGGTGCGAAGTGGTTGCGGACATAGACTTCTATGCCACCTGTGGCAGCTTGGAGAGGGACACCTTTAATTCTTATATCAGCCCTCCAAGACCTGTTTACAAGTTCCACCAACTGGCAGCGCAGCTCAGCATTCCTATACTGCAATGCCAGCAGCTCATGATGGTGCGCATCCAGTTCCTCTCTGTGAGAGCCACTATTTTGTTCAATGGTGTTAACTCTCTCACCCAGGTCCGTCAATTCTCTTGTAAGAACCTTGATGTCTGTTGCCATTTCCTGTTTAAGGGTTGCAATATCTGCCAGCCGGATGTCAAAAAGAGTCTTTAATAAGGAGCGGGTGACCGGTTCTTCCCCATTGGCATGTTTTGAACTATCGTTGTTTGCTACAGACGACGTTGAGGGGGAGGTCTCCCCGTGGTGGTCTGCCTTTTTGCTCACTGGCTTGGTGAAGAGGTCTTCGATAGAAGCATCTTCCTTGGTTTTAGGGGGGCCTGCCATGATTGCACGAACACCAAGCGGGGAGCGGCTTCAGCTTCCTAGTGTGTGAGAGGCACCACCAGGAGGGTTCAAGTGACTGCCGCTCTTTAATGGAAAATGCCCCCACAAGATGCCCCCCAGGGCGAGGGCGTTCCAGCTGTCAAGGCGATAGCAGAGGGCACTGAGGGCCTGGTATCCCAACTGAATGGGCGTGGAGGCGCTATTCCACTAGGCCCCAGTTGGAGAGATCTCTAACCCGGAGAGGCTTACTCACTATGTGGCATGGCCCCCGTGCCCCTGCAGAGTCAAACGCCACCTACAGACAAGTCCCCAGGTACAAAACCACTAAGGGGGGGGAGGGGGGGGATCTTCTTGCGTCTGGAAATGCCTCAGATCACACCAAGGCTGGGAGGGCAGAGCGGGTCCAGTGCTCCGAGAGGATAACCGGAGTGGGCACTCAGGGAGGGTGGACCCACCATGCAGCACTGTGCTACGGGGGGTGGGCAGAGGTTTATCCCCAGCTCACCTTCAGGCCTTGGAAAATGCTGCTCTTCTTCCCCCGCTAGGACGCCAAGGGCCAGACGGGTGCACCTCTTCACTGATGCAGAGTGGCCCAGCCCGTGTCGCTTCAGTCCATGTGCTGCTGAGCCTGCACAGGCTCCACAAGTCCAATTCTTACGGGCAGACCGCTCCGACCGCGCCACCTGCACCAGGAACCAGTCACTAGATGATGAGGCCTCGCCCTGCCCTGTAGATCCAAGCACGCTCACCAGGCCCAGCGAGCACTCCTCTGCTGCTCCTCTATGTTAGGCACCCTGTTCGTTAATTGTCGATCGGGTGCACGATCCTTAGGGGTCTCAGCTGGATGCCCCCAGCGGCAACCTCGAGGGCGTTCATCAGTACTGCCATGGCCTTGCCTGGGGAGCATGCGGAGGTGAATGAATGGGCAGTGTGGTACTCTGCGGCGCAGATCAGGCCGCTCCGTTGTTCACCTCCGTGCGGTCACCATTTTGGGAACAGGCAGGCGGAGACACAAACCACCACAGCCGCTAAATTAGAGCGAAGGGAGTTGCGCCGCCGTCAGCAAGGCATTCCCCGCCATCCATCGACTCTCCTGGAAGCTTACGGGGCTGATCGTCATTTGGGAAACCCTGCTTCTACCAGTACAAGCAAAGTAGGCAGTAGAGCTCCACAGTTCCACCACCGCTCGGGCACCATCTGGGACACGCTCCCCCCCTCATTTTAATTTAGAGTGGGAGCCTTTGCTTAACATCAGTTTATCATTTGAATTGATTTCATCTAAACGGTTCATGTCCAATTGGTATTTAATGTTTGCCCAATTTAGACATTAAAGGCATACATATTGGCTTTATCAATGCTGGTTTTAAAAAGAAGGGGCTTCTTCAGTGTTGAGGGATTTTGTATGTTTATCTGTGCTGGTAGTAAAGTGCCAGACAACCAAAAGATGGATGAGTATGAGGATGAAAGAAAGGGTGAGGGCATAGATGGATAAGTGATTGGATATTCTGATAAGTTAAAGTTTTGGAATGGTGAACAAGTCGATGGATGGCTGGATTGATGAACTGGTAAGTGCATGGATGGATGAATGCATTACTGCATGGGTAGAGGAATAGGTTAAAATAATGAGAGTACAAATGGTCTCTGTTGGTGGGAAGAGGCTGCTCTTCCTTTTGCAACTGCTGCTCTCCAATCCATCACAATAGACACCCATGCATCCATTAATTAATCCGTTCTTGCAGTCAAGTAAATTGTACCCTTTGGCTCATTCTCCAGACACAAATAAATAGGTAAGAAACCTCTCCGTCTGGAGAAGTCACTTTGTACATTGGCCAAGAGATAAATGGCTAGGTGAATATTACATTGTCAACCTCTGCATGTTCATTATGTATGTAGGCCTGTGATTACGCTGATTTGTTTTTATATAACGCACAATGCACACTTATGTATTTGGGTAAACTTAATATTTATCACTACCCAAAGTCAATATGACCCATTTCTATCAACCTCTGAAGAAAAAGTTAAAACTGGCAAAGATTCAAATAAGTGCCTTGTAGATGACGTGCAGGTGATTGCAGTGAGCAAATAACCCATGTAGCTATTTTACCAGGATTTTCACTTCTACCACACATCTTTTACAAAGATCTCTGCAACAAATGCATGAACCAATCACGTGTTATTGTCTAAATACAAAAACCTGTCCCAGCCATTTAATGATGATTTAAACCAGTGCCTAGAAATAAGATACACATCTGCAAGACAAAATAGGATCTCTGATAAAAGTTCATCCACAATGTGAGCTTCCTGCCACTCTCTCCCACTGTTGCTTTTAAAGAGCAGAAAGTCTGGGGGGCGTGTATTGGACGGCGAGGCGAATGGCAGCCTGATTCTGCCCCTCCCATCAGCGCAGACTGAAAATGGTGATTTAAGTGGCCTTCATCGCAGTGCCATGGATATAAATGACATTTTTCAGTAGTGCAATATCGCTGGAACAAGACTGATACATTGGTGGTGAGGTGGGTCGCGCCTGCACTACATTTCTGCCCGAGGATTATCTGGTGAGTGCGAGTAATTATCTCCTGAAATGGCCGCCATGGTTGCATACGATCCGGCCCCACCTGCAGCCCAGAAGCAGCTATTGAGACTTTAATTACACAGACTCACCCACCACCGATATCCGTCAACTTAGGGTCGCTATACTAATCATATCCCACTACCTTGCTACCCTTCTCAGTTATACCACCCTTCCTTGAATCCTCGTCGTGCCAAACTTCAAGATGGCACTAGATAAAGACACGGCACAGCGCGGTTCTGTCTAATGCGACTCCACTATACATATGCAGGAGGCAGCACTGAGAGGATCTGCTTTTCTGAATGCCTCACAAGGTGTTCAATCCAATACCAGCAGATGTGTGCCTATATTCTGATGAAATCCAATAAAGTGTTTTAGTCCCGTTGCAGGGAAACTAACAAATAAAAAAAACATGACTCCTCTTGGCAAGGCAAAAGCAGGTTTACTGTTGTGGCAGGGTGAGTAGCTATCTCTGCATAGGTAAACAGCTGGTCTCAAATGGCTGCTCGCAGGCAGCCCTTAAAAATGTCACATGAACGTGCCCTACAAAAGGTAAAATAATAGGTTACTCAATAATGACATGTTTGTTACAAAAACATCACATCATCTGTATCTTCAAACGAATGACCTTTTTCTCTACATGTCCTTTATTGTAAGTCTAACAATGCTTAACAAACCATTTATTTGCTTCTTTCGCATGCATGCATGTATTTGCGTGTGTTTTAATGTTCTGCTCCTAAGACTTATCAAATTCTGTGTACCCTTGGGTAACTATCTCCTGCTCCCATTCTTCAGTCACATTTTCAATTTACCAAGAACATAGAGTACGCGTTTGTGCTGTGGCCATACATTCCTTTAGGCTTGCAAACAGGTGTTTTCCTTTAACTAAGACCTAACTGATCATGCACTCTATTTCCTAGTGAACTATTCACCTGTCTTGCATCATTTTGAAACTTGGGCCAGCATTGGTCTTTCACCATGTATAGCTCTGTGGCACTCTCTACTGAGGTCTGCGGTAGCGCAACTTCTACACATTTAGTGTCCTCGCTAACATTTCCCCTCTAGTTGATATTTCATCTACTGGCTCTAACCCAGAGTCTGTACTTGGCACTAGATGATATGTATTGCCCTGAGTATCTACTAATGTACGTGTCCTAAATGTAAATGTCCTTCCACTTTTGTACTGATCCTTCAACATGCTAAAATTAATTTAATACCACAACATATCAACAACAGTGCAGCAAGAGGTGGCAATAAAACTTTTAACAATCCTGATATCGAGGATGGTAGTAAAGCAAACCACCCGCTAAGCCAATTATCTGGGGCACCTCCTTCATCCACCGTTTTCTTCTGTAGAATATGCAAAGTTTGTATAGCCTCTGACAAAGTTCCATTGTTTGCATCATTTGCTGGGACATAACTACAACAAGCAGTTCCGATCTTGGTGCATACCCCTCCTTCAATGGCTGTCATAAGGTCAAGCACATAATGATGCTGCATAATCTTCATTCTCGTGGAATGCAGTATGGGGTGTTCATGTAGTACTGACAGGTTTACTACCGAAATTACCAAGACAGGGGTGTAAAAGGTTACCAGTGCGCAGAGGCCATTCCAGTTTGGTGGTAAATGAGCGTACAATACTTCCCCACAGTGGCAATAATACTCCATGAGGCTGGAATTGCCCAGCTACATGCCAATGGCATAGGACGCAAATCGAGGAGCTCCCGCCCGGCAATCCCTCAACATCCTGGCAACCTGAGGCCCCAAGAAGTATACAGTGGGGCTGGGGGACACTCATTAACCCTGTGTAGACAGCAGAGACCGGACCTGGGGTGGAGTACAGCAGAGAAAAGAGCGCCTCACGCTGCGGCACCCAAAATAGTGAGCGCCTCGATGAAGAACGAGCCCGGAAACGAGTGACCTAGGTGTCAAGTCAAGTCAAATATACTTTTATTTGATTTCGTTAAAAAATCATAAAAGGGTGGAATAACCACCATAGATAAAACATGCATAAAGAGTACACAATTTTTAAATTTAAAAAAAATCAAGAAAAGACATGAAACATTTTTTCAAAATGCAAAAAACAATGGTTAAAAAAAGTTTTTTTTTTAAACGTGCAAGCAGTGCAATAGAGGGGTTTCGGGGCTGAATGATCTGAAATTACTTAAGTTGATTAGAAGCTTCTATTTTGTCCAGTTCTTTTGCCGCGTTTTTCAAAAAGTTTATGGCACTGCAGGACAGTGGGATTGATGAGCCTCCGAGGCATTGAATCACTGCTGCTCTACAAGTTCTCACTTGTTCCTTCCTAAGCACCTCCCGAAGGACCGTTTTACGTGTTTCTGCTAGGGCAGGGCAGATGCATATTAAATGCTGTAGGGACTCATCCCCTACCCCGCATAGGCGGCATTCCTTTGATTGCCATAAGTGTTTCCATTTCGGGGTTAGGTCCTTAGATGGATATGACCCAAGCCGTAGTAACGTAAGAAAGTGCTTTCTCTGGTGAGGGAAATGATCAAGCAAATAAGGTTGGGGTTGCAGCCTTTGGTATGACTGTATCACGGTCCAGGCGTGGAATTTACGGTTTTTCGCTGCTTTAAGATGTTTGACAAAGCGCATCACCTTCGTTTTTTGGTGATTAATGATTAGTTGAACCGAGGTGGTATATATTCCTAGTTCGTGATTAATCTTTGCAAGCCAACCGGTGTTTGCGCTAGGAGAACAATATCATCAGCGTATTGAAGGCTGGGTATAGGGGTGTTGCCAAGCTTTGGAGGATCAGCTTGAATCGACCGAAGGTGCTCATCCAGGTCAGCGATGTAAATGTTGAAAAGGCAAGGCGCCAGCACACACCCTTGTTTTAACCCATTAAGAGTTGTGATCTTGTCAGTTATGCTGAGCCCGTCTCCTTTCCTGATCTGCACCCACGTCTGAGAATATAGGTTAATTATAGCCTCCAACAACTTGGCTGGAACCCCCCAATTATACATTTTTGCCCATAGCGTGACTCTCGAGACTTTATCAAAGGCCGCTTTGAGATCGATGAAGCATGCATACAGTGTCCTTGATTTTACGAGAGCTTGGTTGGCTAGGAGGGTTACAGCAGAAATGTTCGTAAGAGTGCCCATCCCGGCCCTGAATCCGGTTTTGCGTGTAAGGGATAAGTTTTATTCGTGCCACCCAATCCTCTAAATCCGCCAACAGGTTCGATGCGTATATTTTCGCCTCCACGTCGATTAACGCAATCAGTCTATAATTTGAGGGGTCAGAGCGAGGACCCGACTTGTATATTGGACTTAGAATACTTCCCCTCCAGGAATCGGGGATCGTGTTGAAGACTAAAACGTCCGAGAAAAGAGGAGTCAGATGGTTCGCCCACAGTTGTGGATTTTGCCGAAACAAGGCATTTGGAAGGCCATTGGGCCCTGGGGCACCCTCGGATCTTAAGTTTTTTATTATTTTTAGGACTTGCTCATTAAGGATCCGCGGTGAGGAGTCTGGTGAATCAGAGATGGAATCATGTTTTACCGGATGTCTGGCAGCGGCTCCGTTCCTTGTTGGAAAGCCACAGTCAGCGATACCTGGAGACGAAGTTTCGTTGTATAGTGATTCAATATGAGCTCTCCATGTCTCCTCCATTACGTCCGAGTTGTGGTGTCGATTCCTACCGTGGGTGAGCTGGTTAATGATTCCCCAAAAGAGCTTGGAGTCTCTTTGATTGCAAGAGTAATGGAGTTTCGCCCAGATGTTTTCGTGAAACGCTTTCTTAGCCGCCTTTATGTCTCTTTTTAGGTCTTTTCTGGCTTTTGAAATTAAAAGCAGGAGGTCTTGGGGAAAGGGTGATCCCGGGATCTTAATTGGCGTAAATGTTTATTCAAATGTTGTTTTTGAGTTCTGAGGCTTTTAGTAAACCATATTGCCCCTAAAGGTTTTCCTGCTTTACTGTCAATTGCTGGATTGGAGCATTTTTGGTTTAGTTCTCTAATAAACAACTCCCAGGCCAAGATGCTTGATGGTTCTGTTTTGGATTTCTCCAAAATGCTAATGCATGTGCCCATAAGGTCGCATATGTTATCCTTTTTCCATGTGAGACGTTTAAGGTTATGGCAGTTAAGCTGTTGTAGCGTTGCATTAACAAGGATTGGATTTGCGATTTTTCTTAAGAGCGTAAAGGATTGCGGTTGGTGGTCGCTCTCTGCTCTATCCAAAATTTGGAAGTTCGTAATGTAAGGAGCAAGGTTATGATCCGTAAAAGTGTAATCGATGGTTGAGGCTGACTTTTGAGTGACCCTTGTATATGCTGCTGGGCAGTCTGTCGGGCTTTGGCCATTGAGCATGCGCATTGAGAGATCGTGCAGACGAGCTGCACATTTCTTACCTAGGGTGTCACGTCGATTTGAGGCCCGAGCGTGTCCCCTAATGCCTTTTGACTCTTGCAATAAATTCATATTGAAGTCCCCGGACAGGATGATATTGGCGTCAGGATAGGCGAGTTTTAATGTGGCAAGTGAGGCTAGTAAATGCTCAATGCTTACTCGTTTTTGTTTGAGCGCGGGGTGGATGTAAGTGTTCACGATCAGCAGGCTGGTTGAGGGCGGGGCTTCAAGTTTGACACATTGCAACCAGAAGGAATCAAGGTCTATAGCGGAAGCAAGACCAGAAATATCAGTTGAAATGAAAGTGGAGAGACCCCCTTTTGCTCTCCCTTGGTTAGTCCCCTTCTTGGCAGGTTTCAGGAATTCCTTGTAGCCGACTAGAGGTGTAGAGTTTGTAAGCCATGTTTCCTGAAATAGGAGTATGTTATACTGTGTGATGAACTCCATAAAGTCAGGATCTTCTAATTTCGTACCGAGTCCAAACACGTTCCAGGAGCAAATTTTAAAGCCTTTAGGTGGATCAATGGCTACCTGTGGGTTTTTCATGCCCTGGCTTGAGATGTTCCAGCCATGTTTGGATGCAGAGGTCCTAATGACTGGCTAGCTTCAGGATGAGCGAAGGTGATTTGGAATGTCCTGGCCTTTAAGGCTATGCCTGATAGAGGGCTACAATTGTCCGGGCCTTTGGCACCTTTTAACAGGCCTGCTGAATGTTTGGGCAGGTTTAATGGACTAGGATAGCATGGATGGTCGATCTTTTAACTTGATACCCCACTTTTCAAGGGGATCCCTCTGCTGCCAGATTTGCTCGGTAAAGAGGGGGTCTGTGAACGTGGCCGTAGTTATTTCTTGGAATTCCGTGGAATGTGGGTTCTGTTTGAACTCTATACTATCAATGTCCCTTGTATTGATGTGACTCAAGGGGGAAGGGCTTTGAATAGTTTTAATAGAACACTTCTATTAAGGATGTCGTGATTGCCCCTTGAAACATAGTATGGAATAAATTCCATTTTTTTTTGTATAGGAAATAGTCATGCTGCCGCACGCGTTCGGCGCCCATTATGGTTGTTTTAGCGCCCCTTTCGGCTCGGAGTGTGACAAGGGCGGGTGCAAAGAAACGTTGGTATTGTTTTGGGTATGAGTTTCGTTGACCCTTGTGTTGGTGATATCATTGCATCCCGGACTCGGCTTGTCGGTTATCACTAGGTTACAACAAACTTTCCCGACATTTTCCTTGATCGTGTAAACCTCTATAGGGCACACTGCGCTTACTTCTTTCATTTCAGTCCTAGATGGGGATACAAGTTTTATTAATTGTGTGGCCGAGGTGTTAGGATGTTGTTTCTCTTTCCTAGTTGGGGGTTTAAATAAACTGTATAGTTTGTCTGACAGCGGTTGTTCCCTTTTGATGTCGTTTGGGCTACTGAGTGTAGTCGGGGAATCGAGTGGCATAGTCAAGGGTTCCTTACTGCTTATTGCTTCCGGGACACCCAAAATAGTGAGCGCCTCGATGAAGAACGAGCCCGGAAACGAGTGACCTAGGTGAAAGCGAGGTCGGGGTGAGCCGAAGGACAACCCCTGTGCTTATAGCGGACCTCACAGATCGGCTGCAGATCCCAGAACTGGCCCGGGGAAAAAGGGACATTGCTCAAGTGAGTGCAGGGGACTGCTGAGATACTTGGCTGGGCCGCAAGATACAACAAACTCACTGTGGGCTAAATACTAATAAAGTGAGGTGTCGGACCCCACTATAAACCCCCGCTGAGCCCGCTGGAGGCTATAGAGGGGTTGCTCGGCCTAGCATGGAGACCTAAGAAGCAGAACGATGGAAGCGGCCCCTCCGTCGGCTATAGGAGAGGCACCTGCTCAGAGGCCTGGAGAGAGGAGGAGGCAGTAGAGGCGAGGCTACCACCTACCACGGAGTACTAACAGTGGTATTGCAGCCGGAAAACCCCTACATGGCTGGGAAGGAGTGACACGGGGGGCCTTCAGTAATGAGAGAGGGAGGCGAGCCTGACCAGGAGCTGAGGCAACTTAAATGGCAGCCGCAGAGGCAGCTAGTCCGGAGGCCTTTGATCCAGAGGCGGATCGGCAGAACTCCAGGGGGCGGACCATCGAGCGATAGACTACCGACCCGGGGAGGACAGGGCTAAAGTGTGCAGCTTAGCGAACGCACTGCTGCATATTATCATGGGCTGCAGACCTACTGTGGCTGCTGGTCGGAGTAGTACGGCGCCAGAGGCCATCTGGGGTTGACGCAGTCTCTGCAGAGTCTGGAGCGAGGTATCATGATCGAAGGGGAGACCCACAGTGGACATATGGAGGGACGACATGTGTGGCGACCCTGGGAAGCCGGACGATGACGGCGGCCCCCGCTTGGTGTTCCAGACGTGCAGGGGGAACTACTGAGGAGAGGCTACCTGGCGCAACTCTTAAGGAAACCGTCTACTGAACCCCTGGGCTGAAGGTGAGCGAGGCCCGGCAGGCTGGATCTCAAGCTGAGGCGGCAGAGCAGTAAGGACACGAGCTACACACGGGACCCCTTCCTGGCTACAGCTGAAGTGGGACTCCTGGAGGCTGCATGCCCTGGGTGTGCCTGAGGACTGGCGAGAGGGAGCAGAGGAGGAAGGATCGTGACCAGTGCTGCCCCCGATCACAATGGGCCTGTGAAGTACTGGGCACAGTTGCAAGAGCTGGGGGGGCACTAAAGACTGAGTTGAATACCTGCCCATTGGCCCCGAACAGCGGGTTGATCTGGGAGATCCCCTTAGATTGAGACCTTTCATATCACCTGTCGCCGGGTCTGCGCCTCGCATAGGGAGTATATATGCTGGGGGCAGAAGACATTGAGGAACAACATGATCTCACTACGTGAGCTCAGGAAGAAGTTGTACTGTGTACTGAGCACGGAGAAATGGATCTACCTACCCCGAGAACCCAAACAGTCTGGGAGAGAAGGCGAGAAGCAGACACCTGAGGGTGGAACACCGGGCGAACATGGGGAAACCATCCAGGAAACAGGGGCCAGAGGGCTCTGACCCACAATTGACAACTCAAGCTGGTGAAACAGAGGAGTCTGGGTTTCACCCCCAGGGGGACCCTCTGAGTGGACAGACGCTCTGTGACATCATGCAGGCTATCACTGCGTCCCGTGAGGTGCTTGAGGCGAAGATAGAAACTATAGGCACAGATCTCAATCTCCTGAAAGATGACCACCGGCGCCTAGCTGAAAGGGTGACCTCCACTGAGCAGACACTGACGGACATACCTCCTGAAATAACAATCAGTCTTTATCCTGAGCAGAAACAATAATGTCCAAGAGTTCGAAAATGTGTAGTGGTTGAAAACCTTCTCCTTTAATTCCAAGTATTCACTTCATATCTCATGAAAATCACATCCAGTAGTGCATTGTTACAGTTTGGTTGGTACAGTGGTTGATACTGTCACAGCCAGATGATAGATGTAGCAAACACGTGTTTCATCATTGGGTCATCACCCATGGACTTCCTCAGGGCTACAACAACAAGAGCAAAATACACCCCATAACTATTTGCAATGTCATGATTTCCAAGGGTTAGTCTAGTTAGAGTGTCAAGAAAAACCCTCGAGAAATGAGTACCGTGAAATTAGTTGTTCTTAGAGACCGATATTTGGGAAGTAAGAACGAAGTAGGTGGGGAAAGAGGCAATGTAAGAGAAAAAACTATGATTTACTTGTGCCACTAGAAAAAGATAGTCTGAGTCCAAAGGTTGAATCGTCCCTACCGTCGGGGAAAGAGGTAAAGTTTGAGAAGTGTTGTCACTTTAAAAACAGGACCCATCACCATAGTGGTGCCTATGCATATCAAAAACTCACCAATGCTATGTAGAAAAAATTGTGCGTCAAATCCAAAAACAAATTATTCCGTATTCTATTTTTCAGAACCTGGTCATGAGAGACAGATCATGTATAAATAACACATTAAGCACTAGGCCAAATATTGTAGAAACAATGAAAAAAAGGAAAGAACCATTTTACTAAATCATACCTATATCTCCATAATAACCCACAATTAACAGTAAGTATATTTAAAGGATCTGAAAGTAAAGAAGAAAGGCAATATCAGCATATGACCTGTAGGTCAATAAGTATTAAAAATTCCCACATAGTGCTTCGCAGTGCTCAGTGTTTTCAAACAAGAAATCATACATTGGCTTACATGTAAGCCTTCATGGAACAATTTAATATTCCATTGCTCTAAAGAGGAGTCATCAAAGAAAGCCACCCGTATTCAAAGGGGGCCTCAAACTTAATAATCGTCATGCCACCAGACGCAGCACCCAATATATCAGCAAAAGTATACAAATCCTTAAACTCAGTAAGCGTGATACTCCGTGTGAGTTAGCTCGATAGTACATGAGTTAAAGTAATATTTACTGGAGCTTGCCTGTGCTTAGAGTGCCTGAGCATTTATAAGTGTCCGAATCCAGCAAGCAATACCATGTCCTATGTTGAACGTAAAACAAATTTACACGTGCACCGTGCCAAACGCTAAGAACAAATGATCAGCAAATGTCAGTATCAACCCGAATTCCTTAAAACCGTGTCATGGCGGCCTATAACCAACATTAAAGTTCATAAGTTAAGAATGCCACACCTTACAAAAACGGCGGAGAGTACGCCCAACAAATTACCGGCATCTCGCTAACGCTTAGGAAGCTGTTCTCCCTAAATATAGGGAAAAAAAATCAATTCGTACCCGCCCATTCCAGCGGGAAGTCAAACGGCGCGTATGTGGCCACCATCTTGTAATGGGGATCCTCGCGTGTTATTAGGCAGTATCTGCCAGAGTCACTTAAAAAGCGAGTCATGGCGGCCTTTATCCAACATAGAAGTTCATGCATATGAAGTGCCTCACCTTACAAAAAACGGCGGAGAGTACTCACAACAAATTACCGGCGTTTCTTGTAACTGGGATCCTCGCGTGTTATAAAGCAGTATCTGCCCGAATACCTTAAAACCGAGTCATGGCGGCCTATATCCAACATACTTTTTTCATACATTAGAAGTACCTCACCTTACAAAAAGCGGCGGAGAGTCTTCCCAGATTACCGATGTCTCGCTAACAATTAGAAAAAATCAGTGTTGGCGCGTATATGGCCGCCATCTTGAAATGGGGATCCTCGCGTGTTAATAGTTAGTGAAAAGGTAAAAATAAATTGACTATGTGGGTAAGTCACATCTGAGTCTCATTCTCAGAGCCAGATTAATTAATCTATATTATTCAAGCGTTTTATTATTCTAGTAATGGAGACCCGCATTATCAATGTATAAGTCTAATCTTATCTATGGAAGAGGAACCTTTCGAGGGTCAAAACCGTGCGATTCAAATCAAAATCTACAATCCATATCCTATAATCAAAGGGTCCATTGTAAAGAGACAGCATAAATAGCATCTCAAAACAGATCAGCTCCAGTTAAGTAGAGATAGCGTGACATTAGTTTGATCACCAGAGTAGAATTTGTTAATAACCCATGTGATTGTTATATCTGAAGGGTGCAGAAAAGTAATAGTGGCAGGGGGGGGAGAGGGAAGTAATGAAATGGTTATTTTACATCTTTTATCTGCTCAGAAAATATTGGAATTCAGCATGCATGTTGATGCCCTGTTTAACAGCCCGTAATTTCTTAATCCAACGGGCTTCACATTGTCTAAGCTTAAGTTCTCTATTGCCCCCCATCAGATGTTACAGAGTCTATACCATGAAACTTAAAACCAAGTTGTTTTCTTTGTGCAATACATTCATGTGCATGACTCCCAATTGGGTACCTTACATCCAAGTTTTTAAGTGCATGAAAGTGTTCCGCTACTTAGGGCACACGCTAGCTTTACGACTGGGTCCAGGGGCACCGCTATACTTACTAAAAATTCGCTCCCCCTCATCATAAAACGGACGTGGTATGACCATATGGGTCGCTATGTAGCCCTCTCGGGGACGTGGGAGGGACAGGTACTGAATGTTTGCTCGGCCTACGTTCCTCCAAGGTTACATGACACTACACTTCCCGATCTTAGTAGACTGCTACTTGACTTACCACAGGGGACTTGGATCCTTGGGGGGGACATGAACGATACTATGTCTTCGGACATTGATAGGGAGTCGCATTCCTCCAGAACTAGGGACTCACGGTTTTTGCCTACGTTTGCACACGCACTGGGACTGACAGACCTCTGGAGGAGTCATAACCCTGACCTGAGACAATATACACACATCTGCAGCTCACAGGAGTAGTTCGCGAATAGATTACATTTTCACACACTCAACATCGGTGGAACTCTTCAGGGGAGGATGCCACAGGGCGCGAGGTATCTCGGACCATTCACCAGTAGAGGTTCCGATGTACGGGCCATGGCGGGAGCGGTCTCTCCCGCCGAGATAAGACCCCACCTTGTTTAGGGATCAGGACTTTAGGGAACAGTTTGGGGAGCGCACGGATCAATATTTCGCTGAAAATGTTGGCTCGGTACGGTCAGACTGCATACTCTGGGAAGCATACAAAGTAGTGGCCAGGGACTTTGTACAGGCGGCTAGTGGCGTTAGACACAAAGAAAAACGCGCACAATGTGATGCCCTTGAGCGGGAGATCCTAACTATTGAAAAGACGCTAGAATCGGATCCTGCGAGGGCTACCGAACGCACACATAAACTCAAACTCAAACAGAAAGAGCTTAGGGACCTGGAAGAAAACACTTCCAGCGCGCACGCGCTAGCAACGCAGAGGAAGGTCTATGATCTAGGAGACAAGGCCAACAAGCTCATCGCGTGGCTTGAACGACGGGATAGGAGCCGCAACTGGGTCTCTGAAATTAGAACTGAAGAGGGTGTGCGAGGCGGTACCGGTGCCGAATTGGCAGAGGTGTTTGCAGATTATTATGAAACTGTCTATCGCTCGCAGACTACGCGGGAGGAGGGAGAGTCCTTTGAATTCTTAAAAGATTTGAACATGCGAGCAATTGGGGAAGATGATAGAGTAGCGCTTGATTCCGACATGAAGGTGGAAGAAGTTGAAAATGCCATACGTGATCTGCAATCCGGTAAGGCGCCAGGCCCCAATGGGTTCCCGACAGAAATGTTTAAATGTGCGGCAAGCAAACTTGCCCCACACATGCTTGACATGTTTTATGGAGCACAAGACGAAGGTGCGCTCCCGGACGATTTACGCATGGCGACCATAGTGGTCATTCTTAAAAAGGGGAAACCCCATGATCTTTGTAGTTCATATAGGCCTATTTCCCTTTTGAATTTCGAGGCCAAAGTTCTAGCTAAAGTCATAGCCAACCGTCTAGGCTCGGTCATTCAGTCCCTAATACATCCAGATCAATCTGGCTTTATGCCACACAGGAGCACTAGGCTCAATCTGCGCCGCCTTTATGGCGTGATGCAGATGACTCAGACACGCACTGATACACCGGCTGCACTTCTGTCGCTTGATGCGAAGATGGCGTTCGACAGTATTGAATCGGCATACCTTTTCGCTGTCCTAGATAAAATTGGATTTGGCCCTAATATACAACAATGGATTCGTCTATTATATACCGACCCAATGGCACGAGTTAGTGTCAATGGCAATATCTCTAGATCCTTTAGGCTTTATCGGGGCACCCGTCAAGGATGTCCGCTATCGCCGATGCTTTTCGCACTGGCACTGGAGCCACTGGCCGTTTGGATACGGGGGGACCCAGTGGTGAGAGGTATAGACCTAGGGGGCGGTTGGGAAGAACGTATATCTTTATACGCCGATGACATTCTGCTGTATGCTCACAACCCAAGACAAACGTTTCATCGTCTCATCCACATAATACAGTCTTTTGGTACCTATTCGGGGTATTGCGTCAACTGGGACAAATCCTTGGTATATTCATTGGCGGGGGTGCTAGACGCCCCTGACGTCGGCATGTTCAGAGTTGGTCCCTCGGGAGCAGTTTAAGTATCTGGGTATATGGATCACCAAGAATGAGGATGATTTTATGCGGCTTAATGTACAGGCTCAACTGACTCGGTTGAGGGAGGACATTGCACACTGGAGACGGCTCCGCGTCTCATTGATGGGTAGAGCGGTCATTTTTAAAATGATGGCCCTCCCACGCATACTGTATGCAGTCCAGAATACCCCGTACCAGATTCCGGAGTCATTCTTTCGATCCATTGAGTCCGAGCAACGTCTATTGCTATGGGGGGGAGGCAGCCCCAGAATTGCACTGAAGAAACTCCTGAGAGGTGTGTATGAAGGGGGCCTTGCTGTTCCAGACCTCAGGAAATACTACTGGGCATCCCAGCTCGTTAATATAAATGGGTGGGCCTTCTCACCATTAGAGGAACAGGCGTACAGGGTAGATCGTTTGGCATTTGGCAACAACAGTTACCTAACGGAACTTTATCGAAAAGGGAGAGGCAATTCGCTCCTCCTGGTACACACCCGAACGGTTTCTGAAGTCTTGCATAAGGTAACCAAAATGACTGGGTGGGCAAACAAACTTACAGAACAAACTCCTCTCTGGGAGGGTGATCAATTGGGAGAGCTGACACGTCTAACGGGCTTTCGGAAATGGAGCCTTATTGGGATTGACCACTTGGGGGATGTCTGGAAGGATGGGAAAATGCTGGACTTTGACACATTGCAGACAGTTCCAAATGGGGAGGGGGGGAGTATTTACGATATCGACAGATGCGTCATGCACTTCACTGTCACATACAAGAGGGATCCCTGTTAACAGAATACTCACCGCTGGAGGACCGCTTGCTCCTAGATCCCATGATCGATAAGGCCATCTCTATGACGTATCGGAAATTGATTAACAATACCCCAGATTGTTAGGGCCCACTGAGGGAGGCCTGGGAGTCTGATGTGGGTCTACTAGAGGATGATGATTGGGCTGAGGCACTACAGACCCCCCGGGAAATAGCTATAAGAGCACGGTTCCGATTGATTCAGCTCCGTATCCTCCATAGATCCTACGCTTCTCGACTAGCTTATGTTCGAATGGGCACTTGTGAGACTGGCGAATGTGTACGGGGTTGTGGCGAGGCCGGGTCCTTCTTTCATATACTTTGGTCATGCCCCAGGATTCAAACGTTCTGGGAAGGTATAACCCGAGTGATGACGACAGTGGTGGGGGAGAGCGTCCCGCTTGAACCCAGGTGGCTCATCCTGGGAGTGACTGGAGAAACGACGTGGCCGCAATGGGCTAAGACTTGGTTGGCACTGGCGGGAGGAGTGGCCAAGAAGAATATTGCCCGAGCGAGGGGGGCAGGGACAGCCCCCCCACTCACGGCCTGGTAGAAAGACCTAGACTGGTGCTACGGGGCGGAACGGGTGATATATCAAAGTCGGGGCTGCCCACGTAAAGGTGAAAAGATATGGGGTGCCTGGGCCAAGTATAGAGGCCATTGATAAAGACCATTGCAAATGTTGTGTATTGAGGTGGGAGAAATGTTGCTATGGTTTACGACAAGAGAAAGAGATTACTTGAATAGCAGGTAATCACGATGGGGTGTATATTAAGTATTGTGAACCTGTACCATCGGTCTCTCCTCCTATGTAATTTCTGAATTGATATTGAACTGAAGCTTGTTCTATGTTTAATAAAAAAGATGTTTAAAAAAAAAAAAAGAAAGTGTTCCGCTATGCGCTCCTTGAGTGGGCGTATCGTACTGCCAACATAAATGTTGTCACATTTACATTGAATCACATAAACATATTTAGTCTTACAGTCAATATGCTTATTTATCCAGAACTTCCGGGATCCATTGTATTCAAATTCCTTTACTCCGTTAATTGCCATCTTACACATGCTGCAGTTACCACAAATGAATGACCCCTCATTTAGTTTGTCTAACCAAGTATCTCTAGGTATCCGCACTGTGGGGTAGCTGGGACTGACAAGATTCCTAATTGTTTTGCCCCTCCTGTATGTAATGCTTGGATGGCCTAGTACATATCATTCTAGTGTTTTATCAGCTGTCAGCAGGTGCCAATGGCGTTTCAAAATTTTATACAGTTTGTGTGACCATGGATGATAATTGGTCACCAGTCTTATAGGTGTTTTTGTGTTCCTATCACTTTTATGGTCCTTAAGGGTGTCAGTCCATTGTAACCTTGATGATCTTTTCTTAGCCTTAAATACAGTGGTCTCTGGGTATCCTCTAGCAAGGAACCGTTGTTGAATATCATCAGCATTAAGTGCAAAATCTGTATCTTTGCTACAGTTCCTACGAGCCCTAAGCATTTCCCCAAAGGGGATAGCATTAATTTGGCTCCTAGGGTGTGAACTTGTTGCATGCAAAAGTGCATTGCAGGCGGTAGCCTTTCTATACATTCTACTATTGATCTTTCCTTCATCAATGTACAATTCAATGTCTAGAAAAACAATTCTATCCTTGCTCTGCGTCACAGTGAAAGTCATATTGTATGGGTGATTATTCATATGTTCAAAAAACTCCCGTAACTCCTCATAGCTGCCTGCCCAGATTAGGAGGCTATCATCAATGTATCGTCCATAATAGATAATGAAGTCTTGCCATTTGGCCCCCGATGGGCCCCAGACATGAACCGCCTCAAACCAGCCCATAAAGAGACAGGCAAAAACGGCGCAAATCTGGAACCCATCGCAATCCCACATGTTTGTTGATACCAGGCACCATTAAATAGGATGGTGTTGTGTTTCAAGATCATAAGTGACATGTAAATTAGCATATCAGAATGCTCCATATGTTCTACAGGTCGTCTGTACAAGAAATACTTTAAAGCAGATAAGCCATACTGGTGAGAGATATTCATATACAATGAGACCACATCCATGGTCACAAATATCATGTTTGGGTCCCAAGTTGGGTCATTTAGAATATTCAGTATATGCTTAGTGTCCCTGATGCATGATGGGAGGTTAACCACAGTTGTTTTTAAAAAGATGTCTACGTATTCGGGAAGTTTTTCCGTTGGTCCACCGATCCCGGAAATGATCGGTCTCCTGGGTGAAGAGACCAGGCTTTTGTGTATATTTGGAAGCACATACAATGCATGGATATCTAGGTTTATCCACCAATAAATATGAGTATTCATCCTCATTAAGTAAGCCTCTGCCTAACCATTGCTTAAGACTGGTGTTGATCGTCTTGGCTATGTCAAATATGGGATTGTGATTACGTTTTTTGTACCACGCATTATTGTCAAGCTGTGTCATGATTTCCTTAATATACAAATCCTTATCCATCACAACCATATTGAGAATGAGACTCAGATGTGACTTATCCACATAGTCAATTTATTTTTACCTTTTCACTAACTATTAACACACGAGGATCCCCATTACAAGATGGTGGCCATATACGCGCCGACACTGATTTTTTCCAATTGTTAGCGAGACGTCGGAAATCTGGGTAGACTCTCCGCCGCTTTTTGTAAGGTGAGGTACTTCTAATGTATGAAAAAATATGTTGGATATAGGCCGCCATGACTCGGTTTTAAGGTATTCGGGCAGATACTGCTTTATAACACGCGAGGATCCTAGTTGCAAGAAACGCCGGTAATTTGTTGTGAGTACTCTCCGCCGGTTTTTGTAAGGTGAGGCACTTAATATGTATGAACTTCTATGTTGGATAAAGGCCACCATGACTTGGTTTTTAAGTGACTCGGGCACATACTGCTTAATAACACGCGAGGATCCCCATTACAAGATGGCTGCCACATACGCGCCGTTTCTGACAGCCTGCTCGAATGGGCGGGTACGAATTGCTTTTTTTCTCCTATATTTAGGGAGAACAGCTTCCTAAGCGTTAGCGAGATGCCGGTAATTTGTTGGGCGTACTCTCCGCCGTTTTTGTAAGGTCAGGCATTCTTAACTTATGAACTATAATGTTGGTTATAGGCCGCCATGACACGGTTTTAAGGAATTCGGGTTGATACTGCTGTTTGCCGATCATGCGTTTATTCATTCTTAGCGTTTGACACGCTGCACGTGTAAATTTGTTGTACGTTCAACATAGGACATGGTATTGCTTGCTGGAGTCGGACACTTATAAATGCTCAGGCACTCTAAGCACAGGCAAGCTCCAGTAAAGATTACTTTAGCTCATGTACTATCGAGCTAACTCACACGGAGTATCACGCATACTGAGTTTAAGGATTTGTATACTTTTGCTAATATATCGGGTGCTGCGTCTGGCGGCATGACGATTAAGTTTGAGGCCTTCTTTGAATACGGGAGGCTTTCATTGATGACTCCTCTTTAGAGCAATGGAATATTAAATTGTTCTATGAAGGCTTACATGTACGCCAATGTAGGATTTCTCGTTTGAAAATGCTGAGCACTGCGAAGAACTATGTGGGAATTTTTAATACTTATGACCTACAGGTCATATGCTGATATTGCCTTTCTTCTTTACTTTCAGATCCTTTAAATATACTTACTCTTAATTGCGGATTATTTTGGAGATATAGGTATGATTAAGTAAAATGGTTCTTTCCTTTCTTTCATTGTTTCTACAATATTTGGCCTAGTGCCTAATGTGTTATTTATACATGATCTGTCTCTCATGACCAGGTTCTGAAAAATAGAATACGGAATAATTTGTTTTTGGAATGGACGCACAATTTTTTCTACATAGCATTGGTGAGTTTTTGATATACATAGGCACCACTATGGTGATGGGTCCTGTTTTTAAAGTGACAACGACACTCCACGACGGTAGGGACTATTCCACCTTTATACTCAGACTATCTTTTTCTAGTGGCACAAGTAAATCATAGTTTCTTCTCTTACATTGCCTCTTTCCCCGCCTACTTCTTTCTTACTTCACAAATATCGATCTCTAAGAACAACAAAATTCACGGTACTCATTTCTCAAGGGTTTTTCTTGACACTCCAACTAGACTAACCCTTGGAAATCATGACATTGCAAATAGTTATGGGGTGTATTTTGCTCTTGTTGTAGCCCTGAGGAAGTCGATGGGTGATGACCCAATGATGAAACACGTGTTGGCTACATTTATCATCTGGCTGTGACTGTATCAACCACTGTACCAACCAAACTGTAACGATGCACTACTGGATGTGATTTTCATGAGATATGAAGTGAATACTTGGAATTAAAGAAGAAGGTTTTTAACCACTACACATTTTCGAACTCTTGGACATTATTGTTTCTGCTCAGGATAAAGACTGATTGTTACTTATAATTTTGGGACTTCTTAGTCCACAGAATTCTTTGGAACGTGGGTGGCCATTTCTCCTTTATCCTTGGGAGCATTCAGATGAATTTGGGAAACCCCACTTTACGGTTGTGCGCAGAATTTAACCCAGCCAAGCTCATCATTTAAATACCTCCTGAAATGGCCTCACTGCAGAAGTCGCTGTCACTCATGGAGAGTAGGGTCAAAACACTGGAGATACGGGCAGAGGACAGTGAAAATAGAGCCCGCAGAAACAACATACAAATTATTGGCATTCCCGAACGAGTGGAGGACACTAATATGCTGACCTATTTGGAAGATTGGATCCGTAAAGAAGTGGAACCGGAGGGCCTCTCCTTGTTTTATGCCCTGGAGAGGGTACACAGAGTCCCAGCTCGCCCTCCTAGGCCGGGAGTGCCCCTGCGTCCAATAGTAACCAGACTCCTCCACTATAGGGATCGCGACCACATACTGGCACAAGCCTGTGTAAAGGGAGGCCTCCAGATCGACAACAGTAGGATTAGGATATTCCGGACTTTTCCAGGGAAGTGCAGAAACAGAGTGCAACCTTCCTGGAGGTAAAGAGACACCTCCGCCAGCCAATCATTCCTTATGCTATATTATTTCCGGCCCACCTGCAGGTGATCATGCCCTCTCGAGTTCAATTCTTTTTGACCCCGCAAGATGCATGGGATTGGATTGAGTCAACACCGGACTCCGGACCGGCAAGGAGTTCCCTGAGCTACACACCTCACCGTTCAAAGGTCCACCAAGAAAGGAGCATCATCAATGGCAGAAGCCCGACGCGAGTACTGCAACGTGCTGAGGGCTCTAACGGAGATTAGCAACACAGGTACAAGCCCGCACTCTTCGAACAGTGAGACCAGAACTATGAGGACACCAAAGACACTAGTTTTGCAAAAGACACCGATGTTGAGTTGACCAAGATCACTCCTGGCTCGGCAGACAAAATTATTTAACAAGGGGCCATGAATAACAGTGACAGCCGAATAGATTTGAAAAGACCATTTGTCACACTAAAGGGCTTCCTGCCCCCCCATGGTCGTTACTTCCCTACCTCTAATGTGGGCTATGAACTGAATCTTATGCTCACTGTGGTGCGGGGGAGTCGGGTGGAAGGTTCTGCATAGACGTTGGACACTCTAAGCTAGCCCTGGTTGCAGTTCCGCGGGTACCCCCACAAATGGATACCAGTTGGCATCTTGTTTGGATGGGGATCGTTTTTATGCTTGTCCTGGGGAGTGGGAGTTGGGGTTCAAGTTATTTGTTTGTGCTTCAGTTGGTGTTTCGGTGTGCTAGGCGGGACACAGATGTGCCATGGAGAGACAGAGTAACAAAAACCCCTAGTGAGGGAGGGCGAATACTATGAATCAGCACATGGCGCCCACCGTAGAATATAAAATACTCTCTTGGAATGTTAGAGGGATGAATACCATGTCTAAATGGCACAAAGTGTATGTGTATCTAGTTCGGAGGGGAATACAAATTGCACTATTGCAGGAGACACCTTAGGGCCAAGGAGGGGGCCGCGCTACAGCGTAGATGGCGTGGGCAAGCCTATTACATGGACGACTCTGCCTTTGCTAGAGGGGTGTTAGTATGGATTAAACCTGGGGTACCATTTCAACAAACTGGACACCAGGTGGACCCTAAGAGACGCTATATAGTGGTATCTGGCAGCTTGGACGGTTGTGATGTCACCATAGGGAGCCTATATGGGCTAAACATAGATCAAGTTTCATTTTTGGAGACCCTCTCTAGGGCATTGGCACCATGCCTAGTAGCGTCGGTAATTTTGGGGGTGACTATAACTGTGTAGAAGGTGTAGAACTAGATCGATCTCACCCGCCCTTGAGAGACTCCCCAACCAGCAGATCGGCTAAGGCCTTGAGAGATTGGCCCTCCCAGTGGGTCCTCGTTGACTCATGGCGGACACTTCACCCAGGGGAAAGGGATTACTCATTCTTCTCACACTAGCATGTCTTACACGTCCGATTAGACGCCCTACTCTGTACACCAGATATACACAAACTAGTTGTAATCAGTGACCATCTAGCCAGGACGATTTCTGACCACAACCCCCTGCTGGTGGGATTGAAGTGGGCGAGACCCCGCCCCTGTATCCTACTACTTGGTGACTGAATCCGGAATCCCTCGAAGACCCCATCTTTCAGGCCGCGATACAGACTTCCATTGACTAATATTTTGAGGAGAACGAGAGCACGGGATCGAGCCCCCAGGTAGTATGGGATGCCTTCAAGGCGGTTATTAGGGGCAGATGTATCTCTGAAGCTGTGGATATAAGGGGGACCTTCCTACGGGAGACATTAGCCCCGAAACAACGGTTACGTGACATAGAACGATGCAGATCCGACCTTAGGGAGACACAGGAGCTACTGGAAGCCAAAGAGAAAGTAGCCCAACAGGTTGAAAGACCGAGATGCTTTGATTACAGAAACTACATGAGCAGAGCACATGTGGAGAGAGATCACACAGGGCGCTCCTAGCGTGGCTGGCTAATCCCGTCAAGAGAGGCTCTATAATTCTTGAACTCGGAGAAGAGCACACTCCTGCACTTTGTAGGCAACAGCATATTAACAGAGCATTCTACGATTACTATGCTGACCTATATCAGAGCAAGGTGAACTGTACAGGAGAAGACATTGAGGCATTTTTGCGGCCGATAGCGTTGTCGACTGTAACGACTGCAGAGGCAGACTCTCTAGAAGGGGATATTGAGCTTCCAGAGGTCAGAGCTGCCATTAAAACTATGGCCAGGAACAAGACCCCAGGCACAGATGGACTGCTGGCAGAGTTCTCCTCAACATACATAGAGGAGTTTGGTCCCCGGATGGTAACTCTATACAACGTAGCAAGAGAGGACGGTAAGCTTCCTGCAACTACACGAGAAGCACGTAGCAAGAGAGGATGGTAAGCTTCCTGCAACTACACGAGAAGCACTAATGGTGCCCCTTTTGAAACCAGGTAAAGCAGCCTTTGATAAAACAGCCTATAGGCCATTGTCAATGACCAACCTAGACTACAAGGTCCTGAGTAAGATCCTGGCCATGCGGCTTCTCTCACATATGGTGACCCTTGTCCACCGAGACCAGGTGGGATTAATTCCTGGCCGTAACACGGCCATAAATGTCCGGAGATTCTTACAAGTGTTAGAGGCGAATTCCTATGACAAGGAGGAAGCCGCAATATTTGCAGTGTACATCGAGAATGCATTGGAATAGCCTTACCTTTATAGAGTAATGTTGAGATTCAGAGTGGGACAGGGGTTCGTGACTTGGACCAAACTGTTCTATACAGACTCGCTGGCTAGGGTGAGCACAATCTCAATCAGCTACCAAGTGGGCAGGGGCACTAGACAGGGGTGCCCCTTGTCACCCCTCCCATTTGCACTGGCCATGGAGCCTTTGACTTGTCATGCCAGGTCTGGAACACATTACAGGGGCCTGAAGGTACTGGGAGAACAGCACCACATAGCACTATATGCCGACAATCTTTTGCTTTTTCTCTAAACAGTGAGGGAGGACTTTGCAGGAGCAAAAGAGCTCCTCCAGCAACTTGGGAGAGTCTGTGGCTTACTGGTTAATTGGAAAAAGTCATGCTTGTTTATGACTTTTGCTGGCAGAGATAGACCGGACACAGTACATGACGTAGTGTGGGAACCCAGATGCCTTCCACATCTAGGGGTAAAGATCTATCACGACTCCTGAGATCGGCTAGAGGGTAAAATTGGAAAGACCGTACGTGGTTGGAAGACAAGCATGAAGTTCTGGGATACGTTGCCCCTCTCTGTAATTGGCAGGGTTGTCCTTTTGAAAATGGTGGCATTGCCACTATTGCTGTATTTCTTCGTAGTCCTACCGATATGGATTCCGGCGGTGTATTTCGAGACCTACGGTTGCTAACCATAGGATTTATCTGGGGTCTAGCAGGCGTAGAGTGGCACTATCCACGATGCAGAGACCCACACTAGCTGGCGGCCTATCCCTCCCTGATTTTGAAAGTTATTACCTGTCAGCCCAGCTCCCGTGGCTCACACAGTGGGTAGCTGGTAGAGTCCGGTGAACAGAGAATTTGGACCAGACCTCCGCCTACTGTCCAGATTGGTGCTGCGGATATCTACCCAGAGAACAGACGACAGCCCTGAGTTTCAAGTGCTCCATAAGTGCTGGATTCATAGCTTACAGAGATCAAAAACCAAGAGACCCTATGCCCCGGAGATCCCGCTGGAGTTTTTTTATAGAACTCTCACATGGGGGTAACTGGCGCGGACTGAGGGAGTGGGCGGCAACTGGTGCATCTACAATAGTGGCCCTATATGAGGATGGAACATTATTGCCATTTGAAGAGTTCAGAGAGAGATACGAGCTCCCGCAAGGACACTTCCTCTTACATAGAGCGCTCACAGCAGTGATTCAGAAACACTGGGGATTGGGGCTTTCAGAACCTCCAGTTTCGGAAGGGTGTCAGTATATTGTGTTGTCAGCGGGTACATACAAGGCAGTAACTTGTTTATATCTAAGACTCCGGGATGAAGGGATGTCCCCACTAGACAACTTACATATTACGCTGGGAAGAAGACATGGGGGGGCATAGATGGGAAGGTATGGGAGGGTTTGTCATACTGCATGCCCAAAGTATCTAGAAATGCCCGATTCAAGCTGATCAACTTCTGTGTGCTTCATAGGGCATATCTCACACCAGGACGGATAAACCGTCACTTTGCGACGATAGAGGCTAAAAGCCCCCGTTGTGGAAAATCAGGAGCTGAGTTCCTCCATATGTTTTGGAGCTGCCAAAGCTGGGTGACTTGTGGAAGATGGTGACAGACACTTTGAACGGGGTGGTAGATAGGGAGGTCCACAGCAAACCGGGATGGTGTCTCCTCCACTGGTTCCCACATACGGCCAAGACTAAAGTAACTAGTAGTTTTTAGGACCTTGCGCTCCTCTTGTCTAAAAGGGAGATTGACTGGAACTGGAAGACACAGAGAGGGCTTAGTGTTGAAGGATGGAGAAGGGAAGTCCTGCGCTAGTCGGATTATGAGGGAGCGGTTTGACTCAGATGCCAGGCGGAGCCAGGAATCCCTTGAGGCTGCTATGGCATGGGAGGCATTAGTGGAGGATTTGACACAACCAGATCGCTCTTTACTCGAAGAGCCCCTGTATAACCCCTGATTACATGGTTAACACTCTAGGCCTTGGAGTGAGCAACTAAGGTGGCCCTCCCTCATTAGTGCGCACATTGAGGATTTCAAAACGTAAGCAATAATATCATTGTGGGGCTTCACCCGACACCCTCTTCATTCCATGATGGAGAAAAAGTCAGATTACCACTTTTTAACTAGTAGCAGGCCTAGCCATGGCAAGTCCCGGGTGGGTGGAGGGGGGGGGGGGGGGGTGTTCTGTTACTTATAGGTGGAACCGCAATTTGTCGACTAAGGATCTTAGCTGCACACAATGGTGCTATGATTGACATGATAACATTTTCAATCTGGTCATTTTACTATTACTTACTGGGAGGGTCCAAAATCCTGAATCCTGACTGACAGGAGGTTGAATATACTGTCAGCAGGATACAAACTGTCGACAATGAATGTTTGTCAGTCAGTCAAAAAACTTTATTCGATCTTAAGATAAAATCATAAAAGTACAGTACATCAGAAAGTGCATTCTCACTAAATATCAAGGCATCTAATTAAATTTTACAGCATTTATCTGATCAGAATTTACAAAAAGTGGATTATGCACAAATAATTATAAAGGGGATAAAAAAGCATCTGTTTAAAAGTAAGAAAAACCATCCATAAAAAAGACCTCCAGAATATTCCCAATTCATAATATAAAACACATAGTTCTATATAGAATAGCCTAAAAAGAGTAAAAAGCATAATCAATTAAATTGATAAGTATTATTAAAAAATCTTTTAACCTCCTCATTATTGACGAACAGAGGTAAGATGCAAGACAATAACATACTAGGTGATCAGACAGCATTTGTAAAAAATACAAGGGAGGGCAGCATTGTGTAAATTTATGTTTCCGCATAAGAAGAAGAATGTACTTTTTGTGGTGTGACAAGTAAAATTTACAAAAGATAATAAAGTGTAAAATAGATTGTGGGGAGGTTCCATCACACGGGGAGACTGACAGATCGTTTGGTGAATAGGTTTCCGTAGGGTAGCCTAACATACATGGGATAAGGTTTGTCCGGAATCTCACCAATATAAAACAATATTGCATAAGAATTTGAATCAAAGGGGATGGAAGGTAGCCCTGAATATAGTTTTACCGTATATTTATTACAATTACTTTCGTACAACCTTTTGTTAAGAAAAGTTTTTTAATTTTACCTTTAGAAATCTTTTGACTGCTAACTGGGTCTCTATACAGGGATTCAAGTCCCAGAGCTTTTAATGTATCCGTAACATATTGAATCCAGGGAACCTTCTGTACCTGATCAAGGGTTAGACAATCCCTAATAATGTCTTGCGTTAGGGCCACAGTATCCCGTCTCCATATCGAGTGCCATAATAAAACCGGGGCAAGGTGGGCTAAATTAGATATATATGGTGCATTCAGCTCTTTGTGAAAATTAAAATTGGAACAGCTAATGGGGAGAGCTAAAAGTTTTTTTTTTTAAATCTTCTATACTTTGTAGGCAATCGACATTTGCCAATCCCCAGATCCCTGCCCCATACGTGGCTACTTAAATTGCCTTTGCTGTATCTTCTGGATAGCATCCAGTGGCTTTGAACCTAGTTTTTCCATAAAAGAACGTATACCCAATATGCTTCTTTCTAACATATAACATCTGTTCGCTACCATATTGGACCATGAGGCCGAACTATTAAATAAAATGACCAAATATAAAGAAGTTTGGGTAGTTTCAACTCTACGGCCAGCAATATAACAAGGAAGTTTGTTAGTCTGTTTCCCCATAATAAAAATATAGGTCTTTGATTCATTGACCTGAAGGTCCAATGAGGCCATAAAGAAAACATACTTGTCAATAAGTTTTTGTAGAGCTACCACAGTCCTTGCTATCAATACTACATCATATGCATATAGCAGTATGTGTATGCAAATTTTATTTACCATGGGAACATCAGTTGTGGAGCTTACCAATGCAGATTCAACACTGTTTGTGTAAACTGAAAACAAAAAAAGGGGCCAGGACACAACCCTGCCTGACTCCCCTGAGAACAGAAAACCTTCCTGTGCATCCCCCCTGGCTACCATACCGTACACACGCAGATGATTGGCAATACAATTGTCATATAAAAAATATGATAGTCTCATCTACACCCATTTTGGTCATATTTCTCCACAATTTATGATGTGAGACACAATCGAAGGCTGCCGAGAGGTCCATAAATGCCATATATCTTTTACCTTCTTTGGCTAGGGTATACTTAGCTGCAATCATGTTCAGGTTCAAACATTGGTCCAGGGTCCCTTTCCCTTTCTTAAAACCGTATCGTGCCGGTATTAAAACATTTTTTCCAGCGGTCCAATCCTCTAGTCTATTTAGTAATAGATGGCCAATCAATTTAACTGTGCCTATCGATTTTTGGCAATGATTTATCACCCTTTTTGTATATGGGTAGAATGATTGTCTTTTTCAATGAGTCCGGTGGGCCAACTGCCGCAATTTCATTGAACACATTCGTCAACAAAGGTATCCAGAGATCTGAATTATCAAAAAAGAAATCTTTGGGGGGTCCATCTGGGCCTGGGGCACTACTACATTGCATGAGTCCATATCTCAACTCTGCCATAGAGAATGTTAAATGAGTTTGAGTGTCATTGGGTTTACCATTAAGGGTAAAGATTTCCCCTTCAGGCACTGTCCAAAATATGTCTAAGTATTGGTTAACCCAAGAATCCTCACCCACGTGTACATCTAGGTTTGGGCCTGTATCTTGATTTAAAAAAGGAGAGTTAATTACAGCCCAGAACTCTCCTGAATTTTTAGAACATGCAGCGTGTTGAAGGTTTTCCCAGGCCTCCTCCTTCAGGGCTCTAAGTCTGACCTTCCTAGTTTCTTTATGTTGGTGACGGAGGTGCGTAACCATAGCCTTGTCTCTTGGTTTATTTCTCAATGCCAAATGTAAATTGCACAATGCCTTACTACACGCAGCGTCAAACCAGTGGGGCTCCATGGGGTTAGAGGGCCTCTTAGGGCACTGTAGCTTATTACTCACATCAGTCAGTATGGCCTCAAAGGATTGCCGTATACTTGAGGGATTCATGCACGGATCAAGACAAATAATTATATCCTTCTGAGTAGTCCCAACCACCCTTGGTATCAATTCTTCTTTATTTTGGCCCACTTGAGAGCTATAATATTCTTTCTTACTATACGTGGCACAGGAATTCTCCTAACCGAAGGGCTAAAACAGTCTTCCCTTTTCAATTGGGAGGTAATAGCTGCATGATCGCTAAAGGCCATTATAAGGATTTTAACATTACTAAAGAAGGGTTTTAAGGGGGCCGAAACACCAAATAATCTATAGTAGAGCCTTGTGTGCTAGGCCCAAATGTTTTTTCCAGGAGACCAGTGTGTTAATCGCTCGGATTAAGTATTACCATATTCCATTTGGTCAAAAGTCTATTCAGCGAGTTTCCATAAGAATTATGTAGGAAGTGAGGGGAAACGTCCCCCTCTTGATCAATTAGGCCCCATGTTGGTTTCAGCATCTTATTACAGCTGTGAGCGTTAAAATCGCCCATCCATACTATATTAAGGAGATGGTGATGATTGGTCATGGCCATATCCATCACCTTCTCAAGTGATTCAGTCACCTGAGTCATATCACCCTCAAAGTTATTGTTATAAAAATTTATTAGCAGCATATCATCGCCTCTACGTCCTTTGCCCACTAAGAGATGGTAATAGGGGGATTCATCATAAATACTAAGGATTTTTAAACTTAATGTGTTTCTAATTAGTGTAAGTAAACCCCCTCTTGCTCTAGCCGACCTAGAGGGAATCGCTGGCGTATGAAATGTATGAAAACCATCTATGTAGGTAGGGCCAGTTTCCCATGTTTCCTAAAGGCATACTAATCAAAAGATTTAAAAAGCCTGGTCCATTCCACATCACCTATCTTTGATCTAAGCCCAGCTACATTCCAATTTAATATTCTTATCATAGCATCTCTAAGTTCTGGTAAATCATTACCCTTTGGGAGGTTGTCTGCAGAGTTGATAAGCGTTTGTTGGGCCACCCTATCTACCTCCTGTCAATCACAAGCTTTAAAGGTTTTCCAAGGCAGCAAATTTATTGTTTCGGGGTATGGCCCCAGCATAATCATTTTTATCTTGAACACGGGGGAACTGAAGACTGGGGGTACTACCATTTCCTAGTCCAAACAACTTTAATCCAGGAGGTCTATAAACGAATACTAATGGTAAAGCATGAATCTGAGTGGTCGCTGAAGGGGAATTGGGGAGTGTATCCAATAGGTATTTAACAAGGTGTTGGTCATTGAAATTTATTCCTATACAGTCCCCTTTGTACCATTTGGCTGTGTTACCCACCCATTGGACTCTTCTGGCCATAATGATATAATTTGATAAATCTGGACCGCCAATTGCATACTTTGACATCCAGTGTAAGACTTTATTCATCAATTGCTGTGTAGACTCTGAGTGGGTATGATTCAGCTCTGGCATATTTACTAGGACAATTACAAAGGGGCAGGCAGCCGGGGGGAGATTTAAGTTTGAGCAATTCTTCTGTTGATTTATTCCCTCCCAATTCTCCCCAAACCGAGGCTGCCTTGCTC
This sequence comes from Calotriton arnoldi, assembly GCA_963921515.1. Taxonomy (NCBI): domain Eukaryota; kingdom Metazoa; phylum Chordata; class Amphibia; order Caudata; family Salamandridae; genus Calotriton; species Calotriton arnoldi. The sequence continues at coordinate 718,260 of CAWUFW010008052.1, read as the reverse complement.
TAGACAGAGTCTCTGTACTGCGTAAATGGGAACATCCCGCCCCTGCATAATAGATTCAGATAGCAAAGCCCGACTCCTAGGAAGGGAGGTTGTAGGATCTTTAGGACAATGAGTTGGCAATTGGGGTGACAATGATCTTGCAGAATTTGCTGATGAAGACTGTACAATATGACTCCTGCTCACACCCCCTCCCACATGATCAACCAAACCATCCTGCCTTTGAAACTGGGCCGCTATAGTTTCTATTGAGAAGTAGCCATTGAATTAGCACTATGTTATATCCTCAGTATTACATTTATATGTAATCAGCCTAGGTCCTCCTAGCTGCTCAGCCAGAGTGAGAGATGGTAACGGAATGTTGGTGTGACTGTGATGAATGGAATGCCTGGGTGCCTGAGTGGATGAGTGGTGACAGTTAGAGATGGGCTGAGCAGCTAGGCAGGCTGCTCCTGGTGGGGCTGGTAAATGGCTGGTACTTGACCAGAGCTGGCTGGACAGAGATTGATGCTACCTTGACATGGAACCAATAAAAAGACTTGGAAAATACTACATGGCTACCAGTGTCTCTATGTACAGGGCACAACATTATTTTGGCGACGAGGATGGGATTGGTTTCGCGGGGTGTTTTACCCTTTGCGTCACTCCACATATCTTCATTGGGATTGGTTGCGGGGTGTTTTACCCTATGCTCCATTCTATTTTATGTTTATTCAGATTGGTGTTGCGGGGTGTTTTACTCTTTGCTTTACAGTACATAATTTTACAGTTTATGTTACAAAGTATTACAATTTGAACTTGAATTTATTCAAGCTTACGCTTCAAAATGTTGAGATAATTTTCATGGGGGAGGATGGGGGATATTGATGCTCATATTTTTGATGTCGTATTTTGCCCATCTTTTCTTGATTTGTACTGTTCACTCTCTCGTGATTTTTTGCTTTAAGTTGCATCCCTGAGTTCCGAACATTACTGCTTTATTGTGCATAGTTCTCTCCTTTAGTATTGTTATTTTTGTTTTTATTTAAAGGAAAGGGATAATGTTATATCCTCAGTATTACATTTATATGTAATCAGCCTAGGTCCTCCTAGCTGCTCAGCCAGAGTGAGAGATGGTAACGGAATGTTGGTGTGACTGTGATGAATGGAATGCCTGGGTGCCTGAGTGGATGAGTGGTGACAGTTCGAGATGGGCTGAGCAGCTAGGCAGGCTGCTCCTGGTGGGGCTGGTACATGGCTGGTACTTCACCAGAGCTGGCTGGACAGAGATTGATGCTACCTTGACATGGAACCAATAAAGAAGACTTGGGAAATACTACATGGCTACCAGTGTCTCTATGTACAGGGCACAACACACTACCACTTAATTCTTGCATAACCTATGGCACCTTGGGTACTTTCTCATACAAACTGACCCCTTGCGTGCCGAGTATGGCTAAACTATCTTCAATACGTTTTAATCTATCTAACAATGGTTGCAAAAGTCGGGAGATAGTTTATTCCAACTCGGCATGCTGTGTGTTAGTCTCATTTGGGGGATCTGAGATGGGTTCTCTCCTAACACAAGTGTTGGCTTTCGCGGTTTTACACAACCTCCCACCCCCTCTTTTCTTTTTCACAGGTGGTTCCTTAGGGGACCCCCTATCTCCATTGATACTTAAGGGGATTGGAGAATGAGTTAATACACCTTCACTAGGGGGGGGGGGGGACAACCTACTTCCGTTAGGGGTGGAGTAGCATTGTCCATACTGTCCATAGGTTATGTTGGGGGTCTCAGCTCTCCTCCAGACATCCTTCTTTCAGTTTGCTCAATCTCCTTTGATAAAACATCCGCAGAAAAGAGTCCAGGGTGTTGATGGTCTGGGTTCCTTGGTCACTAGGTTTAGCCTTCTGTTTGCCCATAATGCCCTGTTGTAAATATGGGTGTGGGAAATAGTAGACAGATTCCCCAAGGGCGCCTTCACAATGCAGAAGATGGCTTCCCCCTCAGCAGAAACAACAAGAGCAGGAACGTGGGCGGCTAGTCTTTAGCAAAAAATTAAAGCACTCTTGTTGTATTTCTTAATCATGGCATAGATAAAAGAGGGTGGGCCTAGTCCAGCCTCCTCCGGACGATGACTGGTGAAGACGGGCTAGGTCTTTGCCCAGGCATGCGCTGGGGCATGTCCCGCACTGCGGGATCCCGCGGGTCAATTTAACCAAGCGCCTCCAGACGTGGGCGTGCTGCTGCTGACGGCTGCAGTGTGCGGCTATGGCCGCATGGCTTCCTGGGGCTTGTTGTCTGCCTCCAATGATCGCAAACAAGGACTCCCGCGCTGCAGGAGCCTGCAGGTCAATCTAACCAAGCGTCTCCAGGTGCGGGCGTACTGCTGCTGACGGCGGGGTGTGCGGCTCAGCCACGTGGCTTCCTGGGGCTTGTTGTCCACCCCTCATTTGTCATAGTCTGTGTCAGACAACTGGTTGTAATTGAAAACAATAACATTTTGTTTAAAAAAAAAAAAAAAAAGAAAATGAGGCTGGAATTGCCATCCTGCATGTCGGCATTATCTATTGTGGCACTGCATTTGACATGATATCCTACATTAACGGTGAGGTTCCTCTGAAACATAAAGAAACAGATGTTGATCTCATGACTGTCTGAGGACTTACCGTACTAACCATCCAAGTGCATTGCGCCACAATATCATCCCATATATGTGCACACTTTCTTACTGCATCCTAGTATCATTCCATAAAGACATGCACTACAAGAGAATTCAATATCGGAATGCCATTGATCAAGGCCATAAACTGACCCCATAGCTCTAAAACCTGGCCTACGAACACAATCTGGAGGTAAAGGATTTTCTAAATAACTATTACACTCGGTGGGCGGGCGTGTTATTCATAAAAACCCTAAACCTAAGACCATTTGTATCCATTCTGCAGTCTTAGGACAATCTGTTTTCTTCATTTGTGGTATCTCATCCTTATGTTATGATTTTGTGAAGCGCCTGGTCCAATCCGGAGTGTCCCCGCGCTGAATTCCAGCTGTCAGTCAGATAACGGGTTTCCCTGCATTATTAATGAACAAGGCCATTTCCAAAAAGTCAGGTTTTTAGATGTTTCCAAAAAAGGACCTCAGAGGGTTTCAATCTGAGATTAAGTGGGAGTCGGTTCCACTGTTTGGCTGCCAAAAACCTAAAAGAACTGTCACCAAGACGTGTTCTGTAAAATGTAGGAATTCTGGGCAAACCCGTTCCAGATGATCTCAAACACCGACTTGGAAGGTAAGGTTTAATCAGAGGAGAAACAGTCCTGCCAAGTACCACGCATAAGGCGTTAGACTAATGCATTTCAGTGTGGTGGTCCGCATCACCGCACTGAAATACAAAGTCACGCATTTATAGCGCACTGACCACCCAGTGCGTGCCAGGCACGCTCAACTAGGAGCTTTATTTAAGCACCATGTGCAATGCTAACGAGCGCTCTCGCTCTGTTCTGCCAATCCACAGTGCTGTCTTTATTCATTATCTGTCCTGACTGTATAATAATAATAGTTTAATAATAAATGATAATGCACTGATTGTATAGTTAGTGGCGCTGAGCGCCGATCCTCGTATTTATTCAAGCCCTGCCCGGCCTACCCCTCAAGCATACCACGTGGCATGTCAGCGCCGGGTAAACAGACATAGCTGAAACAATGCACTGTGTTGATTGGCCCCTGACATTGAGGCGGTGGGCGGCAGCTTCCTTTTTCATTGCTGCCCCACCGCCTGTGCTGTATAGTTGGAGTTCCAAGGGGCCGGTAGCTGTGCAGGTCAGTGTGGGCTGATTTATTTTAATTTGGCAGCCTGCAGGCCTTCATGGGTCTTGTGCACCGGATGGTGATTTTTGCTTTATTAGACAAAAGCAGCGGCTATTTGAGGGCGCACTGGAACATCATGCATTGTGTTTTACTCACTGCCTATATAAAGCTTGCAGCAGCAAGCTTGAATGCAGAGTCGACATCTCCCATACCTTGAAAAACATAATTAGAGCGTATGCCATGACGAGCGGCAGCTTCCTTTTTCATTGCTGGCCAGTACAGTCGAGTCCTGAGAGGTAGCTGTGCAGGTCAGTGTGCTGACTGATTTATTTTAGCTAGACTGTTTGTAGGCCTGTTTGGTCTGGTGCTCTGGTTTTTGCTGGTGATGTACAGATAAAACAACAAACCTTGCCTGAAGTAATTATTAATAAATGCAGTCGCCTGTACCTTGCTAAACACCGTATCCTGCAGTGCCCAAGACGAGGTGGAGTGACCCCTCACAGTGTATTGCATGGAGGTGGTCGAGCAGGCAGCATGGTGTCGGATAATTTTGTAGCGCACCACCAGGAGAGCTATCACATGGCTCTCCCCTCCCAACAGCTGTAAGGAAGGCAGTTGGGGTGGTGCCCAAGTGAGACAGTGGGGAGCACAAACTCAGCTTATAGCGAAAGAGGCAGGAGCAGAAGACACAAAGGGGAGCAGTCATTAAAAGAGGGAACACCAGGAAAGAAGCATTCACTTCATGGGAGCACTGTTTTTAATCTGCATGACGTGTTTTCTACTGGCTGTTTGTTGAGAGGTAAGTCAGTTCTCACGTGTAGCCTATAAGCAAGCTAGATTCCCGTTATAGGCCATTAAATTAAACATGAAACATGGCAGAGCATGTGGTGTTACCGTCAGAGCTGCAGACTTTGGAACTCGGGAACCAGGTTCAAGTCTGGGAGTTGGCTCAATATCCTGTGAATATGGGCAAATGACAATCTTCCTGTTCCTAAAAAACAAATCTGACCATCTATAATATAACTGGTACTCATGTAAAGTGCTCCAAAGCACACTATAAAACTGCAACAAAAAGCAATGAACAGGATTCCAATTTGCACCTCACAAACCAATTGTCATCTTTGTTGTGCAGAGGTCATTTACTTGCAGCATTTTAGCGATGGTGTTATTTAAAAAATATTTAGTACTCCCCAGAATGCCTGCCTTCCTCTGATTCAGTTGTACAATATCTGTGACGTATTATACATGTGCAGAGTACAGTTAAACTCAAAGATATGAAGGAACTTTATTTCACAATTAGTTGGAACCATCATGATTTATACAAACATGTTTTTGTATGACACACATTTGAAGGCACTCATATGTAATAATGAACATAAAGAAGGCTCTGTGAAATAAACAGTTTGTCTAGGATAACACATTTTAGTGATGCAGAGAAGCTGGGATTTGCCACAGCTTTTCCAGTTTCTCACTGAACAATTTGATCACTAGATGGGTATCTCTTTCTGATATTGCATGTTAATGCTTTGTCTGTAATTCTTGGAGGATGAGATTAGAGCATAGGTAACACTGCCTGCTGCTCAACCATGCTAAGTGCTACTTTGGGTGTATAAAGCTTTCTCACACCCCTCTAATTCCCTCAAAATCCCTTAATCTGGGGCCTAGCTGCAGGGACCCACAGCTTCCAGGCAGCACCCCCATGCATGTAGCCTTCTCACACCTCCCGCTTCCACTAAAAAAATCCTGAACCTGGGGCTTGGCTGCAGTGACGCACAGCTTCCAGACAACACGCTTATATAAGGGCAGTAGGTTAGTTTTGCAGCAGTTTTAAGATCTTCTTGAGAGTTTCTCGTTGCTCAAATGGGTGTAATTTCTGATATTTATATATGTTTCCCTTCATTGCTTGATTTTGCTCGCAAGAAAGTGTCACTCATAGTTGTTGAATGTCACTCATTACACTGAAATTCTGAAAATGTCACACATAAGCAATCTTTAACTTTGGCAGCAATGGAGAAAGATAACGGGGCCTTTTTTGTTGATGATTCTATGTACAAAGCACATGGCTGTGAAAGATCTTCTCCTCAATGAGGAGCCAGTGAAGTTTTGCCAGGGCTGGCCTCATCGGAGCGCGTCTGGAAATATTCTCAAGCAGTCGCGCTGCCGCATTTTGTACCCTTTGGAACATTTTAAGCCTGCTCTTAGAGGCCCCCAAATAGAGTACATTACAGCCGTCCATCCGCAATACTACAAGGGCTTGAACCACCATTCTTTTCGCAGGGTCTGGTAGATGCCCCAGAATCTTCCGAATCATTTTAAAACCTTAATGTCCTTCCAGTCTGTAAGGCTATATAAAACTTCTGCTAAAGAGTCATATTTTGTAGCATTAACTAGAAAAGGTACTACCCTAACATGTGTCGGCTGCATTCGGCCATAATCCTACACAGGTAGAGATGTAAAAGACAAAACTGCGTTTGGGGGTACTTATTTGGATGAGTGTAACCTATCTGATCCTATGGCACGAAGAATTAATCAAAACACAAATCATGAATCATTGGTACGTTCTGATCCTATGTCTGACGTGTTGATACCACATGTTATCTAATAATCTAATATCAATACTATCAAACACATTGGTATGAGTAGACAATTCTCTGCGCAAGTGTGTGATATAACTAGTCGAGCTAAAACATACATTACTATAGAGAAGCAATAGCAGAAATTATAGTATCAAGAGACAAAAAAAGGAAAAAGAAAACAAAAATACATAACTTTTGTTTTGTTGGTTCTGAAAATTGTCCAAAGGCAAGGGTGGAAGGGGTATTTTTACGGTTACAATCTTCTCTCCCCCCCCCCCCCCCCTCTTGTTCCATTTACATCGCTGGCGGTACTTGGCATTATGCAGGGTTTATCTGAACATCCGAGAGATGGATCCATGGCTTCCTGCCATCTATCTTGAGGGCAGTGGGGGTGGCCATCATCAAGGTAAAAGGACCGTTGAACTTCGGGTCCTTCCATTTTCAGGCAAAGTTTTTCACACATACGTTGTCGTCTATGTACACAACTGGAAGGTCAATCTCAGCAGTGGCGTGCTTTTCCTTTGCTTTGATACATGTTTAGAAATTAATTTTACTGCTTTTGGTAGTTGTGAGATAGACTAGCATTTCATCATTTAAAAATTCAGTTGTACTTTCTCCCTGTCCCTTACTACTGGTGGCAGGTATTTGCATATTCATAGGTCTCCCTGTCGATATCTGATGGGCTGTCAGGTGATGATCAGAACTAGGTGTGTTCCTAAGAGAGAACAGTGCTAATGGTAAGCAATAGAACCACTTTTTATGCAACGTAGCGCATAGATTGTTAATCTTATTCTTCAGTAAGCCGTTTAGGCGCTCAACAATGCCATTGCTCTGGGGATGATAAACAGAAGATAGTTTATGCTTTATCCCCAACATTGTTGTGAGATGTGTGAAAATTGTATTAACAAAGTGTGTGCCTTTATCAGATCTTATCCCTTCTGGAATTCCCCAGCGGGAATCATCTCATGGATCAGAAACTTAGAAGCTGACTTAGCTTCACAGTGGACGCACGGTCCTTCTTCAACCCATCGAGAAAAAGGACAAACCACAACTATAAGATACCGATAGTTGTTACACCTGTCCACAAAGTCAAGATGGAGAGCTTTAAAAGGATCTTGTGGTCGTTGCATGATAGAATTTATCACCTTCAATGTGGGATATGGAGAGAATTGTTAACAAACAGTACAACTATAAAGGTTTATGGTAAGCATATCATGCAAATTGAGAACAAACCAATCTTCTTGTATTTGTATAGACAAATGATCTCTCTAGCTATGGGCTGATAAATGCAGTTGATCTTGGGCTATCATAAATAAAGCCTGAGGCATCACTGGTTTACTTGTAGATAGTATAGATTAAATCATCACCTGACATGGTGCACTCTCAGGTCTCCCGTAACTGTTTCTCATGCAATGGAGCAGCTTCCTATAACTATCGAAGATGTAAAAGCGCTGTCTCAGCATAATTAGGTGTAACATTATCTGTTGTAGCGTTTGATTCAGACTCAGGCAGTGAAGCAGTCTGGGCCACTAAAACAGGGACATGGTGTGAAACTGGTGGCACAGACATGGGTGTGCGTCTAGCTGCGTCTTTACCTGCTGAATCTGCTAGTGCACCCCATGACACAAAATCCTGTCCATTTGTATGTGCCGCACATTTCACAACTGCCACTTCCTGTGGTAAAGCAAGTGCCTCTATTAAAGCCTCTAAGAGATTCTTGTGCATAACAGGATTCCCGTCTTGCTTCAAGAAGCCTCTCCTACTCCTTCTCATAATGCTAGAATGTACAGCGGTAGTTACATAAGCCGAATCTGAATAGATTGTGATGACTTTTTCTATTCCTTGTTTAAGAGCCGCTATCACGTCTGCCAATTCTGCTGCCTGTGCAGAATGATGTGCTGGTAGTGTTAAATGTTCTACTATGTGGAGTGTGTCTGAAGAATTATGCTGTTGTGCCCTGACTACTGCTGCACCTGTGTGCCTAAATCCTGTGTGGGTCAATAGTAGAGGAACCATCAACAAAATGGACAATGCTACCAGGAATAGGATGTTTTGTTGCCAAACTAGATTCATTAGGCGTATATGTTGCACAGTCACGTGCATCACCCTCAGAGTCTAACATAAGATGAGCAAAAAATGTTGCAGGATTAATCCTATAACCCTTCACAACCTTCAAAGATGGTAGTGACAGATTCACTCTATATCCTTATACTCTCTGTAGTTAAAGTAGTTTTAGCCTTCTGAATGATAGAAAATTCTGCATGTAAACCATAGAGCGTCAAAGGTGCCTCCAAGACAATGGGGGTGCTCTTATGTACTGCAAAGGCTGCAGTGCCGAGAGTTTGCTCACAAGGATAATGTCCTCATCACTGAACCCAACTGTCCACTAAAGTATGCAATGGGATATTTTTGCGTAACGACAGCTGTCATCACTTGACTATTGCAATGACAAAAGAGATAAAACTCCTTGATGTAATCAGGAGTCTACAAAACTGGGGCATTTGTTATCTCAGTTTTTTTAATTTTTGAAAGGTTTCCCTCATTTCTGGTGTCCACGTTATCTTATCATTTCTGTCTTTTGCCTGTTCAATAGAAGCCAGCAGAGGTACTATTAAGGTGCTGTAATCAAAGACCCATTGTCTCACATAGTTACAGAGGCAAAGAAACTTCTGCATTCCTTTAACAGTTTCTGGCTCAGTCATTTGACGTATAGATGCTGCTGTCTCAGGAGTAACTCGTCGACCAGAAGGTGACAATAACTGTCCTGGGTAATGGACTGCCTCCTGACAATACTGAACTTTTTCTTTCTCTACCTTGTATCCTCTCTGGGCGAGAGTAACCAAAAGAGATATAGTATCTTTCCGACACTGTTCTGTAGGACTGCAAATTAATATGTAATCGACATACTGCAACAAAGTACTGTCACACTGAAAGTTTGATAGGTCATTTTTCACGCTTCTGTTGAAAATGCTAGGGGACTCACAATACCCTTTAGACAAACGAGAATACAAATACTGGGTTCCACGATAAGAGAACGCTGTCAAATAATGACAGTCTGAATGGAGAGGAATGCTAAAGAAAGCATTCTTGAGATCTATGACAGAGAATAATTTGGCAGGAATATTTGTCAAAATAACGGAAGGGTCGGGAACAATTGGGAATTCTGGTACCACTATATCGTTTAGTTCTTGAACCATACGCCAAGTATTACCCTTGGATTTCTTAACGGGGTGAATAGGGGTATTACAAGGAGACACTCCAGGGTAAATTACTCCTTGCTTTACCAATGCCTGCATAATAGGTGTGATGCCCTTGTCTGCTTCCTCGGAAAGAGGATACTGTCTCACCATACATAGGATGGCACCTTCCTTCAATGTAATTCTGAATGGAGTAGCAGTACGGATAAGGCCTACATCATGGGGATCCATAGTCCACAGGGTGTCTGGTACTTGGGAAAGATCTGCATTCCGTACAGAATCAAAGGTTCTACCTGGTGTGGGTATCCTTACTTCCAATACTGTTCTCAACGGTATGTCATCCTTGAAGACTATAACTGTTTTCTTAGAATCATCATCAAACAGTTGATCATCCAGTATTTCTTTGACCATTTTACCTGGCTCAATGACTATAACACATGCCCATAAAACATGGTTGTGGTCACAGGGTATCAGAGCGTCATAGGTTGGTGTTATCCTTAAGGCCTCTATTTGCAATATCAAGTCATTGTCAGGTGTCCAATAATCTTGCCCTTGTCGCCGTAAAAGAACTCTTTAGGAAACTGTACCTCCCTTACCAATAACTCTGGCATTTCTGCAATTATTGTGTATACCGCTTTGGAAAATGCTCCTATATCAGTGGGTCGAGCTCTGATTTGATCTCCAGTAGGAGAATCTACTGTTACAGCCATGATTCTGGAAGGAAGAACTCCAGGGGTAGAACCAATCATAGTACCATCAGGCTCACAATTAATTGTCATGTTTAATTTACCAATAAGATCTCTCCCCAATAGGTTAGCTGGGGCAGCCGGAGAGAATAGTAAACAGCCGTCATTGTACCTCCCTCCTATTTCCATCTCCACTGGCTTAGTAAACAGAACCCGCATTATCACCCCAGAGAATCCTTGTGTGTCCATTGATCTATTAGAAATTGGAAGCGCCTCCTCTCTAATACAAGATCGAGTTGCTCCTGTATCTATGAGGAATGCATACCCTTATTATTGATAGCTACCGTCGCAGTGGGTTCCTCAGCTGGCCTGTGCGTCACTGACGATACTTGACACATGGAATTATTCTGTGGGTACCTTCATTGGGTATATCATCCGACACAATTTGTTTGGAGGGGCTTTCCTCCTCTCACAATCACACCGCCCTGTCCACTTTGAGGTGGAGTTGCCATTGGGGGTGCATGGTAATTTTGCTGTGGCAGCATTTCTTGTACTTGAGGCCTTTCTGGTTGCTGCACATTTTGTAGTGGTGTTGAAGTGCGTATATCATCTGCGGATTTGACTGCAGCGGCACTACTGTATTCCCTGGCTGATTGTAAACTCTTGTCATTTCATTTTGTTCATCCCATCTCTTAGTCCTGCAATCTTTAATGAAATATTCATATTTGTGACAATAATGACATGTTTGATCCATCCTCTGGGACGTATCCTGTCCCTTCCTATACCTCCTCGCCCTCCTCTACTACTTGCTTGTGCTCTTACACTATCCTACTGTTGTGGGTACTGTTGTTGGATGGTCCCTGGGACAGATCCAATAGACATTGCAGTCATCTGAGTATTGGCTGCTACTACAGCCCCTTCCACTGCTCCTTTCTTTGCCAACTTTTGCTGTACTTGCTTGGCTGCTGCTTTCTCTATCACCTCCTACTTTTTTCTCTCTTTCGCCTGTTTCTTTTTGCAAAAATGAATTATATGTGCCTATATTTCTGTCCAGGGTTTGGCTTCCAATGCCACTATATTGTCTAGTTTATCCTGTCCACCAGAGGGTAAACCCTTCTTCACTACATTATAAAAACAACTGCCATTTCCCCGTTACTTCCCAACCCTGACCTACTTCTTGAGTCCATTAAGTTTTCATTCTGATAAGAAACTGAGCAGGGTCCTCATTCGGCTGCACTGATTGAGTCATGAGTGACCCGATGTCTGGCCTATCAGGATACATCTTCCTCAGCTGGTACCAGACCACTGTCCAGACTAAGTTGAATGAGAACCATCATACCTAGTCTCAGTGAGGGTAACATTTCTCATTCCAGCCTTATGGAAAACAGTATCTGTCTCATCTCCTTTAAGAGAGCTAAGTAAACTCTTTATGTCACCTACTGCCAGGGTGATGCCTGCAGTTTGTTTTTCAAAGAACCTAATCAATTCCCCTGCTCCCTCTGTAAGCGGCAGAAACAACTTTTTAAGATTCTCCTTGTCCATTTGTGACCAAGGATCATAATGAGGATACCCCAGGTCTCTTACGTATCGGGGGCATCTGATACACTGGAGTAACAGAATATTGGGGGTTGTTCTATCTGGCATATTTTTGCCACACGTGCAAACATTAAAGCATATAGAGATAATCAAAGTCTGGATCTCCCTCACCTTGAAGAATGCAATCCTCAGCATTTTCCATGGCACGTTGATAAAAAAAGACCCCTACCGTGGTCATGGACTCATCTGTGGGGCTAAACCTTCAGTCCATCCTGATAAATTATCCACATAGGGTACAACACTGTACCAACTAGCAGGACTGACTGAACACTCATCTGCTGGATTGGTCTATTGTTGCTTGAACATTAAATACCTTAAAAAAACAAGAGATGAGGCGTTTGGCAAAACTGGTACAGTTTGTTTAATTAAACAGTGTGACCGGGAGAACAGTTACAGACATAGGGTCTGAAGACTGTCTCAACTTACAATAGATCTGAAATAGGTTTATATACAAGTCATTGAATGTCAAACAGTTCCGACGATCCTTTTTTGGTAAGGAATGTGAACCGCTGTCTTTGGATTCGTAAATTAATGTATTCGATGTGAAATTCAGGTGGGCCTCGACCTTGCGTGGACACAATGCGGCCAGTGGGTAACATGTCCAGATGTCCGGCATGGGGAGCACGTGATCACTGCATGTACTGTGTGTGCTCTGTCCTGATTGCTATATGCTCCTAACTTTATGGTGTTTTGGGAGCATGCGCACCCCTATGGATGTGTGTGCTTTATTAGGGACAATCTCTCTGTACCATTGTAGTGTTGCTGCGCCTATCTGTTGGATTAGTCTGGGGTTTCCTGTTCGTGCGTTTGTCTGCCGGCTACGTGCCGCCCTAACTGTGACCTGTCAATCAGTGACCTTCTGTCAGTGGCTTTCCTGCTCCCTCTGGACATTCCTGCTACTACATTGACTGGGGTGGGACTCGGTCCCCCAGCCTACCGCGTGCCCGAGGGGCGGGCTAGACACGCCAAAAGTGCACCAACAGACCCGCAGTGCGAGACGCGCCCCGGCAAAGATCAGGCACATTTACGCACGACATCGCTCAGAAGCCGCCAGGCCAGGCCCACCCTCTTTAGTCCTGCTATCTGCATATTGGCCATAGCATGGAGACCACCAGATGCATTCAACTTCTTTATAAGTGAGTGGGTAAGTGCGGACACTGAGGACTTTAGTGGGATCACTGGAAACCGGCCTATATCGGCCCCTAGAGTTAGTTCTAGTAATTGACTATACTAAAGTTTAAGCTTGGTTTTGCGCCCAAAAACTGTAAGTTTCAAATTTGTCTCTTTACATAAAAGTGCAATTATGGGGTAGTGGTAAAAACCACACAAAATGATACTGGTCACAAGGGGAAGTTAGCAAAAAAATCTAATCAAGATAACAGCACGCTAGAAGCTGTAAATGTTTTGATAGAAGAGGTGGAGGGCATACCAGGTGACGATTCAGAGCAGAACGAGAAATTAGGAGTGAACACCAAGATAACGCATTACTTTAAGGGAAGCAATAAGAAAAGTATTCCTGGGAAAGCTTATTCCGCAAGCCATTCTGCAGTAAAAATTGATGTGGCAGCACAATTGAAGATCACCTGCCCACCACTTACTGCAGTAATGGCTCAAACTATCTTGGCCTTCCCGCGCCAAGAATAAAAAGAAATGGCAACTATGGCTAACATCCCCTGCACAAATTGGTATGCCCCCTTAATGCCCGGTGAGGAAGTAAACCTAGTTGCTAAAGACCAAAATTCACCTACTGATAAGGTCATAGATTTAGAATGTGCCCTAGCACAGATCAGTTCACTAAAGGAAGACTTCAAAGTTTTGATTGGTGCTGCTCAATCTCTCGCTTCTATGATCGAGAGCGATCACAAGTCAACTATAGAGTTATTAAGAAAACCAGATATACCTTCATGAGGGAAAAGAGTAGGTAACGCCAATTTTACAAATTGTCAGTCGTGTGGATGTTCACCCAAGACAGAAACGGTGGTTGAGGTAAAAGAAAATCACTGGCTTACCTTCTTTGGCTAAAAACCTTCAGTCTCCCAATTCTCCTTGTATTTGAGGCGCCTATATGCCAACAAATAGAGCTATGGGGATGAGTACTGATCAATATCAAAGCTAGGGATAGCAACAATGTCTACATCTTGCCCATTCCCTATTTCGTAAGTACCAGGCACCACTATAGCCAGCATAATTCTTCAACTCCCGGTTTGCCATCGAATGACCCACTATTTTCCTTAAAAGGCCGCCCTCACATACCGTCACACAGTCTGCAGGGTGGAATTATTTATATGACAGGGGGTCCTAGAGTAACCCAGACCAGAGAGAATCTACAGACTCTTTAACAAGATCACTCATTGGATCTGTCATAAAAGTAATTGTCTCTCATTCATACAGTCAGACGTGTTTACTGCCCAACGTGTATCTAACACCTGATCTAGTCACGACACCATTAACATTACTATAAGAAACCATGCCATTGATGGACTCCTAGCTATGGAAGCTTGCTGTTTCCCTCCTCAAGGTTCTACAATTCAGTTCAAACCATTGCTTAGACCCTGTAAACTACGCTAAAGGTTGTCCTCAAACAGAGTCAAATGTCTTCGTGTGAAACGCCAGTGAATCTTGAGAGTACAGCTGCCAGTACGAACATGGTCCAGATTAATTGAATTAGTTCATTCCAGGATCCGCGCAAAAGGGACCTTGCATAGATGACGATAACAATGACTTAGGGCAGCAATGTCCTGACCAACACAGCAGTGCCGCTAACAAAGGCAACACTTTTGCCCTGCTGAAAGAAATTGACTGTGTGCTAATTGTAACAACTCCAGGATACTAGGACTTTTAGCAGTTCACTATCCATCGAACAATCTGTAGAGATGGCGCTAAGTTGCTCTTATTTACAACAGGAGGCCTCTTTGACTACTTTCCAGAATAAGGACAGAGTGTCATGGAAAAGTCTTAGCCGACAAAGCTAAAACTTGGGGACCCTGACTGGGGGACTTACACAGATGAACATGACATCTGTGTTTTCCAGGAAACATGGTTCCCTGAATTCTGGTTTAGATGTGGCTATTCCAGCTTCTCATGTCCCGCTCTGAACCAGGAGAATGGTCACCGTGTAGGGGGTTTATTAATTTGGGTATAAAACTCGTTGAGTTGTAAAATCACCCTACTCCCTGGAACCACACCTGGACTGCAACAATGCAAAGATAACACTTATCTCTACCTTTTTAATGTTTATAATAGACCCCAGGGCATGCACAAGGAATCTTTGCTTTTAACCTTCTTGGAAAACCAGCTAAGTTCCTTGCCTGGTGAAGACTATACAATAGTGACAAGTGATTTTAATGTTACAACAGAACCCTTGGATAGCTGCATCTCATCTATATCTGATGAGGACGACGCTTCATGGAATATTCCAAGAGTGGGCATCTCCCAAGCAAAAAAATGCTCAATTCTGGCACTGCAGTTGCTGGGTATTACATTAAGAAGTGGGCTAAGAGCTTGCAATGGGAGGTTGCCGTCAGACCAAGAAGGTGCTATGACCTTCAGACGTGCAAATAGCACAAGTAGAATTGATTATATATTACTCTCTTTGCACCTTTGGGCTATATGGGTGACATGACAGTAGTGGAAAGGGCAGATAGTGATCACAACTCCCTGATGTTGGAACTTACTGGGCTATTCAAAGCCCACATTTAAGTGACTAAGTCTAGCATATTAGGAAATGCAGTCCTTACCAACAATAACATTCTGATATATTAGATCAGGCATAAACGAATGTGGGCACTGCTAAGGAGAAAATGAATAAACTGCTTCAGGAAGGTGTAGCCCCTAGTCAAATTCTAAAAGTTCATGTCAATTTATTTGCATTGCTAAGGGACTTGAGTTCCAGAGAACCCAGGATCAAACTAGGAACTTAAACAGCATTATTGGTACAATGCTAAGTGCAGGATGTAAAAAAATCTACTCAAAGGCTGTATAAAAGCAGGAAACCAAGACAAGGTCCCAGAGGCTCAGAAAAACTATAAGGCAGACCTTAATCGAGCACAAAACACTTGGGAGGTTAAAGTCTTGGCAGAATCAATACATGCAGCAAAACTGGGGAACTCAAACATTCTGGGTCATATTGGCGCATGGCAGCCGTTCAGCAGTTAGTCGAGTTGCATTTCATATTGAACCCTGATAGTGGGTTAGGCACTTCTCGGATCTATACTCTATGAAGGATGGTAGTGGCCAAGTTGACAGGACTAGTTTAACGCACTCCAGCACCATCCAGGGGAAGTACATATTCTTGAGATCTCCCACGCGGATTCCCTTGGGGCGTTGAAGTCAATCTTGGCTAACAAATTCTTGGGCCCCGATTGTATCCCCTCTGACCTTTATGCATCAGAGCCCGACATTTGTGCCACATACCTAAACTTCTTAACAAGGGCAATTTGGAGTCTTGGCATAGTGTAGAGATAGTTCCTATTTACAAGAAAGGTTGGCGGGATGAACCCGGGAACTATAGACGTAGTAGCCTAATTGATGGGCTTCAAAACGTTTTCTGTCGACAGGTCTTGGACAAACTATCAGATTGGGCACTGGAAAATAACATTTACTAAATTTACAACCGGACTTTCGCCCAAAAGTAAGTACTCTTGATCAAATCTTTAGGTTTAATTTGATTTATTGGAAAACGTCCTATTAGTTAAAGTGTACCTACATGTAATTTTTGTTGTCCTAAAGTCCACATTTGACACCTTCCCGAGATGTAAATTGTGGGAAGTACTAGCAAGTATGGGAGTTCCCCACGGGGGTGGCCTCAGACATTAGTGGTCCTTTGTTACGCACAGGACGTGGGGAAGAAGAGAAGAACGGGGGCCTAACAACTGAGTCTATCGGATTGTAAAGATTAAGTGTATTGTATCTGAGCAAATGGTTTGATAAACAGAATAAAAAAAAAAAAGTATGGGAGTTCCAATTAACATCCTAGAAGTTCTAATAAAAATCCATGAGAACAATATAGCACGGGTGAGGTACAGGAGGAACGGGGAACAAACATGAGCTTTTAAAACAGAGAAGGGAGTACGACAAGGCTGTGTTTTTTCCCCGGCTCTCTTCTCCCTGTTTATCAACAATTTGACAGAATCTTTGAATTTTCAAAAAATAACGATGCCCCCAAGATTGGGCCCACAAAATATCCAGTATTATTTGCAGACAACACACTTCTCATTTCAAAGACCCCTAGAGGACTACAAGCAATTTTGAACTGATTTTTTATATTTTGTTTTGACAAAAGTCTAAAATTGAATATAAACAAGCCCAAATTCATTGTTTTTAATCCCTAGAAATCCACTAAACTAAGACTAACTGTTAATAATACACCTCTAGAGCAGGTCTCTGTCTTTTCTTATTTGGGGTTGACTCTGTCGCACAATCTCAGATGGAAGACCGAAATAAGAAAAAGCGCACTGAAATTACAAGAGACAGGGGCTATTTTAAAGATTTTTAAAATGTTAAAATCAACTAGTATAGCTCCTGCGCTTGAGGTATACAAGACTAGGGGGGAAAAGTGCTGCCCTTCATGGCGCAGAGCTTTGGGGCTATGAACCGGTCAATGAGTTAGCAACAGTGGATAATACATTTCTTAAACTTTTAGCATACCTTCCATACAGCTCCCTAACCCTCCCACTAACGGAAGATATGGGTTTATATCCCATTTCATTAATCATCCAGGAGCGACAATTATTATTCTGGCACAGACTGTAGACAATACCAGATCTAGAGCCCTATAGAGGTCCACTTAGAGAAATTCTAAAATCAGAGGGCCATCTGAGGATTTCATGGCTGTCATATGTAAGGAAAATGTTCCAATCCTCGCTCTTGAAAATCTCTGGGATTCTCCAGAAGACTCTCTTGACATCAAGGCAATTAATAAAGGAATGGTGCAGAGAACATTTTTGGGGAGAAACAGTAAAGAAGGGAGTTTGACAGATCAATTCCTTGACCATTAGATCATCCCTCTGTATGAGCCTTCCTTAGATGTCATCCAAGGCCCTCTACCTAGACAGTTATATAAAAAGTTTAGATATGGGATTTTGCCCAAGCAAGAGTATACAGCTAGATGGGCAAACTCCAAGAACTTCAATACTATCTGCCCTGTCTGTGATAGTGCCTCTGAATCACTAAGTCACATTTTATTCTTTTGTGTGGTTTATAAAGTCCCACGGAGAAAAAATGGATCATCCTACTTTGTAGATTACTAAGAATAAGGTCATTGGTCCCAGCACCTAGGATACTAATAACAGATACACGGGAGGTGATTGTTGGTTTAGCAAAATATTTGCATGGTACAGGATTCACACAGTGCAAAATATGCTAAGTGGTATGCTGCTGTTTTTGTTTTTATATATTTAAAGTAGTCATTAGATAACATTGCATGAAATGTTAATCCTTTGGAATCCAAGACATGAACTTGTGTATAACTCGATTGTGATTTAATTGATCATTTTAAATATTCAAAGTGTTTTATGAGAATGCATATGGACATTTTTAGCTGTATATTTATAAAAAATTATGTTTTTTCTTTTGTATGTTTTATGGATACTGAATATGAAACAAACAATTGAACTGCAATCAGTGACCACAGGCCTGGGTCTCAGAGTCTGCCTAACTACGTATTTCAGAGTCGGGATTGATGTGGCGTTCATAACCGGCAAATTAGTTAATAAAGATGCAATTCTGTTTTTATACACGAATGTATCATTCATATTGACATTGATGTTCTCAATATTAAGATTCCCCCCTCTAGTTTAATTTTCAACTACACAATCTAACCCATACTTCATGACATTTACTTTATTGGGGACCTGTTGTTCTTTGAGTTCGCTTTTGACAATCACTACTTTCCTAGTTACTTGCATTCTACCCAATTTGAGGACTGCGGTTTTACAGCAAGAAATCCCCAATTGTATGGATCCACACAAAAAGAAGAGCACAATGAAAACTGGCAACAACGATGAGCACAGACCAGAAAGCCACCGGGGGAGCCAGGAGAACCAATTAGAGAACCACTTCTGCTCAAAGGCACCTCCCTCCTCACACATGTCTCTTCGTAAATGGTGCAGAATTTGGATGGCAAGAGTCAATGTCAATGTCATTCCCTGGAATAAACGTGCAGCCGGACACACACATCTTGGCACACACACCCCTCCCTCCATCGCGATCATTAAGTCTAACACATACCGATGCTGTATCACCATGAGGCAGATTGCTCCAAGTTCTTCCTTGATTGAATTAAGGCCGAGCTCAGGGCTGTTCATCTTTTTAAGCATTGCTCATCTGGTTATTTGGAGCCAGCGAGCATTAGCTTTTGTACGCAGGGTAAAGAAGGGTTCAGACACCCCCCCCCCCCCACCGATACCTATGTGTCCGTGAAGAGTTTGAATTCTTCTAGAATGTCCTTGCACTGAGCCCACCAAAATAATCCACAGTTCTTCTTTCACGAGCCTGATGCAGCAGGTTCTCTTCTTCCTTAGAGGGGGCTGGTACAAATCTGACAGTTCTTCTCTGGGAATGACCAGGGTCGGGGTGTGTATGGTGATAAGGGAACAAAATCTGCACCATCCGGGGATGAGCTGAGTGTAGGCAAACTCACCACATTGCCAGTAAATATCCATCAGCGCGAAGGTGCCTTATTGCATATCCTGAATGTGCACGATTGTGCCCAGTGGAAGAGTTCCTTTACCTCTGAAATACAAGGAATACAGTGTAAGTTTCTGTACAATTAATGGTTGCCCCTTCCCTTCTAGCCAAGTGTATCCACCCACCTCGGTATCCCAGATTTCCTGACATGGGGTGGTGATGCTTTTGTTCAACCCTCCTTCATGAGACTCATTTCCCTTTGTATCGTCGAGTTGGACGACCCTACACAGGAACTCCATACGGAGTTCCCCTTGTTGTCAAAGAACCCTGCCCCAGATAATCTAAGGGACACACAAGGACCACAAATGGAAGCAGGAGCGGATGTGTTTGTGCACTGAGTTTTGGGTTTCGCGACCTCTAAGAATCTCTTCTCTGGGAAGTCTTGCGGCCAAACAGTATCCTCCTCTATCGTGCCCTTTCTGTGCATCCTACCTAGCTCAGTTTGGATAGCGCTAGGCTCGGTGAAAAGGTATAGAGACATTGGGCTGGTCTCGTATTGGGTCAAATTCACTACTACTCTGGGGTTCTACCTTGTTGGATTGGATTTTGGCCCTAATTCTGCATAGGTATAAGTGGAGAAGGTATTGTGCTTTTATGTGGGCTACCTCTTGGGACAAGCAAAGTTTGTCTGCGCCTACTGCAAGCGGTATCCGTGAACAGACGTAACAAGACCTGGCTGATGTCCGGGAGCACACTGCAGTCATGTGCTGATACCACATTTTGTGCAAGAGGGTGCTGTGTAGTCCATGTGGGATGCTAGTGTTTGGGTTGGTGTAATTGTAAGTGACATGGGAGATATCCCTGCGCAAGTACTGTGACAGTTTTTGAACGGACTCCATTTGGCCAAGGAAGTCCTTTAGCAGTGAATAGCAGCTCCCGAAATCGACAGAGTGTACATAGAAGTGCAATAATACATAACTTGTTATTGAACGTTTCAAGTCTTGGTATGAATCCAGGGGAGGGGTCTGTGGTCCTCTGGGGATAGGGGTTTCTTTTTTATCAGTTCAAACCAAAGGTTCACCGTGCAGTTCATAATCTTGATTTGCACACTTTAGATCTGTGGTGGGGTGTTGATGTGGCAGCTGAGAGGTGGCGCACCTGGAGGTTCTGCTGTAGACCTGTTGAATAAGAACTTGGTTCATTTTGTTAATTCAGAAAACATTACATGTGTGGCGCTGTCAATTTTTAACCAGGGTTCTTGTACTTCCCTTGGGGGTGTGTTCTCCACACTCCATTAATGCAATTTTAGTGAGGCACCAGAGGGTGGCCCCTGTTATAGTATCTTTTTGATAGTTAAAACTTAAAGGTGGCTTATTGGTAATCAGATGAATAATCTCTTATGAACTGTTGAACCCCCACCCTCTTTGTACCTAACTGGGTGCTTGGATTTGTGGAAAACGTTTATGTAGTGGCCTTCTGATCCTAGGGATGTATTGCATCAGTTTTTAGCTAGGGTTCTATGGGCCCTGCCAGTTTTTCAAGAACATGTCTCTCCTTGTGTGTGCACGGGGGCACCGTCGGTGTGGACTGCGTCTTTCAACCTACAGGTGCGCAGACCTGTACGTGGAGGGGGTGTGTCGCTGTGAAGTGTTGGTGGTGGTTGCAATGTGCCCCGAGATCACGTGTGTGTATCCCTCAAATCCCGGCGTGCAACGTGACCCTCCCTTGTGGCATAAGATATCTCGACTCTGCCCTTTCTCTACAGACTTCTTTTGGGCTAACTTTGGGCTTCTATTGTTGGTTTTTGGGTGTTTCCCTAGGTCTCGCATGACCTGCTACCTTATTTATCATGAGGCAAAGGGGATCGGAAAGTTGTTGGGTGGCCCCCTGATTATGCCATCTTGTGGTGTCCGAGGTCGGGCATACTGCTTTTTCCAGATGGCGCATGTGAGGCTTGATGCATTGGTTAGTTGCTAGGCCTGAAACGGGGATGAGAGCATTCAGCGTTCTACTCTCACCTGGAGCTGTGATGGACACAGGGAATTCCCCTCTCCCAGGCACCCCCCTCTCCCTTGGACCACGTCTTGCTTCCTTTCAGGGCATTTGGACCTGCTGTTCCTGGCTTGTGGCCAGGAACTTCTAACGAGCAGGTATTTTGCTATTTTGGAGGGGTATGGCCCGGTGGCCAGACTTTGGAGATTTGGAAAACGTGAGAAAACATTGCTAGGATCATAAGAACGTGGAGAATCCGGGGCTAAGGCCAAAAACCTTCACCAAAGTCTGCCTAGTGATGATGTTGAACTGGGACTGCCCCAGCAATTCTGGGACCCTTGGCTACTCTGGCGAACCTCCCGACTTGCGAGGCGCCCGCATGGCGCTGAGTCACTTACTGGTTCTTGTGTGTGTGCTGTGGAGGTTGTGGGGAGTTCATTATCCCAGGTGTACGGGTATCCTGGATCCTGCCATTGGACATGAAAAGGGGCCTCCGTTGAGTGGAGACCTGGTTTTCGGAGGCGCTGTTGGGGCTACACACCATGAAGGAAATATCGGTCCTGGGCCGGGTATTCGAAAATGGGGACCTTTTGATCTGGTAATTGGAACCCGTCCCCATTGATTTTGGACACGGGGACCTGGGTGCCTGGTTTTTTAAGTAATTGTCTCGGAGCTGCCCCGCCCCCTCGTCAGACTGCCCTCTCCCTGGGGTGTGGCCAGCCAACCCCACCCTGGGGAATCAGTAGCAGAGTGGGGCCTTGGCACCTGCAAGTGCCTTTGATGGTGACCTTTAATGAGGATACCCGTTTGACAGAACACATACAGCAGCCCTGAAACCCTAGACGCAAGTAAAAGTTTGTATTCCCAACGTTCTCATTGGTTCTTCTTTTGGTTTGGTACAATTTTTGGGGAGATATGGGTGGTATTTGTTCTGGAGGCTGATCTTAACACACATTTTGACTTTGTTTGTGTGAAGGTATTACCTCCCCAGACAGTTACCCCTCCCTGCCGAGGCTGTGGCCCCGGTCCCTGTTAGGCTGAGTTCCTTCCCTGTCGATGGTTGCTGCTGCCACGTGTTTGTCCAACTACCTGATCCCTGCTGCGGAGATGCAGCAGGTGAATGGCCTCCCTGTGGATAAATGTCAGGTAAATTTGGGTTTCCCTGTTCTTGGCTTTGTGGATGAACCTTTGTAGGGTTTTGTGCTGGCTGGCCTTGGCCCATCGATCTTTGTTTGTGGCATGCTTGTAACCGGCATCTATCTGCCAGGTGGCACATCCTGTGGCAATAGTAACATTCCATAGGGTCTGGTTAACACCAACTTCCCTGGCCTCCACCGCTATAGCTAGGTTGACACCCTCTGCGGTTGAGCTCTCTTTAAGAATGGTGCCATTTGCACGATCGTGGCCAACGCGGGCCCCTCAAAGGCAGTCTTTTTTAATTTGTGTTAGACCAATTTAGTAGACTCTCTCTCTGGGCCTTGCTCCTGTTTGGGGATCACCCTCGCTCATGGGTCGCTGAGGGGGGGGGGGAGGGGGGGTGTGACTGTCCGCCCATCCCATAATCTGCCTTCCTCCACATGCGGTCGGCGGGCACATTTTCTTGCAGTAACTTTCTGCCTTTTTTACGTGCAACATTCTTTACGATAGCTACGTGTTCGGGTAACGTATTCAACAACGGAAAGGGTTCCTTAAGCATGGCAAGTACACCACATAGCACCAAGCAGCCTCGTCTTCACCACCTCTAGGTGCTCGGAGGTACCATGGTGGTGGCACAGGCTGAGCTCGGCGTTTCACAACGCCACTGCCCCCACATGCCTTGCCGCCGTGTCTTGTTTTGTACCAGGGAACCCAGCAAGTGTGTGTATAGCGCAATCACAATTCTTTTCCTTCTCAAATACCCTATTGGCTATGAAGGCTTTTGTCTTTTTAGCCGCCTCAAATAGGAGGCAGTGCGCATGACATTTCCACAGCCTAACAAGTTTGCAAATATCTAAGAATTTCCATATACTCTATGCGCACCTCAGTGAAGGTGGTCTGGTTGGTAGATGGTGTCTTTGCTTGTATAGTTGTGATGTGGGGTGTTTCAATGACACAGGTCCTAGAGAGGATGCCCCAGGGAATGAGCAGGTCATGGTCCCATTGTCGGAAAACTGGATGGTCATTTTTAGTTTGGCTAGTAAATCTAACAGATTAGTCAGGGATGAGGGATGATATAACTGTCCTCTCATTTGATTCCCTCCTATCTCTAGTTCGAGGGGTTTCGTGAAGGGGATCCTTGACACCGTACCCAAGAACCCTTGTAAAACTGTAGTGTCTTTTGATAAGGGGACCATCCCTTCCCTTAGGCATGACCTTGCTGTCCCTGTGTCTATTACAAAGATGTTTGGTATATTATTCACGAGTACCGTGACTACTGGTTTTTCCTCTGATCAGCATGTGGTTGACAGTAAGGGGCGTGTGTGGTTTCGTGCCTCTTCTACTTCGAGCATCAGTACCCATCTTTCTCCCTTGGTTGACTGGGCAAGTCCTGTAGTCTCAGCCTAGTCATCGGTTCCTGGGGGACTGGGGCTCCCTTCCTCACCCCCACTGCCTGTATCACTGTCTAGAACCGCCACAACTCTCCCTGTCACTCATGCATGTTTGCCTGAGCCAATGGGAGCACGTGTTCTCGATGCCGCTAAGGTTCTATGTGTTGGACGCGAAGGACGGGGGGGTTCGAGCTCCTTTGGCCTTTCCACTGGACTTGGGTTGCGCTGGAACTGTCTGGGCATGCTGGCTTGCTAGTTTCTTATGCTTGGGCCTAACTGTTCATTGTTCGGCGGGGAGCCCGCCGGCTCCTCCTACTGGTGGATTGGAATATTCTAATGCAGGAGGGACTGGTGTGAGCGCTTCCATACCTGCATATGGTGGGGGAGGTGCCAACCCTATGCTTACTATCTGTAATGTTAGAATATTGATAGTTCCAATAATGCCTCTCTCCTGTCTTTCTTTTGACCAGTGTATTTAGTTTGCATGTGTGTTCTCATACGTTCAATTGCGTTAGCGTCAAAAGTTCCCTCCTTTGGCCAGGGAAATGTGTGTGCCTTCATGTGTGCACGCCATTCTTGCCAAACCTAATTACGTTTTTGAGCCTGTGTGGGGAACCTAGTTTGAATGTGCTTTAATGGTGACTGCATGATAAGGCTGGAAGTTTTAGTGGAGTACATCTTAGCTTCTTTTTGATGAATCTTTGGTTTTGATCTAATCATGGGGGAAAAATATACATGGTGTACTTCTTGTATTTACCTTACTATGAGCTCAGAGCTATCTACAGGTGCATCAACATGTCAATATGAACATTTCGTTAACACAATTATCAATGCATGTGAAGGGTTGCAACATAGGTTAAAAAGTGCAGCTGTCGATAAAACTGTATCTTGGTTTTTGGCGCCAAATATAGGTTGTGAGAAATAGCAACACCCTCTTATGAAACATTGAGTCATCGACTGAAAAACACAATATTTAGGACAAAAAACATTTTAAAATAATTAACAGCACCATAACATCACACATACATTACTTCAATCTCAACAAAACTGACAGAGAAAATATTATGACTTTCTCAAAAATCTCTTATCCCGCTCCCAGCGCATGCTATCTTGTGACCAGGGGAAGATCTGTGCGGTACACGGAACTTAGTGAGCCTGATAGTCTGCCAATATCGGATACAGGACAAAGGTAATAAAAGTTTGCTGAAAAAGGGAATAATTCGAGAACCACAGGCCCCTCTTGGCCATACACATGTTACAGCTAGTTTCCCAGGTCCAAATCTTTTTCCCTAAATGTCCTAATCGCACCCTGTATCACACACAGGGGCCAGGCATACCATCTGCATCTCGCCCAGCGGTCCAAGAGTACCGTCTGTGTCATGCCCAGCGGAAAAAGCATACCATCTGTATCATGCCTAGAGGTGCACGAGACCAACACCTATCGCACCCTGTATCACACCCAGGGGCCAGGCGTACCATCTGAATCTCGCCCAGTGGTCCAAGTGACCAACACCTCTCACTCCTTTCAGATACCAACAGTGTTAAGAAACCGGTGGCATTGAGAAACCCTTTTAGACTAAAAAAGAAGCTTGAGATGCCAACTCCCTCCAATCAGGATAGCTTTATCACAAAAATAGATTCCTGGGAGCCATAAATGGCTATACAATAAATACTCACTTTTCCTAGCGTGCTATCGGAAAAAGGTGACTTCAGCAGGATTGCCTCCGAGGCCCCCTTACGACTTACTCAGCTAGGACATATAAAATAGGTAATATGCCAGATTTCTGTCAGTGGCAGGGTGCTCAGGTTATCTTTTTATGCTTCTCCCTAGTTTGTCTTACGTGAAATGCTTAATAAGGTTCGGATATAGACTCTTACCCTCTGTGATGGCTGCTTCTGAACCTCCGCCCTGCAGATTCAGCAGAACTTCCAATAAATTGCGGTGTCTGCTCAACTTCCTTGAGGCATAAATGTGAATCCGGGCTGGGTATCCTTCCTTCGGCTGCAGTCAGGTTTGAGGTACCAATCAGCTCTGGTAGTGCCTCGCCAAAATGTTGCTTGAAGAACAAGTTACTTACCTTCGGTAACGATGTATCTGTAAGACATATTTTAGTTATAGATTCCTTACCTTAGAATTACCCCCAGGTGTCAGACTGGATCCAGAGAACTTGTCTTCAGCAATACCCCTGCACGTTGGTAGGTGGCGTCGGTCGACTCCGCGACCGCCGTTGGCATCATGGTCACCGGGATGACGTCGCAGTGCCTACTTAGAGGCCGCC
This sequence comes from Calotriton arnoldi, assembly GCA_963921515.1. Lineage (NCBI taxonomy): Eukaryota > Metazoa > Chordata > Amphibia > Caudata > Salamandridae > Calotriton > Calotriton arnoldi. The sequence continues at coordinate 691,996 of CAWUFW010008052.1, read as the reverse complement.
CCTGCACGCTGACGTCAGTTCTGACAACTGTTCACGCCAGAAGCGCAGAGCCATGAAAGACAGTGACCACTGGTGCGCCACACTAGGGCCCTACAAGGGAGTCCCTATCCCTAGAAGTCAGTTCGCAGAGCGGGGAGGATGGGTAGGGCGGTAAGGAATCTATAACTAATATATGTCTCTTACAGGTACATCGTTACCGAAGGTAAGTAACTTGTTCATCTGAAAGAGACTATTAGTTATAGATTCCTTACCTTAAAATAGATATCCCAGCAATACCATCCCCGGAGGAGGGTCTGCGAACCAAGTTCACACCAGAAAGTCCTGGAGGACAGAACGGGCAAAGTAGCCATCCCTCCGGACTTGACAATCCAGGCAATAATGTCTGGTGAATGTGTGCATAGAAGCCCACATGGCTGCCTGGCAGAAATCGATGAGTGGAACTCCACGCGACAAAGCAGTAGTTGCTGCCGTAGCTCTAGTAGAATGAACTTGCAGTCCCACTGGAGGTTCCTTTTTAGCCAAAGTGTAACAAATCATGATACAAAGGACTACCTTGTTTGGCACCCACATAGCCAACAAAGAGTTGAACGTCCACCAGGACGTGTGGTCAAGATAGAAAGACAGCGCACATTTGGGTCCAGACAGTGGAGTCTCTCCTCCTCCTTGGAAGGGTGCAGAGGTGGGAAAAAGGTGGGCAGAGTAATAGTCTGTCCGATGTGAAAGGGAGGCGCAACTTTAGGCAGGAATGAGGGCCTCATTCGAAGCACCAATTTGTCCGGATGGACTGAGAAGAAAGGGGGCTTAGAAGAAAGACCTGAAGCTCACTCACTCTGCGAGCAGAGGTGATGGCAATAAGGAAGGCAGTCTTAAGAGTGAGAAGCTTAAGAGGACAGTTGTGAAGAGGCTCGAAGGGAGGGCACATAAGGTAAGTCAAAACAAGGTTCAAGCACCACTGAGGCATTATGAAAGGAGATGGAGGAAAGAGATGAATAATGCCTTTAAAGAACCGACTTACAATAGGGGACTTGAACAAAGAGGGCTGATCTGGTAGCCAAAAAAAAAGCAGAAATGGCTGCCAGATAGCCTTTAAGAGTGCCCAGAGCAGAGCCCTGCTGGGCCAAAGAAAGAAGGAACAAAAGAACCTCAGAAAGAGGGGCAGAAAGGGGATCCACAGCCTTTGCTGTGCACCATGTGACAAACTTGTTCCATCGACAGGCTTATACCGTCTTAGTGGAGGGATGCCTGGCTGCCAAGATTACATTACAGACTTCAGGAGGAAGGTAAAAAGCTGTCAACTGTCGCCGCTCAATCTCCACACAAGGAGGTGGAGGCTGGACAGGTTCGGGTGGAGGACTGTCCTCTGCTGCTGCGACAGAAGATCCTCCCGAAGGGGCAGTCTGATCGGAGGATCGATGGCCATGCTCAGGAGTTCAGGGTTCTTCGTGCCCAGTCCGGAACCACAAGAATACCTTAGGCCTGGTCGCGCTTGATCTTCAGCACTTGGGGCAGAACTGGTACAGACAGAAAGGCGTACAGGAGGCCGCAGCTCCACTCGCGACGAAAAGCGTCGCCGAGGAAGTGCCCCCTTGGAAACTCCAATGCGCAGAACTGCTGACATTGCACGTTCTCTTCGGTGGCGAACAGATCTAACCAAGGCTCTCCCCACCGCTGAAAGCGACCTTGCACCACCTCTGAGTGAAGACGCCATTCGTGATCCACCAGGTACCGGCGGCTGAGTTGGTCTGCCCTGGCGTTCAGAGAACCTGCCATGTGTTGAACCACCAGGGTAATGCCCTGATGTTCCAGCCATGTCCTAAGGCGAAGAGCCTTTTGACAAAGGATCCACGACTCCACCCCGCCTAGTTTGTTGCAGTACCACATGGCGGTGGTGTTGTCCGTGAACACCTGCACTGCCTTCCCCTTGAGAGAGGGAAGGAATGCCTTCAGTGCCAAGCGAATCGCCCGGAGCTCCAACAGGTTGATATGGAGCCCGGAC
>CAWUFW010008052.1:80000-85000 GCA_963921515.1 Calotriton arnoldi | reverse complement strand
CCAATGCAGAGATTTTATTACACTTAACTCCCACCGGAAAAAACGCACCCTAAGACCCAAAGCAGAATGTAGTCATACTTCGATCCCATCCAAAAAAATCACATGTGGTAAGATTTAAGCCCCCCCACTCACAAGTGAGTATGCTCAGTAAAGCAACACAGCTACCGGACCCAATGAGAAGTGTCTCCTTACCTTGATATGGCTGAGAAAAACGGCGACCTCGAACAATCTCCTCTGAGGACGAAGACGGTATGTATTGTATTCACGCGCCGCTTCATTTATATAACCCATGCTGGAATCCTAATTGAACACAGCTGCAATATTATTCAGCACACCGGAAGTCAATATTACTAACTCGCGGGGATGCCGAATATAGCCGCCATCTTGTAGTGGCCAATAATTCGAAAGAAAAAGTACAAATCTATGGTCTACTTGGCATAAATGTTCATCCTGAACACTGCGGTTAAGAACAGCATACATCTAATAAATTATGTTTTTATTCACGGTGAATTTTGGTGTAAAATATATATATCCAAAAAGAACGTTCTGAATGACGGGACGAAATTACCAAATGCCAACATTAAAAATGTCAACATATTCTATTCACTCGATCTTTGATTAGTAGAAAAAAGTATATACCAATCTTGTAGATAGCAATCTTAATAGAGTCAAAATCTGTAATAACTTCGAGTTTATCATGATCTCCAGACAGTACAACCGCCATCTTGGAATAGTCCAATGTCTGATAGTATATGTATATATTCAACAGCAGTGTTGATGTGAAAAAAGAAGAAAAGTGGGGCACTCCCAATAACAAGCCAAAATTTAGCAAAGGCGAATATTACAAATATTTCAATATTTTTATCCATTAGATCTTAAATCAATGGAGATAAAACATATATACCCCTAACAAATTATGACGCCACAAAGATTCTTGACAATATGCCTTTGACCCTAGTCACGGGTGGTGGTTAAGACACCCAATATCATGTGTCAGAGCAAAAGACAAAGAAAAAATAATATAACAAGAGAGCTTAACAACAGAATGAAAGAGAAAAGAAAAAGGAAAAGAAAGAAAGATAAAAAAATGTGCATTACAACAATCCAATACACTGGATACATATCTCGAGCAATCATCCAATTGTAAATAGATGTAACTATGGCCAATCCATATAAAGATGCACGAACAGAATCATCAATTTGCGTATGCATGCAAGCCCTATTATTCGCATACAACCCTTATCCAGAGTATCATAATGATTACCATCCCCTCTACATGTTTAAAGGAAGTAATGCATTTCCTCATCACTATTATGGCCCAGTTCAACACAACGTAGTTTGCATATCCATCCTGCCTCGTTTTTTCTTAGGGCTAATTCCCTATTTCCCCTCTCGTGTGGGCTGGTGTATGGTCAATACCCATAAACCATAATGCGCTATCACCTGGATGGTTCTTTTGCATGTGGAATGTCATGGGGTATTTATAATCGCCATTTCGTATTGCACGTAGGTGCTCCTGTATTCTCAATTTAAGGGGTCTTATGGTGCTGCCCACGTAGATTTTATTAAAGGGCAGCCCAGAATATATGTAACATACCTCGTGTTGCAATTGATCAGGTGGTGAATGTAATAAACCCGCTCAGTGTTAAATTTGAAAAACTTGGTTTTATCTTTCCCAAATATGCAGATGTTACAATTTTTACAGGTGAAGAAACCCTTGATTGAATGTGACAGCCAAGTCACTGTCCTTGGCATGGTGATGTAACTGGGGCACAACAAATCTCTTAAATTCTTGCCCCTCCTATACGTTATTTTTGGTTTTGTTGCCAGTATCTCTTGTAAAGTGGGTACTTCAGTTAGTAAATGCCAGTGTTTGCGTAGTACGTTATAAATCCTATCGCTGTTGCTATTAAACTGCGTGATGAAAGATGTAGGAGCCCTACTAGACTTAACTGAGTCCTTAGTTCTCAGAGTAGCATCTCTAGAGATTTGAGCAATTTTTTTTCAGCTTTATCCAATTTATCTCGAGGGTAGCCACGTGCTAAAAAACGCAGTTTAGTTCGTTTGATGTTTTCGGAGAAAGTCTCCGTACTGCAATTTCTCCTCATACGTGTCATCTCCCCATACGGGATATTATTAATTACGTGTTGGGGGTGTGCACTGCATGAATGTAAGGTACTATTACAAGCTGTATTTTTCCGATGAATTGAGCTTTGTATGCAGTTGTTCTGGATAAAGAAAAGAATATCCAAGAATTCAATTCGTTCTCCACTAAAATTAATAGTTAGTTGTACATTGAAGGGGTTTTCATTGAGGAAGGCATGATACTCCAATAGCTCCGAGGCAGGTCCATCCCAAAGCATGATAACATCGTCGATGTACCTGCCCCAGAATACAATATGTCCTGTCCAGTTTGCAGCGTGACGGCCCCAGGCACGCTCCCGCTCATACCAACCCATGACGAGTCCGGCATAAGCGGGAGCAAACCTGGAGCCCATCGCCGTGCCCTGTATCTGGTGATACCATTGTGCATCATGTAGAAAGAAATTTTTGGACAGGATGATATTTGTCTTTTCTAATAAGACTTCATTATGTCTATAATGGTCCGCAGTTCTTTGCCCCAGGAAGAATTCTAAAGCTTTTATACCGAATTCCTTCCTGATGCAAGTATAGAGACTAGCCACATCCATCGTTACAAACAATAAAGTTTCAGACCAGGCAAGACCATCAAATTTATTTAAGATGTCTTTGCTGTCTTTGATGTACGCTGGTAGGTTGCAGACCAATGGTTGTAAAAATTGGTCTACATATTCTGACAGCTTCTCTGTTGGGGAATTAACCCCTGAAATAATTGGACGTCCCGGTGGAAATTGGCCCCCCTTATGTACTTTGGGAAGCACATAGATACATGGAAAAGAGGGTTCACTCAACATCAGATATTTATATTCCTCATCGCTTAATAGACCAATCTCCCGCCATTCCACCAATCTCATATTAATATGAGCGCTCAAAGTGTTAATGGGGTTCCCTGGGGCCTTCCTGTAACATGCGGTGTCTGACAACTGACGGTCAATTTCCTTCATGTAACTCTCCCTATCCATTATCACCACATTTCCCCCCTTGTCCGCTTCGAGAATGACAATGGAGGGGTCTGATCTTAAGTGTTTCAATGCCTTGTTTTCCTCTACTGAGAGGTTAAACTTTACTTTATTTATGGGCAATGGATGCTCCAGAATTTTATGAAAACCCTCAGTAACTCTCTCCCTAAAGAGATCTATATTGGGATGAGTCCCTGCTGGAATAAATTTGGATCGTGATTTTAACCCACTATCGATTTGTATGTTTTCTGAAATATCCAATTCAGCTCTCAACGTATCTACCTCAATCAGTGTATCATCCTGTAATGACATCATCAACTGTAACGTATGTAGATCTGAAACAGTATGGGTAGGTGGTACATATTCCCCCATATTCTTAATACATACAACAGGATTCCGGATGAAGTGATCTTTCAATTTTAATAATCTGGTAAATTTGTACAGGTCCACAAAAAAATCTATGTCATTACCAAATTGGGTGGGGCAAAACCCCAGACCCTTACTTAATACGGATATCTCAATTTCTGACAACACTCTAGAGGAGAGATTAACAATCATAAGTTCCTGTATAGAACCCCCTCCCCTTGTCTTGTGATATTTTCTAAGTTGTCTTTGACCTTGTTGACATGGCAATTGTGTCGTTCCGCACCCTTTTGTTTCTGCCAGTGTTCCTGCCATCTCCCCCCCCCCCCTTCTTGTTTTTGTTCTTTTCTGATGGTTTTCACCCCTAATCTCAATCGCTCCATTTCCACTAAAAAAGTGGATCGGTTTTCAATGTCAGATGCGCCTGGTGTCTCTTCCGTGTTTACCGAACTGGCCACAGAGGATATGGAACTAGTACTATCAATGGAAACTAATTCAGATGTTTCCTCTCTTTGTCTTTTCCCTTCCCCTGCTACTTTCAAATTATCATATCTGTGGGAGAATGTATAAATTCTCCCATCATTATAGTCCTTGTCATCTCTCTTGATTTGACTTTTTTGTCCCTTAGGTAAATTTGATATTCATCTAGTATTTTATCTAAAATATCATAATTCTTTTTTATTATATCTTTTAAGTTAGAAGTTGCAATCTCTTTCTCAAGTTCTTCTATTTCAGACTGTAACTTACAGCCTTTCATCTCTGCGTTTTTAATCAATATACGCATCATATTAAATGATGCGTTATGAAGATTTTCCTCCCATTCCTTTAAAGACTCTGGGTCAAGGTCCTCAAATGTTGGGAAGATTAAAAATCTGAGGCCTCGTGGGATCTTATCATTCTCAATATATTTCGCCAAGGTGGTGCCGTCCCACCACCTGGACATTTCTTGTTTTTTTAGTTTTTCCAACCTCAAACTTTGTTTTTAAACCCTCTATTTTTACAACATTACTTGGCGTGCTTCCCACATTTTGTTTTGAGGGAAAGAGGTCCTGAGCTAGTTCCTGTCTTCTATCCTTGAAATTAGGCATATCTGTGGTAAATATTAATAAGAGTAATAATAAGGCAGGCCAGTGCTTACACAGGGAGTAAATTTATGAAAAACACAAGTTTGGCAGTGTACCCCGTAAAGACCTAGCACCTGACCCACTATCCCTAATTAATGTAATAGGATTTCTCCAATGATAGTGTGTGCACACCGTTAACACACCCACTGCCGCGGTGCAATCCAAGACAGGATTATAACAAACAGACTAAAACGCAAAGGTGCACCACTTAGTAGCAAGAAACAATAGACACATCACAAAGCATCAAGTCCGTGTCCATAATATTTTCCATATATTTTCTTCTTTTATTTTTCAAAATATTCTTGATATAAAAACCACAGCCGACGCGTTTCGTCCAATAATGGACTTCTTCAGGGCTGTAAATTTGACAAACATATATATGTACATAAATATATATATATAAAAGGACATCACC
>CAWUFW010008052.1:15000-75000 GCA_963921515.1 Calotriton arnoldi | reverse complement strand
GTCAAAGGTTATATTAGGGTGTGAGAAGATGCATCAAATTATAACATGGATGATGTCATCAGTGATGTAATATGTGACGTCATCAGCAGTGCATTGCGGGGTGCGAGTTATAGTTAGCTGAACTAACTATAACGGGAGAATTTCTATGGTTTTGTACGAGTGAAATGTCCAACTAACTATAACGTCCCTGAAACCTATGGTTTTTTCAGTGAATTTCAAAGGTTTTTAAAATGCTAATTTCTAACTATAACGTGCCTGAAACCTATGGTTTTTTCAGTGAATTTCAAAGGTTTTTTTAAATGCTAATTTCTAACTATAACGTGCCTGAAACCTATGGTTTTTTCAGTGAATTTCAAAGGTTTTTAAAATGCTAATTTCTAACTATAACGTGCCTGAAACCTATGGTTTTTTTAGTTGAATTTCAAAGGTTTTTTAAATGCTAGTTTCTAACTATGCCTAGAGAGGTAGGACATGTGAAGAAAGAAGAAAAAACGCACAGAAAGAAGCAAAACAAATGCAGAAACAAGCAACAGAAGTCCACAAAGACGAAGAAAAGTGCAGGAAGAAGCAAGACGTGCAGAAAGAATCAACAGAGTAGCAGAAAGAGGCCTTGTTGCAAAATCATCCTGTGCCCACAACTTTTTCAGACGGGTACTGGTGATAACTGGCCATGACTAACCAGGCCTAGAGCCAGTGCTATGCTAAAAGACACTTAGAATACAGTGAAAACACCTACATACACTAGGGAACACTATGCGTTGGGGTACCCCTCTGATTAGCATGACCTCTGTAAGTCCCTAGTACATAATAGGGCAGGGGATTAAAACTAAGTAACTAACTTGTCACATGAGGCCCTACCCCTCCCTTCACCACTGTGCAAACGCGCCCCGTGGCGCGTTTTAAGTTGGGGATAAAGTCCCCTTGAATCCTGAGGGTCCCTGAGGCCCAACTAGCCACCAGGTACCTCCAGTAAGCACTACAGAGCCGCGTTGCAGAGAGGTGGTCCGAGGCCACGTCCCTTTTTACACCTCTCTGCAACGCAGCTCTGTGGCGCTAACTGGAGGTAACTGGTGGGCTAGTTGGATCCCAGGGACTCTCAGGATTCAAGAGGACTTAATCCCCCAACTTAAAACACACCACAGGGCGTGTTTGCACACATGTCACCTCAGGCCCCACCCCCTCCCTTCACCACTGTGCAAACGCACCCCGTGGCGTGATTTAAGTTGGGGGATAAAGTCCCCTTGAACCCTGAGAGTCCCTGGGGCCCAACTAGCCCACCAGGTACTTCCAGTAAGCGCCACAGAGCTGCGTTGCAGAGAGGTGTAAAAGGGGCGTGGCCTCTGAACACCTCTCTGCAACGCAGCTCCCTGGCGCATACTGGAGGTTCCTGGTGGGCTAGTTGGCCCCCAGGGACCCCCAGTATTCAAGGAAGTACTTCCCCATCTTACAACGCGCCAGGGGCGCGTTTGCAGAGTGCTGCAGGGAGGGGCGAGGCCTCCGGCACGATGCCGGTCTTTTTTTTTTTTTTTAGAAGGGGTGCTGTGTGGCCCCCCTTTTTAATTATTTTGGGCCCTGGGGACCCCATCCCCCAGGGCCTGACCCCTTTTTTTATTTTAAAACGGAACGGGAAGGGGGCCGCGTGGGCCCCCCTCCGCGTGGCCAATTTCGGCCCAGGGACCCCATCCCCGGGGCATTGCCACATGTTTTATTTAATCTTTTTCATGGAGGGGTGCTACGTTGCCCCCCTCCTCAGGCCTCCTTAGGCCCCGGGGACCCCATACCCCGGGGCCGGCGTTTTAAAAAAAAAAATTTGTTGTTAATTTATTTATTTATAAAGTTTTATATAGCGCAAACTTGATCCCGAAGGATATCAGAGCGCTTTACAATTTGAGGCAAGGAAGGTAACAAATCAAAACATGAGTCTAATATGGTGAATCTAATAGGCATTGAATCAAATAGTGCACACATAACAGATCCTTTGTAAACCTGAGTGAACGGGGAATGGGCTATACGATGGAGCAAAGTGACATAAGGGGAGTAAGTACAATAATCATATACAGGAATAAAAACAAATACCAAAACAATAGACAAAACATGAGTCAAATGGGGAGTCTAATGGCATTGAATCAGATGGTGAACACCTACCAGATCATTTATACACCTGGGTGAACGAAGAGTGAGCTAGGCGATGGGGCATAATGACTTAAGGGGAGTAAATACACTAATCCTGTACAGGAATAATAACCAAAACAAAATAATAAACATATACAGGGATAATAATAAATGCTATGGTATGTCCGATGCGCTAAGATGGTGAATCTAATAGGCATTGAGTCACATAGTGCACACATAACAGATCCTTTATAAACCTGAGTGAACGGGGAATGGGCTATACGATGGAGCAAAGTGACATAAGGGGAGTAAGTACAATAATCATATACAGGAATAGAACCAATACCAAAACAATAAACAAACCATGAGTCAAATGGGGAGTCTAATGGCATTGAATCAGATGGTGAACCTCTACCAGATCATTTATACACCTAGGTAAACGAAGAGTGGGCTAGGCGATGGGGCATAATGACTTAATGGGAGTAAATACAATAATCATTTACAGAAATCATAACCAAAACAAAATAATAAACATATACAGGGATAATAACAAATGCTATGGTATGTCCGATGCGCTTAGAGCTAACAAATGTCTCTCATGTTAAGGTAAGAACTTGTTCATGAGGAATCTTTTGCTTCCAGTTTGAAAGCATCCTTTGAAGAGATCCTCCGAATTTCAGGTGGAAGAGAGTTCCAAATTTTTGGAGCAGAGCCAGAGAAGGCTCGTTGGCATGTTCTCTTTTTGCGGAAGATCTGTGGTTTTAAGAGGAGGGAATTTGCACTCCTTGACAGTCTACCCTCTCCGGATAGTTCTAGTTTTTGTGCAAGGTAGATGGGGGTTTTGAAGTGGAGGGCTTTGTGTGATAGGCAGGCAATCTTCAGTTGAATTCTAGCTTCGTAAGGTAGCCAGTTTAGAGATTTTAAAACCGGGGAGATGTGTGCCTTTCGCTTAGTGCCCGTAATCAATCTGGCCGCCGCGTTCAGTGACGCCTTTAGGGGAGCCAAAGTGTATTTGGGGAGGCCACATAGCGTAGCACTGCCATAGTCAAGTCTCGGCAAGACAAGCGCTTGGACCACTTGCTTGAAATCTGCTTGAGGTAGGAAAGGTTTGAGATTCCTAAGTGTTCTCAGAAGGTGGTTAGCTCCCTTGCACACGTTGCTAATGTGAGTCTTCATATTCAGATGCTTGTCCAGGGTAATTCCTAGAGATTTAGCTGAGTCGATAGTGCGGGGGGAGCAGTTGAAGGCGGTGAGTTGGTTCATCCATAGGTCGATTATAGGAGTATGTTTCGGGGGAGAGATGAGGAGGAATTCTGTTTTGGTGGTGTTTAGCAGTAGGTGGTTCTCAGTTAACCAGTTTTGGGTCGTCAATAGGGTGGAGTTGAGTGAGGTGATATCATCCGGGAGGAGATTTTCAGATAGAGTTGGGTGTCGTCTGCATACATATGGAAGCGAATGTCCAATGATTTTAGAACATTAGCTAATGGTTCCAGGAACAAATTGAAGAGAATGGGAGATAAGGAGGACCCTTGGGGAACCCCCATGCTGACTGGGGATGGCTGGGAGAGAGAGTGGTTCGCTTTCACTCTTTGGGTCCTGTGCTGCAGGAAGGACGAGAACCAATGCAGCACCTGACCCGAAAGGCCCATCCTATGCTCCAGAATGAATAGGAGGTTGTCATGATTGACAGTGTCAAATGTGGAGGAAAGGTCTAGTAGGATAAGGAGGCAGGATTCATTTCGATCGAGCATTATTAAGATGTCATCCATCACGTGGGTAAGAGCTGATTCAGTGCTGTGCCCACTACGAAAGCCAGATTGGTGTTGGTCCAGGAGATGGACATTTTTGATGTGCGCACATAGTTGTGACTGGACGCATTTTTCAAGGAGTTTGGCTAGAGTGGGGATGCTGGAGATAGGTCGGAAGTTGTTAAGATCTGTACTGTCAGCTGTGTTTTTTTTTAATATAGGTGTTACCTGAGCCTCTTTTAGGCAATCTGGGATCGTGCCTTGTGACAGAGATGCATTGACGATCTTTGTCCAGAATGGGGAGATTTCATCCTTAATCACTTTGAAGATGGTAGGTGGTAACGGGTCACTGAAGTGATTAGATGGGTTGATACTCCGAAGAACCTTTTTGATATCATTTTCAGTGAAGGGGGTAAAGGTGTCCCAGGAAGCGTTGTTCTTGATACCCCAGCTACATGGTGTTATCTTGTCTAGTACGGCCAGTGGGGGTGCAGGTTCATTAGGTAGCAGTAGAGCCCTCCTGGTTTCCAGATCCATGTTAATAAGTCTAGTTTTCTCAGTAAAGAAGGCAGCCAGATCATCACATGAGGGAGGTCTGACTTCCGAGGCCGATCGGTTAGGGCTACCACCGATTGTTGTTTAACCAGTTCAAACAGTTTCTTGGGTCGATTAGCCGCTTGGTTAAGTTGGGATCTGAAATACTCCGCCTTCGCTGTCTTGATTTGTTTGTTATATGAACTTCTGGCTGCTCTAAGGTTTTTTAGGTGGTCCGCAGATGGAGTGGTTCTCCAGGAACGTTCTATGGCCCTTAGATTGCGACGTTCCGAGTTTAGGTTGCCATTGAACCAAGGTTTAGATATTTTTTCAGGTGCATTTTTTTGTTGGAGTGGGGCCATAGAATCCATGATGTTGGAAATAGAAGAGTTGTAGAATTCTGTGAGAGCATGGACTTCAAGTATGTCCAATTGGGGAGAGAGGGCCCGATTACAGCGGGTTGCTAGGTCAGCTGTGTTGATATCTCTGAGGTCCCTTTTCCAAATCTTTGGTTTGGTTTTTGAGCCTTACTCTGATAAACCTCAGAGTTAATATGGAAGGAAATGATGTGATGGTCCGACCAATCACATGGTATGATGGAATCCAATGAGATGGTATGACCTTTGGAGATGATGAGGTCTAAGGTTTCCCCTTTAATGTGAGTAGGCTGGTCACAATGTTGAATCAATTTGTGGTCATTCAAGTAGGAATTGAGGCATGAGACTGCTTGGTCATTAGTGTTAGACCAGTGAAGGTTAAAGTCCCCAAGGTAGATGTGGGACTGGACTGAGTCCACATTGCCGGAGATGATTTCCATTAATTGTTCAATGAAGGGGAGATTGTCGCCTGGGGGTGATAGAATGTGTGTAGTTTGCAAACTAGATGATTGTTACTGGAGATGTTGAGACAAAGGTATTCGCAAGTTACTGGAGAAGAGGACTCTGAAAGGGAGACCGCAAGCGTGCTCCGATGTATACACGCTAGGCCACCACCCAGCTTCTTAACTCTGTCAAGACGAATTATGTCGTGGGTGGGGGCACCAAGAGGTCAAGAATTGGAGTGGACGAAGGGTTGAGCCAAGTTTCTGTGAGGATAATGATATCTATCTCATTCTGTTGTATGAGGTCGAAGATCTCGGACGCGTGTTTGCTAGCAGACCTACAATTGAGTAGTATGCATTTGAGTGGAGCCGGAGTATGGGGGGGGAGGAGTCTGAGTGATGTTTACTCTCTTGAGGTTATCGTTGTTTATGGCTCTGAGGTTGTGGTGGGCTACTCTGTTAGGGTTAGAATGAATGGTTTGAATTATTCCCTTTGGACTCGTGATGAAGTCCGTGTTGGACGAATAAGACTTGAGAAGGCAGTCAATTTCAATGGGCGTGAGACAGGACGTTCTTCTTGGGCGAGAGGCTGCGTTAGGTAGGGGAACAGAATTGGCGATGGTAGGTGATAGGGGATTGTCACAGCTCCCCGTGACCGTGGCGCTGGCGGGGGCTCTGGGCCGGTTCGGACTAGAGAGGAGGGGGCTTAACAAGGGGAGATATTCAAGTGGGAGGGCTTTCAAGCCGTGGAGTTCGAGGGAGAGACGGTGCAGCTGGCGGGAGATATCGTCCAAGCGTGCCAACAAGTCTGGGTGTTGGGAGAGGGAAGGGAATTGAGTGGTAAGATCTGGAGAGGGTGACTAAGTGTGTTAGAGGGGTCCGGGGCGGTAATGGGGGATACCCTGGGAGAAGGTAGGTCCCTGAATATGAGCGGTGTTCCAGGATGCATAGACCAGGAGGAGAATTTGTGGGAGGGGGCCGCGTGGCCCCCCTCCCGGGCCACTACTTGCCCCGGGGACCCCATTCGCCGGGGCTGGCCCTATCCGTTGGGGACCGTGGGGGGACCCCAACTCCCCCATGGTCCCGCCGGCTCCCCGCCTCCTGCGGGAGCCGGCATTGCTTTTCCACACGGGGAACTGCTTAGATGCAGCTCCCCGTGTGGAAAAGCAATTTGCTTTGAATTTTGGAAGAGAGAGCAGGTTTCCTGCTCTCTCTTCCAAAATTCAAAGCAAGTTTGCTATGACAGGATGGGAGCCGCGAGGCTCCCGCCCTGTCACAGCAAACAGCAGTGTCCCGGGGGTGGGCACCCCAGGACACTGCAGGAGCCGGCCCTGGGGGGTGGTGGTCCCCAGGGCCATCACAGGCTCCAGGAGGGGGGCCGCGTGGCCCTAGCTGCCGATATCCTACACCTACAAGAAGACCTTCTCAACCGGTTTAAACCACCGTGCTCACACACTCAGGGTAGCTACGCACCTTCCCCCCGCACAGCCTCTCCCACTGCCCCACTTGGCACCCCACGGCCCTCCATTCCTGTGAGGAACCAAGCACATCGACCCAGCCGAGCTCTCCGGCCAATTTCTGCACTGGAAGCAGATGAGATCAACGACTCGTACCTCACAATGAGCCAGAACACGGCTCCTTTCGCCATCCCAGTTATAGTCAGCACCAACAGAATCCCTAGAACTGTCCACTCGCCCAGACCTCCCGACCAATACACTTCTATCCACACAACACACACCAACATTGAGGCTCCCCGTCCTCTATCTTGCATGCTCCTCAACTGTAGATCAGCAGTACAACACGCCACAGACATTGCTGAAGTTTTACTCGCTCATGAAATAGACATCGCATTCCTCACAGAATCCTGGCTCAATGACCACTCTACCCCCATTCTAGACATACTCGCCCCCCCAGGTTACAACATCATCAGACACGACAGACCGATCAAAACGGGTGGCGGACTAGCCATCATTCACAAAGTAGGAATACAGCTTACCACACTTAAACCTACAGAATACCTGACTCTTGAGTACCTGGGTGTCGAACTCACTGGCAAAGGCACCACGCCTATCAAATGTCACACCATCTACCATCCTCCGGGGGAGCGGGCCCTCTTCGCTGAAGAACTAACCGACCTAATAACACGTTTCTCCCTAACAGACAGGAAAGGTGTGTTCCTGGGTGACCTCAATATCCACTGGAATAACCCAGAAGACACCACAGTCCAGACCCTCTCCAACCTGCTTGAAATAACCAACCTCAAACAACTCTGCAATTAACCAACTCACATCAAAGGAGCAACTCTGGATGCGATCATCACCAAAAATGAGCTGATCTCTCTGAAAGTGATTTCTCCCATTGACTGGTCTGACCACCACCTTATACTGTTTAATATGGACTCGCTAGTCAGATACCAACCAACACAATCTGACATACCGAAGCACTGGACCAGGAACATCAAAGAAATCCCTATTACCGAACTTGAATCCAGGATTCATGCCCTTCTACAGCCCCAGCCTTCCACTTTGTCGGCTGAGGACCTCACAGCTCACTTTAATTCAACAATGACGGAGGTATTTGATCAAGTAGCGCCACTCAAACATCTGAGACCAATCAAATCTAAATCTTGGTTCAACGTGGATCTTAATAACGAAAGACGTCACCTCAGACAGTCGGAAAGGTCTTGGAGACTAAACCCATCGACTTTACACCTAACGCAACTTAGATCTGCGCGGCTGGCCTATAAAAAAACACATTTTCAGAGAAAAGGCCTCCTTCTTCCGCAACCAACTAGACCAGGCGAAAAATAGACCTAGAGAACTCTTCAACATTGTTAAAAGTCAAACAAACAGCACATCCTCACACGAAATCAAAGCCACCAAAGATCGTTGCGAAGAAATTGCCTGCTTCTTCACACATAAAGTAACAAAAAATTGAACAATCCTTCATCCAAACCTCAAATCCCCCCTCCCTCTTAACCTGCCCCCCTCATGCACCCTGGACCAAACTGAAAGAGATCATACCAAGGACAACCAGGTCTGCCTCCAACCAAAAAATAATGCTCACTGGTCAGACTTCGAACTCATGTCGGAAAACGAGGTCTTCAACATAATTGCAAGCTTAAAGCCCTCTTCCCACACTATGGACCCCCTCCCATCCACAATAGTAAAACAACTCAATCACATCATTACTCCTTTCTGGACAAAAATCATCAACTCCTCCCTCACATCAGGCTGTGTCCCAGACTCCCTTCAACTAGGACAAATCACTCCCATACTCAAGAAACCAGGAGCCGACCCCAACAACTTCAGACCTATCTCCAACCTCCCGTAACTAGCTAAAACATTGGAGAAGTGCGTTCTCCAACAACTCAACAAACACACTGACGATTTCAACCTCCTCGACACCTTGCAATCGGGATTCAGGAAAGGTTGTAGCACCGAAACAGCGATGCTCAATATTTCTGACGATATCCACAGAGCCTTAGATGAAGGCGAAGCCTGTCTCCTCATCCTTATTGACCTATCTGCGGCATTCGACACAATAAATCATCCAGCTTTACTTGAGACTTTGAAGAGGCGCTCTGGCATTAATGGCTTAGTACTAAAATGGTTCACTTCTTTCCTTCAGCGCCGCTCGCAACAAATTAAAATCAACTCCTGTCTCTCGAGGCAAAGTCACACTTGGTGTCCCGCAAGGATCAATCCTCTCACCATCCCTCTTCAATCTCTTCATGGAACCCCTGACAATCATTCTGAAACAAGCAGGAGTTAACTACCACCTTTATGCAGATGACACTCAAATTTACTACAAAATCAAATCTCCCAGTGACATCCGTCACCTCAATGTTACACTAACCAAGATCCAATCTTGGTTCAACGCAAATCACTTAAAGCTGAACCCAGACAAAACAGAACTAATGCTGTTCTCTCCAAAAAGTAACCACCGACCAATCCAAGACTGGCTCAAGAATCTTGATGCCCTAAACTGCTCCCTCGTCCTATCCGACTCGGTTAAGTCACTCGGCATTACCCTGGACAAGAACTTATCAATGAAAGACCACATCAAAAACTCTGCAAAAGGTGCGCTTTACTCACTAAAACACCTCAAGAAAATTAAACCTTTCATTCCCCAAGATGATCTCAAGACAATAGTACAATCCCTAGTCCTCTCCAAACTGGACTATGGGAACGCCATCCTAACAGGGACACCGAAAGCTCACCTAGCCCCACTAAGGTCAGTCCTCAACATGGCAGCCCGACTCATTACTGGTGTAAAAAGATTTGATCACATCACACCTGCTTCTCAACTCCCTCAACTGGCTTCCCATGGAAGGTAGATGCATTTACAAACTGGCCTGCATCACACACAAAACCCTTCACTCACCATCCCCCAACTACCTTAACGGCAAACTAGTAAAAGCAGGAAAATCCAGAACTCTGAGAAGCTCCAACTCACTTCTTCTCATCCCTCCGAAAGTGAAAAGGAAAACCACTCAGTGTCGATCCTTCTCTGGTAATGTACCCAGGATGTGGAACTCACTCCCTAGAGACCTCAGATGCAACCCCTCCTTCTCCTGCTTCAAAAGGGACTTGAAACTCCATCTCCTCAACAAATTCTTTACTGACCAAGGTCAACTAACCTAGACTCTGACTCTGATAACCTAGTTGACTCCCCCCTCACTTGACCATCAAGGATAGGTGGTTACTGGACTGTGCCAACCACCTACTTTATTTTGTCTCCCTCCCCCTCACCGTTTGCCTAATTATTACGTTTTTGCCTATATCTTTCTTGCTTCCTTAGATCATGCTATGTAATGCAACCTCTATCTCTCACTGTTTGCCTAATTATTATGCTTTTACTTATATATTTTTTGCTTCCTTAGATCATGCTATGTAATGCAACCTTTATCTCCTGCGTATATGTAAAGCGCTCTGATACCCACGGGTCAAGCTAGCGCTATATAAAACTTTTAAAATAAATAAATAAATAAAAATAAATAAACATGTGCAAAGCCCCGGGGAGGTGGTGGTCCCCGGGGCTCGGGGGTCCGAAACGGACCCCCACATTAAAATTCTTAGTGCCCCGGGGAGGTGCCGGTCCCCGGGGCGTGTAGGGGGGCTCAAGCCCCCCACACAGGTAATTTTTTTTTTTTTTTTTAAAAGAAGCCCTGGGGGGTGGCGGTCCCCGGGGCTGCGGGAGGGCCGAATGCCCTCCCGCACCATTTTTAATTCAATGCTCCGGGGGGTGGTGGTCCCCGGGGCTTGGGGGGGCCTTAGAGGCCCCCCACACAATTTTCTGATTAACCCCCGCATGCCCCCGGGACTTGGCCCACCCGGGGGCCAAATAACAACGAAGCGCGGGAGCCAGCGCTTCGTTTTTTTTTTTCACGGCGGGATCCGCGCATCCTACGCGCATCCCGCCAATTGTTTTTTTAAAAAAAAAAATGCTTTTTTTGGCCCTGGGGGTCCTTGTGGGACCCCCTGAGCTGGCCTAGGGGGTCAGGGTGTTTCTACCCTGCCCCTTTTTTGCGTTTTGCGCACTTGTTTCTCTGATTTCTTGTGCCTTGATTCTATCGAATCACAAGATGGCTGCCAACACTTCCTGGTTTGGAGTGTTGACAGCCAATTAGCATACAGCTCGTGATCGGGAGGGTGCAGCGGATCCTCCGCGGCCATAGATATATATGTGTTTTTACTTTTGATTTTCTCAGCAACTACTGAACGGATTTACACCATTTAACAAAAGGGTTCTTTCTGAACCAAGAACTACCTCTTTGCCAAATTTGGTGTAATTCCGTTCAGCAGTTCGAGCTGTAGCCGTGTCTAAAATTTCCTATGGGAATTAACATGGAGAAAACACGTTTTGGGACCCCCTTTTTCTCGGCCCCCGCTTGCCGAATCACCCCGAAACATTCAGGATAGGAGCAGACCGGAGCGCCCCACGAGTTTTGAAAATTTCGCGAAGATTCATCAACCGGCGCCAAAGTTATTGGAAATAGAATGTTGTGAATTTCCTATGGAAAATAGGTCCTAACTATAACTATCTACTGGCGACCGCCAGTAGATAATACACACACACACACATATATATATATATACACACACACACATATATATATATATATACACACACACACATATCTATACATATATACACATATATACACATATATATACACACACATATTGATATCAAGTCTGTTGGGAGTGTCCGTGAATTTTCTACGTACCTGTGGAGATTGGAGTTTATTACGAGGGTTACCCGGTAAACCATCGCGGACCGCCCACTTGACAGCGCCAGGTGTAACCGGGACTGGTGGTAAAGAATATATATACACATATATATATATATATATACACACACACATTACCTACTGGCGGTCGCCAGTAGGTAGTTATAGTTAGGACCACGTTTCCATAGGAAAAGCATTTTTTGATGTGCTTATAACTTTGGCGTCGTTTGACGAATCTTTACGAAATTTTCCAAAAAGTTCCTCTTTTCAGGTCAGCTCCTATCCTAAAAGTTTGGGGGGGATTTGTCAAGGGGGGGCTAAGAAAAAAGGGGGGTCCCAAAACGTGTTTTCTCCATGCAATTTCCATAGGAAACTTTAGACAAGGCTACAGGTCAAACTGCTGAACGGAATTACGGCAGATTTGGCAGAGAGAAAGGTCTTGGTCCAGAAAGCACGCTTTTGTTTAAATCGGGTAAATCCGTTCAGTAGTTTTAGAGAAATATCAAATTTTCCAGATATTATTTAAGAATTCTGACATCTGATTGGCTGAGGCGTTACGACCACGAGCTTGCGGCTCATTGGCTGCGAACTGTTGAAACTAGGAAGTGTTGGCAGCCATTTTGTGATTCAGTCCGTCAGCTCACAACTCTCCCTCTACAAGGCATCAGGTCCGTAGTTCTACCTCTGCGAGGCAACACTCAAAATATACCGCAGCTCTGTCTGTGCGAGATATCCCTTTCACGGTCCCTCTCCCCACATCACCAGCTCGCGGCTATGCCTTTAGAAGCCAGTCCGTCGGCTCGCAGCTCTGCGACTGCGAGCTGTGAGCCATTTTGTGACCCAGTCCGTCAGCTCGCATCTCTCCCTCTAAAAGGCATCGGATCCGTAATTCTACCTCTGCAAGGCAATACTGAAAATATCCTGCAGCTGTCTGTGCGAGATACCCCTTTCACGGTCCCTCTCCCCACATCATCAGCTCGCGGCTATGCCTTTAGAAGCCAGTCCGTCGGCTCGCAGCTCTGTGTCTGCGAGCCGTCGGGGCCCGCAGCTCTACCTCTGTGAGCCACCTCGTTAGCTCGTAGCTGTGTCTGTGCTAGCAGGCCCGTTACTCTCCCTCTGCGAGTTAGCCCGTCAAGTTGCAGCTCGGAGGGCTCGCAGCTGTATCTCTGCGAGCCAGCCCGTTAACTGATAGCTGTGTGTCTGCTAGCAGGCCTGTTGGCCCGTTGGTCTCCCTCTGCGAGCCAGTACGGTGCTGTGCTTTTGCGAGCCAACGGCTCGTAGGTCTCCCTCTGCGAGCTGAGCCCACGGGCCGCAGCTCTTCCTCTGCGAGCCTGCCCGACGGCCCGCAGGTGTCCCTCTGCTAGCCGAACCGCAGCTGACACTCTGCGAGCCGAAATTGGGAATATAAGGCGGCTCTAAAAAGAGCCCTTGTGTTCATTAGTTGGAGCTACATGTAAGTGCGAATGCACAGCTTCAGGTTAATCAGGAAAACTAGGTTTCCCTCATCTGTGAAGTGTACTCATCACTTCTGTAGATATCAGCCATATCAAAACGTATGTTGTTGTTGTAAATACGACCCTATTCTATGGTCTCTGAGGTATGCAGACACAGCTTTGTTGACATTCTTCCTAGATTTTTCAATCTTATGACAAAATTGGTTTGACCATTTCCACTTCTGTCTTTGGCATATATTGGAATATACAAAGACAGTTTGAGGCAAAAGTAACATCAATTGTCCAAAGGTGTCCTTCATAAGCATTTCCAAACCTACCCCAGTCAATGTGCCTAGGTCGTTACCACCACAGTGCACAATCATGAGATCAGGGTGTTGGAGATGCAAACAGGTTTTAACCAAAGGGAGCAATTGGTGCCACTTCATTCCTCTCTGTGCAAACCATTTAATGTGCACATTTTGTAAACCTAGGTCTAAGTCAATACGTCTCTGTTCTGCATACCTCTTGCACCAGAAAACATAGCTATGTCCTACAATCCACACTAGCATTTTGAAGGTATGGCTAGAAGATCTGGATAAATGTCTGTAGCTCATGCAGTCCGTTCGTATAATAAGAGATATGTTTAAACATGGGGAACTACTTTTTTTTTTTTACATACAAAACGTTAACCGATTGGGAGATGAAATGTATTCTGTCCTAAAAAGTAGGGTGTATATTAGTTTTGATGAAAAGCATCTTTGTGATTGGTTAATAAACAAGCATCAGAAATGCAATAGGTCTCGCATTTTTCTGAGTTAGAGCCATTAGCATTGTAAATGGCAATGTCTTTTATTATGTGTTATGGAGTGTATGTATGTGGTGTGTAGTGGAATTTTGTGGGTTGGATTGGATTAGTTAGTTGTGGAATTGTGTGGTGTGGAATGGATTTGTGAAGTGGAATTATGTGGCATGGCGTGCTGTGGAATTATGTAGATAGTACTTATGTGGTATTGAGTGCACAGGAATTATGTGGAGTGGGTTTGTGTGTAATGGAGTGTAAATATGTTGAATGGTATTTTGTGGAGTGGTAAGTAGTGGAGGTTAATTATGTAGTGTACTGTTGAATTTTATGGCATGATGTGGAGTTTTGTGGTGTGGACTGGATGTATGTGTTGTGTAGTGTAATTGGTTGTTGAGTTGATGTATGTGCTTAGGTGCTAGTGTGGTGCAGATACATGGGGAAGAGGAGGTGGCGTTACGGATGGAGCTGCCAAGGTTTGAGTCTTCGCATCAGATCAGCACCCTGTGATCCTGTCCAAATCACTTAATTTACTAATGAGTATAAAAAAAATAGCGCGAGACCTCTAGAAAGGGCTTTAGAAAGCTAACCACACGCTCGTGCGTGTGGTTTTGCTTTCCGCAGCTGCCATTGGCTTTCGCGTGCTTTTTTTAAAAAAAATCCAGCACGCAATTGGGCAAAGGCGGGCGCATGTCCCGCCTTTGCTCCGCCCACTCCCGTCGGTGGGCAGCATGCGCAGCAGCGCGCGTTCGCCTGGCTGCCGCGCTCCCTCCCCGCCCTTCCCCCCGCTCCTCTGTGGTGCGCGCGCACCACTGGTTTCTTTCGCCGGTAATTTGGAAGGGACGGCAGACCGAGCAGAAGAGAACTGGCTTCGCTGACCGATGTCAGACGGGTGACAAGGTATCTGGAGGAGGCCGGGGGTGCCAGGAGAAAGGGATCGCGTCGGCCTCGGAAAGAAGCAACAGTACCGGCTCGTGAGCGTCCCAGACATTTTGCACGGGCGGTGACGTCAAACAAGGAGCCACCCCGGCAGGTAAAGCTCCTGGTGCCCGGGCGGGCGGTCAGCTGATGAGCACCGAGCTCAATACAGAGATCCCAAGTTAACCATGCCTGAGTAGTTTATCTGGCCCGGCTCTTCCCCTGTGCAGTATGGTACTTGTAGTCCTGTTTATGCCATTGTAACTTCAGGGCTCCAAGTGACAGAATGTGTAGCTAAGATCTGCTCTGTCAATTGTATGTGCAACAGAAGTAGCAAGCTTATTTTGTTCTAAGCCCCATTATTGTGCATTTTAGAGTATGGCTCGCCTCTAGCAATCTTAGACTTCCCCGCCAGTTACAAGTGGCGCTCTCACACCTGACCTTTTCTGAGCAGTGTCCTCCTGCTGTACTTTAGCTTTCTTTTTCTTTATTCAGGACCACACGTACAGCCTGTCTCCTGCAAGAAGAGCCGAGCCACACATGCAGGGCAATTCCTGCATTGCGTTCTCAGCAACAACGTGCAGGCATTTGCAGTGAAGAACAAAAGAGTTGTATGGTTCTCGTCTGACGTATACAAGGGGGACACGCAGGTGGGCACAAACACTGGGGCAAGAGGTAAAGTTTTCCCACCAGGGGCGTCCACATGTGGAACCATTGCACAGCATAACAGGGCGAGGCCAGAGGTCGTGGGAAGGCGGCCATTTCAACAAGGAACTACTAACAATTTCTTATCAGCTGCAGAGATCAGCTTGGTGCCTTCATGAATAATGTAATAACTTTTTAAACCAGCGCCTCAGTTTTCTGAATTTTATATAAACCAATTTGTTGCCATTCTACAAAGGAAAATATTCTGTCAGCATTTTTTAAGTCCTGTGACAAAATCATCACACCAGTGTACAATTAATGTATGGTACCCTGATGTGAAGTCACATGGCCAACAACTGCCTTCCGTGGACCCCTTCGTATCCCCAAGCCCCACCTACCTTCCCCATAAACCACTGGTCGATTTCACAAATCAGTAGATGGTCACCAGATACTATTCATGTTTTTAGGGCAGCCACGTGACACTTCCCCTCACCCCTATGAGGCCAGCTCAGTAGGATGAAGAAGACACAAGTGGTAGGTAGGGAGTGGGAAGAGAAAGGAACATTTACAGCAAACACTCTACACGCATAGGTATCCACAGGAGTGTCTTCCATTTTGGTGTTTCAGGGGCATAGAGAATTGGAGCTTTACTGTATTTGGCTCAAGAAGTGCTGTAAGGCAAGATGATGCCCTCCCCCCATGCAGAATCTAATGGAGACCCCCTGAGTCTCCCATACCTCACAAATATGCATTGACATTGGGCTGAATGGTGGCCTCTTGGTGGGCTGGAGCCCCATGAAGGGATGGGACCCCTCTACGCCGGAAGTGCTCACGAAATCAGGGCTGGGCGGCAGAAAGCTTCAGCAGTCCTGTCTCCTGCTAGAAGTGCCGAGCCACGCGTGCAGGGCAATTCCTGCATTGCATTCTCAGCAGCAACGAGCAGGCAGCAAGGGGCCTTTTTTTATTGTCACCTCCAGCTGTGTCGAAGATAAAGGGCAAGGTAAGGGGCCATCAGGATTCTCCTTTGGATCAAGTATCCTGACTGGATGTGGCCTGGAACCTCACTTTAATGCAACTACAACTGAGGGGAAACAAAAGATCACAGCTTATTATTTCTTCACAGGTACTTGAGAGGCAGCTTTTGACTTTGTTCAGTCCCTTTATGCCAGTGCATGCACTATTAAGAATGTCAGATGTGTTTGTCTGTCCCAGTATTTACAAAAATAACAATTTCAATAACACTTTTATTTCTTTTATAGCGCTACTCATCCCAATGTAGGGTGTCAGAGCACTTTACATAACATACACATTAGACATTGATAATAAATCATGTATGAGTGTAAATCAATGTACAAGATGTGTTACAAGACTCAGTGAGGGTTATACGGTGTAGGAGTCACGTCCTTCACAGCTCACTGTGCTATATTAGAAGGATTATAATTTATGAGCTGGATGGTGGGCTGGCTGGTGTTTCTGGGGGGCGGGGGCCGTCTGAGGCGCCTGGTGGATGATCGATGAAGTTGTCGTAGAGGTTTTTGATCTTGAGGTGGAAATAGGTTCCAAGCTTGTCGCAGAGGTCTTGGGATGGGGTGATGTCTGTGGCTTCGCTGTGTGGGTTGGTGAATTCCTGAATGACACTGAAAAGTTCCTTGGAGTTGGTGGAGTTGGCCAGGATTTTGTTGTGGATGAAGTTCCTCTTGGTGGCTCTGATCTGGTTGTGGTAGTCCGTCATTGCGCCCTTGTAGGTGGTGTGGTTTTCGTTTGTCTTGGTGTTTCTCCAGTTCTTCTCCAGGCGTCTGCAGGTGCGTCTGGCTTCTTGGAGAGTGGTGGTGAACCAGGCGGCTTTCCTGGGGCGTTGTCTGTCGAGGTTGCGTAGCGGGGCAAGCTCGTGTGCGCAGTTGAAGATCCAGGTGTGGAGTTCTCTGGCTGCGTCGTTTGCGTCGGGTGCCCAGGTGTGGTTGTCTCGGGTGAGGGTGGAGTTAAGTTGCTCGTCAGTAACCTTGCTCCAGTTCCTTCGAGGTGGGGCTGGTTTGGGTGCCTTGGGTTTGTTGATGGCGAAGTGTACGCAGTGGTGGTCAGTCCTTGGCGGCTGCGTTGTGTGGCTGAATTGGACGCTGTTTCCTGCTGCGAAGATGGGGTTGAGGGTGTATCCTGCTCTGTGGGTCGGTGTGTTGACGAGTTGTTTAAGTCCGATGCTGGCGAAGTTGTCACGAAGGATAGTGGAGTTGGGGTCGCTGGGGTTGTGGAGGTGGAAGTTCATGTCTCCAATGAGTATGTAGTTTGCTGAGGCTATGGCGTGGGGTGCGATGAAGTCGGTGATGGTGGTGGCGAAGGGTGTTCGGGGGCTGGGGGGTCTGTAGATGAGGGTTTCTCGGAGTGTGGCTTTGGGGGTGGTCTGGATCTTGAACGTGCAGGTGTTCGACTGTGGGGAAGGTTTCGCTGGAGGTGGTGAGGCGGAGGGTGCTCTTGTGGGCGATGGCGAGGCCCCCTCCTGGGTGGTTGGGGCGGTCTTTCCTCTGGATCTTGTATCCGTCTGGGATGGCGGTGCTGATGTCGGGGGCGGAGGATGCGTTGGTCCAGGTCTCTGTGAAGAAGGCGATGTCGGGCGAGAGAGAGTCGAGCAGGTTCCAGATTTCCATGGCGTGTGTGTACGGAGCGTATGTTGAGGAGGATGCATTTTAGGGTGTCGCCGGTGCTGGCGTCGGCGGTGTTGGAGGCCTGGGTGGCGGTGAGGGTCTGGTGGAAGTGGAGGCAGGAGAACTGGCCGTGGGTCGTGTTCGGCGAGGCCTGTTGGCATTCTGTAAGTCTTCCAGGGTTGAGTGCGAGGAGGGTGGTGCTGCCGTAGCGATGGGTAGTGGGAGGTCCAGGGTTCCTGGCGCTGGCCGCGGACGGGCGCAAACGGGCTTGCCTTTGGCGCGCCCGCTGCGCACATCCGCTGCGCGACTGCGCAGCGGCCGCCATTAAGTAGGGGAGGTGGGAGGGAGGAGAGGCTGGGAGGCGGGAGTGGGGGAATTCCGGAGGGTAATTCCGGGGGGAATTTCGGGAGGGAATTCCGGGGGGGGGGCCCCGCAGGGGCAGCAGCTGCGAAACGAACAGGCAGGCACGAGAAAATAAAAACAGTGGTGGAATTAGAGCAAGACACAGATGGGCACAATAACAGTGGCACAACAGGGAAAAATTAAGAAACAAAAACGGCTGAGAAAGGTTACGGTGGTTGCAGGCAGTCTGGTCCCAGTTGAAGCGGGCAGCAGGAGCGGGCAGCAGCCTCGAACCTCCCAAGGAGGAGGTCGGAGTCTGGAGGCAAGAGACGGCACAGCGGAGCTGCGAGGAGAGAGTGGACCTAGACCGAGGGTCGGACAGGAAGGAGTAATATGCTATGTGGGACCATCTAAGCAAGCAGACAGGCAATGAGTTGCAGATACTACGAACAAGCTGCTCGAGCAAACACAATAGGGGGGCTCTCTTTTGTCCCTGAACACAGAAAATCCAGGCGTGTGTGGACACTGATCAGTGGCCTTTTCCCACCTGATACCAAAGTTATTCTGGACAACTCAGCTTGTAGGCGTTGGTGTCCAGCATCTTTTGTACACACAGGAGAGCACCACATTGTATGACTAAGAAAAGGGCTGTATGTAGCATTTGGAATGGGTATGCTAAGAATAGAGAGCAAAAAGAGAGTGCACATAGTACTCACGGCGTGCACTAAATCACAGTAGAGAATACAGATTTCTAATGGATGTGCCACAATTGAACAGAATACAAAGGTAGGTAAGTGATGAATTATTACAGATGTAATGTGTGTTGTCTCACAGCAGACAATGCAGGTGTAAAAGTTCTAAGTTATCTAAGAACACGTTATACAGATGTGCAAGCGATGAGCTATCTTACAGAGATGTGCAAATGATCAGCTGTATCCGAGCAGAGTATACAGGTGTGCAGAGGATGAGTTGTCTACAAGCATGCAAGGGATGAGCACAGACCACAGCTGTGCAGACGATGAATTATCTCATAGCAGAGTAAACAGGTGTGCATGGGGTGGATTTTCTCACAGAAGGGGATTCAAGCAGCAATGAGTTATCTTACAGAAGATTACACAAGTGTGCAAGTGTTGAGTTGTCAAGTGGCAGAGTACACAAGTGTGCAAGCGATGAGTTATCTTACAGCACAGTATGCCGATGTACACGTAGAAAGTTATCTCGGAGCATTGTTCAGCTGTGCAGACAATGAGTTATCTCATAGCAGAGTAGAGAGGCATGCGTGTGATATGTCCCACAGCAGAGGGTACATTCATTCGAGCACTACAAGCATGCAAGTGATGAATATACAGTTTCACAGATGTCATTAATTATACAGCAGATTAAGAAGGCGAGAATCTAAGGGAGCGATGGGTAGAACCTAAAGAACTAGGAAGGCCTGAATTGCTGCCCATTGACTACGAATCATAGAAACATCCAAACCCAGAAAAAAGCCAGCCCTTCAAAAATCCCAAATCTTAATTGGATCACAAGAAGTAGGAGAGAAACCTTTGGAACTACACAATGATCCAATACTCTTCCAATGTCTCCCATAAGACTTAAGTGTGTCAGGGCGTCTAGATTGTTGTATACTTTCAGCAACCTCAGAACAATCCTCAGCTATTAACCTTGACTTCTCACATGTCGACCCCCAGATTCAGATGCCTAAGCACCAGAAGAGAAAGAAAGGATCGACTCAAAGGAGAAGGATCAAGGTGAAACTGCCAATGTGGGTAGATCAACAACTGGAGAAGAATCAGGAACCAAGGTCTTCTCAGCCAAAGAGGAACAATCAACAGGACCTTGGCGCGGTCCATTCGGATCTTTCTCCCTACTCTTGGTATTAGCTGGAATGGAGGGAAGCAGTAAGGGAGATCCTTCAACCAGAGAATTGAGAAGGCATCTATTGCCCATACTCTGTGATGGAACTAGAGCAAGAGGGCGACAGGAGGGCATTCTCCATAGTGAACAGGTTTATCCACGACTCCCCAAACATCTGACAAATCTGGTGAAATGTTAGAGGAGACCGACAAAGGGACAGAGAAGTTGAAAAATTTCAGCCAAGAAGGTCTGCAGGCCCATTCTCCCTCCCTTGAAGAGAAACTGCTGTTAAGAGAAATTAGATTTTGCTCTGCCCAGAGACAGATCTTCCAGGAAAGGAGAGCCAGTGCTGGGGAGCCCATTTCCCTGGCGGTTTACACATGACCTCACTACCTGGTTATATGTCTGCACACACTGCCTGGGAGCGTATGAAGCAGAGCTCTGTGAACTGCCTCCATCTCTCTCCAATTGGAAGACAGGGATGCCTGATTGAATAACCACCCCCGCTGAGCCCTGTGATCCTGAAAAACTGTTCCCAACCCCCCAGAGGCTCACCAAGCATGTTTGCCAGAAAAAAAAACAGGATGTTGCGTTAGTTGCTTCCTCTATTAAGGGATTCTGGCAGAACAGATGCCTTGATGGGAGTAGAATTTTGGCTGACTGGGGCTATCAATATCTGTGAGAACAGAAGTGTACTCGCATCATAAGGACTGTGAGGGGAAGATGGACAAGGAGGTAATGTAAGGGATGTGTTATACTAGACAGTTGTGCAGACAGGTTATATACTGAAAGATTGTGTAGAAGTTCAAGTGACGAGTTGTCTAATAGAGTATACAAGTGACGAGTTGTCTAATAGAGTATACAAGTGATGAGGTGTTTAATAGAGCACAGAGGTTGAGTTATATTACAGCACAGGATGTGAAAGTGACGAGTCATCTGAAGCAGAGTGTATACGTGCGCAGAGGAGGAGATATCTCGTTACAGAGTGTACAGATGTACAGGTTTTGTCATCTCACAGCAGAGGATAGAAAGTGCAAGAGATCAGTTATCTCAGAGGGGAGTGTACGGGCCTGCAGTGGTTGAGTCATCTCATAGAAGAGTGTACTGGGGGCTGCGGGCCGGCATCGCGTGGCACTGAACAAACTGGGCCTACCTTTGGCAGCCTGAGGTCCAGGGGCCCCGGGTTTCAAGCTATCATTTTGCCGGGAACTGCAGTGGCTGATGATGTGGAGGACTTCGGAGGCTTCACTAGAGGCTTGTTACCTCTGGCTCCGGGGAACAAGCAACGATGCTCCCAGAGGAGTGATCGAGGGCTGAGTGTGCACATGGTACTCGCACTTGCTTCGGGTGGCCCGGCACTGCTGGACGCATTATCAGTGTTGGCGACGCGCTGGACTGGCATCGTTGCTGTGGTACTTGCCGGCCTTTGCCAGGGCTGGGCGCACTGAACACTTATCGCAGTGGCGACGGGCCTTGGTTATTGACTCTGGGTCAGCTGTTCAGGGATGGGACCACCATCTCGTTTGAGGACCTCCGCGATGTATATGACATCCCAGCCGGACAAATCCTGACCCACACGATGCTTAAGCGAGCTAAAGGCAAAGGATGGGGGATACAGAAAAAAGATCTCGAGACTGAGCCCACTCTGCAGGTGCACCTGACGTGGAGCCCTAAAGGCCACTGCATAACGAACGTGTACACTGCGATGAACAGGGCGGCGGGCCCGGCGCTGCTTGACCCGAAGGAACAGTGGAGTCGGGAGTTAAAATCGCGCTTACAGGCACAGACTGGAACAAAATACTGGGGCGTGTCTCGCAGGTCTCGAGGAATGCGCGGCTAAAGTTGCTGTAATTCAACTATGTACACCACACACGCCTCACCCCGTGTGTCTTCACAAGATATTTGCAGCGTCGTCCCACGGCTACTTTAGATGCGGAACCAAACAAGCAGGCTGGTACCACATGATGCAGCAGAGCGAGATGGTGCGCCCATTCTGAATGGAAGTATGCACACACCTCACACTGCTGACGGGCAGACGGCATATTGATACACCGAAGACATGTCTAGTGGGCCTGATACACCTCACCTAAGGACGGACAAAGCAGGAAACCGGCTCATAGACCTAGCGCTCGCTCGCCGTGATAGCCATGCACTGGGACACACCCACAGCACCACCGGTCGGGGCATGGAAGAGAGAGGTTACTCTCCGGGCGGGAGCTGAGGGTGATGCTTTGCAGCGCCCCCGTCGGCAGGCCGGGAGATACACAGGTCACAGGATGGGATGTACAGGGGAGACCGACCTGCGGCTATCCTGAGGTAGGGAACCCTAAGCATGGTTTGTAGCTGCACAGGACGGGCGGTTTTCCCCGTACACCCACCTAGCATGCGACCCGCTTGTCACCCTGTCACGGAGCACACGCACTCAATTTTGGAAAGCCTGTAAGACACCTGCATTGATGTCTGTATGAGATACTGTAAATGACGACAACCCGTGTACGCTGTTTACGTTTGCTTGTGCAAAAGCAATAAAGATCTATTAAAACAAGTGGTGCGCGCGCACCACAGAGGAGCGGGGGGGAGGGAGCACAGCAGCGAGGCGAACGCGCGCTGCTGCGCGTGCTAGCCACCGGTGGGAATGGGCGCGGCAAAGGCGGAACATGCGCCCGCCTTTGCCCAATTGTGTGCTGTCTTTCTTAAAAAGACGCACGCAAAGCCCAATAGCCGGGGGGAAAACGAATCGCACACGCACAAGCGTGTGCGATTCCTAGGTCAGTTTTTAAACCCCATTCAAGCGGTCTCGCGCTGCGCGAGCAGTGCTACGCACTGCAACGCTAGGCGCGAGACCTAAAAAGCAGTTTATACGTGGAGTACATATTATAGGATGAAATTTGCTCAGCTCAACCACACCTGCTAATTGTATTTGGAAGGTGCAGTTCAAACTTGAAAAAATGATGAACTTTTAACCTGCACGTGTCGTAGAATGTTCTAGAAAGTGTTGATACAATACCTTGAACTTTTCACCTGTATGTGTCCTTAAAAAAACTGTTTATATGGAAAGTTAAAAAATAACCAATAAAGAGAGGTTTTGCAATCTAAAAAAATAAGGAACTATTCTGATTTGTTCTTTACATGTATTTATGTGTGGAGCAACAGGGAAATTGTGCCATTACTGGTTCCATTCTTGATGAAAGCGGTGCATTACATGTACTGTGTGACAAGAAAAGAATTGCATGCGTTTGTGACATTTGAAATCTGCATACCAACTACGAAGGTAAATTAGAAATTAAGAAGGTGCGTTATGTGTTTTGTAGTAGTGGTTAAGTATTTGAGACGATATTTTTAACTTTGAAAGTATTTTTATTTCTAAATAACAGTGTTAGTAAAGTCTGGTGTTTTATTGGTTCTAAAATATGCATAATGTGTAACTAGTTGTTAAACAAGTACTTTATACATGTTTAGGAGTTTTTCACAAAGAAAAAGTGTAAGTTGTCATCTGTAAAAGACTGTGGGCCATATTCTCAAGACCAGCGATAACATTATCGCCGCTTTAGCGGCAGTTTCCTGCGCTAAAGCGGCGATAATGTTATCGCCATTCTTGTGAATATGGCCCTGTATGGTTTTGAAAATTCGATGTAGCATTAATTTCAATTTGTATATCTATTCCGGCGAGATAAACAGAATGTGGCACGTTTGGAAATTATGCTCAGTCTGGAAATAGTGGAGAAGGGGTGATAGTAGAAAATTCATGTGTTATTAACTTAACAGAGATGAAAAAAAAAGAAGAAATGTTATGTGCACACTTTGTGGTCTCATTTTTTACACTGAGAGGTAGATTTCAAAGTCAGTCAAGGCTGGTGTGGTACTGCGAGGCTTTGCATTTGGGTGTTCTTAGGAAATCTAAGTTGTTGGGGAGCGTTTCTTCAGAAGTCATTTTTTTTTTACATATGTGAGATATAAAAAATAAATGAAAATGTTCTTTGTATATTTTCTGTACGATTTTGTTCACAGTGGTAAAGGAAATGTGATTATTGGTGATAGTAATTGTCACGGTGTGTTCCTCTGCTGAATATACGCAGGCGTTTAAGTGGTCCGGGTGTTATCAGTAGTAGGCTCCGCCACCCCTTTAAGAGAGCCGCCAATTTTTTCATCCCAGTTAAAGCTGTTAATATACGTATAGTAAAGGGATGATACATAAAAAGTTTGGAATTACACCTTCATTTACTCGGTCTACCTTGCACCACCATTTTGTGATCACAGCAGTACTGTTTATAAAAATAATCTAATACAGCTTTTTGTATTATAAAAATAGCACTTATAGGTTTATTGGCATTTTGGTAGAATTTGTACTATATAAAGAATGTTGCAATAAGTTTCAATGGTATAGAAATGCACTGTATTATGTAGGAAATATTACATATGCATAGGTTGTGATGTCATTTTTTTACTGTAAGGTACATTTGAGTATAAGTGAAAACAGGTGATATACTGCGAACCCGTTCAGAATGTGCACAGATTACATAGAGAGTAAATGGACAAAGTAAACGTGCACGTTGCTTTGTGTATGTATGCATGGTTTGAATCATTTGATGATACTTTAAGACATAATCTAAACACTATTTCTGCTTTACAATTGGGTACAGTGCACAGTGTTAGTAGTTAGTGACTAGATGCTGGTAAAGGGATTATTTATTGCTCGTTCATACGAAATAAAGGTGGAGAGGGGCGTTTCTTTACAAGAGATATTTTATAAATGTGTGAGAGATAAAAAACAATTAAAAATGTTCTTAGTAAATTTTCTGTACGATTTTTTCACACATGTAAACTAACTGTGATTATAAGTGATGAAAATTGTTAGGGTGTGTCTGTGCTGAATATACGCAGGACTTTAAGTGGGCTGGGTCTTACCGGTGCTGAACACTGCTACCCCTTTTACACACCCGCATTTTCTTTTCATCCCACTTAAAACCCTCAATATACGTATATTAAAGGAACGGTACAATAAAAGTTTAGGGATTACACCTCCATTTCCTCTCCTCATGTGTCACCCCCATTTTGTGCACCAAACAGTAGTGTTTATAAAAATTAAGCAAGAGAGCTTTATCTAGTATGAAAATAGCACTTATACCTTTATTAGCATGTTCATGGGATCTGTAGTGTAAAGAGAAGGTCGTAATCAGTTTCAATGGTACAAAAGTGACGTGAAATATGTTTGAAAGATTACATGGTTTTAGGAGTAAGGTATAGAGGTAACAAATAAGCAGTATAGTTTGTTATGTTTAAACGAGTATGTAGTTTTGTAAATCAGATACGGCGTTGATTTGTGCTGCACACGCTACACCCACAATGACCCTAGAACATGTCCCTGAATACCTTGGCACCCTGCAGCACACATCCAAACGCCAAGTAGGCCCCCATCCACAATGTGAACAGAGTGCTCCCCCCCTATCTCCAATATCACAACCTACCCTTGCACATATGCTGAATCTAGCAAACCAGCAGATCCATGACCCACACTGACTATGCAAGTAACACTGCATGTCGGATAGCATAGCAGCTGCGCAAAGAAAATGACATGGCCCACGAAGCGACATGTACGGAGCCAAGTGCGGATCACATCCTCAAAGGAGCAGGTCACACTCCGACGTGTCCGCGTGCAACCACAACCCATGCCTTACAATACACGCAGCAAACCAACAATGCACCAGGCCACAAAATCAGTCCGCGAGCACACATCACCCAAGTCAAAAGCAAAACAGGCCCCGAAAAGCACACAATCCAAAGGCACCCCGTCTCAAGGGGAGAAGGCTACACAAAATCAGAGCTGCAGGGGCAATTCCCCCACAATGCAGCCCACACACATAGCAATCACAGAACATCAGCAATGAAGGCAATGTGGTACAAAACTCCCCTCATACGGGTTCTGTGTCCGGTGTGTGTGGCGGGGTGATGGCTGCATGGCTGTGTGCCCCTGACACATCAGACTGCGTAGGTGATGGGGCTGCATCAGATGTCGTCCAGCACCTATGCAAAAACAATGTCTGATTCACAGAGGCGGAGCTTGCCAAAGGGATACACCCCCGTTGCACATGCGACAGTCAGTTCTTCCCTGTGTTGGGACGATGCTCATTGTGGCACACGAGTGGACAATCTTTAGAACACACCTCACAGTTAGACACCAGTGAAGTGGCATAGGCTTTATTGGCATGTGCGTGTCAGTACGGACGAGGCAACGGCCACAACAGGCACGGACATGCTTAAGACACTTACACGCAGCATGGGTACATGTCGAGGGGCAGATGATGTTGGGGCTGAAATGGACAAGATTTATCACATATGGCAATGCTCACAGCCCACCTTGCCTTGCTGGACGAGTCATGTGTTGTTTGGCATCTGCACAGTGCCCTGTGTGAGGGGGCACGACTCGCTGTACGTGGGGTCTGCATGGTGCTCTGCCTCCGGGGTGCGGCAATTGTCTGCTCTGCCGACAGTGATCAGGTGTGAGGGTCCGACAGGTTCACATGTCGTGCTAAATCGCCATGTGTGTGCGCTCACCGAGCAGTGTGTCCGAATTGGCAAAGTTGCCAAACGACGCTGTGTTGCTCGGACCATGGACCCGCGTCGCAATCCCCACTGTGCAACAAGTTGTTGGGCCGTGTGCTGTGGGTGGCAATAGGATGTGGCTGCAGGTACGTAGTTACTCATCCATGAATGCCCGTGCAGCTTCATGTGCAATGTGTTCCAATAGTACGTCGTTGTCGTGTTCAAGGAACACCAGGGTGAGCCAATCCATTAGGTGGTCCGGGCAGGTGTACTCAGCCCACGCAGTCTCACCGATCCGCAACACAGCCCAATAGGGGAGCGCCTCGATGTGGTCACTGCACACGAGAAATTGTGCCATCTCCCATGCACAACTACCAATACATACGCAGTATGTCAAGGCATCCCATGCACGGCTGTCTCGGTTACACTCCTGTTCGTGATCCAACAGGGGGCGCAAACACAAGTCATAGTCCAATTCATCAACAGTTGTGTTGGATAGGCAGACATCCAAGGGACACTCGAATGTGCATGTTCGGCAGTGGAACCAGGGCTGGACGCAGGTGACTAGGGCAATGCGGAAGCTGAGCCTGTAACTGATCCGCAGCACTGCCAGTGGCAGTGCGCCCAGTAAATGCAGCATACGTGCACGGTACTGTTCCACGTGACGGGTGTTGTGCATGTGCCCGGTATGGCCTGCCATTGCGTTGGTGCGTCTCGTGAACAGGCACTCTTCTGGACTGCGGCTGTTGTGTGGAGAATATGCCACAGCTCTGAGCAATGATTTGAATGTGTGTGCAACGTTGTGGGACATGGGTTGCTGTTTTCGTGGGTGTCAAGGCCATCCCCTGCGGGGGTACCCCCGGCAGGGGCTTCTATGTGTGGGCTGTGGATAAGTCGGATGGTTTATTTGCGGAATGCGTGGTGTGGGAGTCGTCCCCATCTGCCATTGTATCTCTATCAGGGTGTTCCAGGCACGTTCGGGACCAAGGTCAGAGGTGCAGGTGTCCTCCCGGCTTCTGCATTGGGACAATGGTGCTTTCATCCCTGATGTTTGTCTCACTACTACTTTCGTTTTGGGAATGTGATGTGGCTTTGGCGCTGAGATTGGGACACGGCCTTGGGCTCATGGTGTACGGATGGCGATGCACACACACGTTGGCATGTGGAGCCAGGTGCCCGTGCGGCCTTGCGCTGCTTGTGCTATCTCACTCCGTCTCTCTCCCTCGCTCTCTCCCTCTTTCCTTTGTTGCGCGCATGGCACACCTTCTTCTCTTGGATTTCGTCTACCGGGCTGTGTGCTACGGATTGTCCAGTGGGAGCAGCTAGGACTCATCCTAGGGGTTGTTTCTGCTTTTGTTTGTCTGGGGTTTTGTGTTGGTGGTTGCATTGCTGTATGACTGATTCTCCATTTTCTGGTCACGCATGTATGTTTATTTTGCTGCTTGTGCGACATCAGGCAAGATGTTTGTTTTGGGATTCGTGGTGTTGGTGTACAATTTCTTAGTCCGGGGTTGGGGGTGGTGCCGGGGGGTGTTCCGGGTGTGGGATGGGGTCCTGGGGTGTTGGCGGTGGGTGTTGTGGCCCTGTTGGGTGTCCGGGCCGCATGATGAGTTGCTCCATGGCATCTGTTGCCCTTCGGATGTGGCCCTGGGCTGTGCTCCCTTTTTGTGGTGCTGGCTGCCGTCCGACTTTACACCAGGTCAGAGCAGGTGTAAATTTCCTGGTGCTAACGCGCCTTATCGCCCGTTTTGTGTTTTTATCGTGGATGTGGCTGGTCGTTGTGAATGTTGAGGTGTGCTGTTGTCTCGGCTTTTGTCACGGGAACGCCTACTCTGCATCTCATTAGCGATATTTGCAAGGGTCCTCTGTGGTGATGTTTTTTGAGGCTGCTATCGCGGGTATACTGGTGCTGTGGGCTGTTAACACCGGCTTGTGAATGGGGGGGTAAATTTATCACGAGTTTGGCTGCGATAAAGTGCTGTTAATTCGGCGATGGCTCCTTGTGAATATGTCCCTTAATCTTTCCCCCCTCTCCATCTCCATGTCGGTGGTTTTTGTTGCTCTCTAACAGTTGATCTGTACTTGTTTATGTACATCCACAATAAAATGTAAGCCTGTACCATATCTTTGCTAATATGGTGCAGTGTTATGCTTGTTAAGTTGCCGATAGAAGTGTTAAACTAATAAGGGTAACGTTTACCTGTGCCATTTAGTTGAGAATATCACTCTAAGTATACAGATAACAATTTTACAAAATAGTATCTACAAAGTTATCTGTAGTGGGTTGCAGAGGAAGTGGTGTGGGACGGTGGGGTGCATGGGACGGGGTGGGGAGGTGTGGGGAAAAGTAGGAGGTAGTGGAGTCACATATAAAATGGGAAGGTGAATCTAAATAATTCAAAAATACGTGCTGTATGTCGGATGACACTACCTGCCACCCTACTGTTCCCTTATTCCGCTCCAGTACCATGCAGCATTTCCTCTGCAAGCCGCCACTGGAACTTATTTAATTGTATGTGATTATTTAGACATATTGAACAGATATAACAAATAATTGAAACTTTTTTTTCATTCTCAGAAAATTATTTTGTTTGGATTAAAAATTGAAAATGCCTAGAAGAACTGAAAAGAAAAGTCAAAAATGTGGATTACAAGAAAATGAGAGTACTACAAAAAGAGTTTCTTCTGGTAAAAACACGACAATTTCTAAAAAAAAGTATAACGAACATTTAATGAAAATAACATCACACAAAGGAAAAAGAAAAAATTGTCAAGTAAGGAGAAGCAGACTTGGACTTCAAATTGCACGAAAAAAAAACATGATAAGGAAAGAGTATTTGTTACCCGTAGACAAAAACAATTTCAAGAAATTCATCAGTTTTTCGAAATAGAGTAATTCAGAATTTAATAAAAGGATGCCGCAAATATAAAAAGAAAGTGCTGCAATTGAAACAGAAACAGCTTGTTGAAAGCATAGTGGATACTGCTTTTAAGTTAAAACAAAAAATATTCATTTTCATTTTGAAGAGGATGAAAGTGTTGGATAAAACAATGAAGATTCTGAAAGACAAAAGTAAAAAAAAAAAGACGTGTGAACAGAAGCAACTTTTGTAAAATCTTCAGTGGAAAATGGAAACATACATCTAATAGTGAACCTTTTTTTAATGAAGAGAGTTACTTCCAAGAAATTAGTTTACTATTTGCAGTTGATACTGGAGGTTGTTGCTACGAAGTTCAGAATGGTTGTCCTGTTCCAAAAGAGGAAATGGTTACTATTAGTGCAGAACAGTCAATAGCTGAAGAAGTGCAAGGGAAACGCACACAAGCTCCTGTGTATAAGTGGGGTTGTAGCAGTATTTGCAGTATTCAACAGGAATCTATTGATATAATGTGAAATTTGTTACGAGAATATACACAGAAAAGTGTAAAACTGAAGATTAGGTTGTTACAAACACTAGATCCTTGTAATGTAAGAAAATATACTGAGAAACATGGGCATTCTCTGGCTTGTCTTTCAAGAAAAGTGTGTAAAAGTGTTTTTCATCACTTAAGGATGTTAGCAGTACACCATTCAGAAATGCGGACGTTTCTAAGGAAACTGTACTATGTAAAAAGTCCTGCATTATGTTTAGGTGAACTAAATACAGCTCTTTTACACGGTTCTTTATCAGATGTACAAAAAAAGTGTGATGATATTCAGTTCCGATATTTTGGTTCAGAAGAGCAGTGTATAGAAAGTGAAAGTTTGACAATTACAGATGTTGAAGAAGATGGGAAAGTGATTATGATTGATCAGTTTGAAGAAGAAATTGGAAAGTTTAACATAGTGTGCTCTGAAATTCCAAACTATGCTTGTGTTTGTTGTCGACGTACTAATTATAAAATTCAAACTAGGAATGTTGATTTGTATTTGAAATCAGAAAAGAAGAATAATGATAAATGGAAAGAATTTGCAACTTACTTGTTAGTGGAAGGTCAGTTTGAGTTAGGCAGTGATCAACGTATTTGTAAATATTGTTATAACAAATTAGAAGAGAACAAAATGCCCGCTAGAGCAGTACATAATAAGTTAGAATTAGTAGCTATTCCGGAGGAACTGGCAGATTTGAATACATGAGTCAGTTCTAATTCAATCTGTTCATCCATTTCAAACTATAATTCGCATGGAGCCTAAAACAGGTAAACTGCCACCAACAGACTTACAAAGAGGGCTGAAAGGAAGAGTAGTGTACTTACCTTTGGATTTTAAGAAAAATATTGAAATTGTTGGTGGAGACAAAGATGAAAATGAAGCAGTAGTCATTCTAGTAAATGAAGTACCAACAAAGAGTCGGAAAATATGGCAAGAATTTGTGGATGTTAAACAACTTCAAAAGGCTACGTTATATCTTGTGGAGAATAATATTTATTATAAAAGTGTAAATGTGGAAGAACAGGTAATAAGTTTGGAAGATGAATCTGAAATTTCAAGTGGTCAAATAGAGAAAGTGGACAAGTCAAGGAGTGAAGAAATTTATGAACATTACAAAATATGTCCTCTACATTCAAAAGAAGTCATAGGAAACAGTATTGAGTTATTTCAAATGAAAAAGCAAAGGGAACTCCAATGAGTGTATGGGAGAAAAGCTTAGAAGCTCGTTGTTTTCCACAGCTGTTTCCTACTGGAGAAGGTGGACGATATGATGACCGACCTGTACGGATTCCAGCTTCAGAATATCGCTCAACAAGATTATACTCTGAAGATCCTAGATTCCGGCAGTGTATACCATATTATCTACTGGCCAGTAGATAGTTATAGTTAGGACCTATTTTCCATAGGAAATCCGCAACATTCTATTTGCAATAACGTTGGCGCCGGTTGACGAATCTTCGCGAAAGCCTCCAACTTGTTGGGGCGCTCCGGTCCGCTCCTATCCTGAAAGTCTCGGGGTGATTCGTCAGCGGGGGCCGAGAAAAAGGGGGTCCCAAAACGCGTTTTCCCCATTCATTTTTCCATAGGAACCTTTAGTCGCAGCTACAGCCCGAACTGCTGAACGGAATTACACCAAATTTGGCAAAGAGGTAGCCCTTGGTTCAGTGTCGTGCCTTTTGCTTAAATGGTGTAAATCCGTTCAGTAGTTCCTGAGAGAATCAAAAGTAAAGTCACATATATATCTATGGCCGAGTAGGGTCCGCGTACCCTCCCGATCACGAGCTGCATGCTAATTGGCTGTCAACACTCCAAATCAGGAAGTGTTGGCAGCCATTTTGTCCCTCGGTAGAACCGAGGGACAGAAACAAGTGCGCAAAGCACAAAAAGGGGGCAGGGTAGAAACACCCTGACCCCCTAGGTCTGCTCAGGGGGTCTCACAAGGTCCCCATGGGCAGAAAAAAACATTTTTTTTTTAAAAATAAATCGGCGGGATGCGCTTAGGGTGCGCGGATCCCGCCGGGAAAAAAAAAAGAAACAAGTGCGCAAAACGCACAAAGGGGGCAGGGTAGAAACACCCTGACCCCCTAGGTCTGCTCAGGGGGTCCCACAAGGACCCCCTGGGCAGAAAAAAGCATTTTATTTTTTTTATTTTATTTTTTTAATCGGCGGGATGCGTTTAGGATGCGCGGATCCCGCCGAAAAAAAAAAAAACGAAGCGCGGTCTCCCGCGCTTCGTTGTTAATTGGCCCCCTGGTGGGCCAAGTCCCGGGGGCATGCGGGGGGGTTATTTATAATATGTGGGGGGGCCTCTAATAAATGGTGCGGGAGGGCTCAGAGCCCTCCCGCAGCCCCGGGGACCGCCACCCCCCGGGGCTTCTTTTTTTAAATTTAAATCACCTGTGTGGGGGCTCCAGCCCCCACACGCCCGGGACCGCCACCTCCCGGGGCACTAACAAATTTAAAATGGGGGTACGTTTTGGACCCCCGAAGCCCCGGGGACCACCACCTCCCCGGGCCGGCTCCTGCAGTGTCCCGGGGTGCCTACCCCCGGGACACTGTAGTTTGCTATGACAGGACGGGAGCCTCGCGGCTCCCGTCCTGTCATAGCAAACTGCTTTGGATTTTGGAAGAGAGAGCAGGAAACCTGCTCTCTCTTCCAAAATTCAAAGACAATTGCTTTCCACATGGGGAGCTGCATCTTAGCAGCTCCCCATGTGGAAAGCAATGCCGGCTCCCGAGGGACGCGGGGAGCCGGCGGGACCGTGGGAGGATTGGGGACCCCCCACGGTCCCCAACGGAGAGGGCCAGCCCCGGAGGATGGGGTCCCCGGGGCTAGTAGTGGCCCGGGAGGGGGGCCACGCGGCCCCCCTCCCCAAATGTGAATAAAAAAAAATAAAAAAAACAAAGGCCGGCCTCGGGGGATGGGGTCCCCGGGGCCATAAGTGGCCTAAGGAGGGGGGCAACACAGCCCCCCTCCATAACATTTTTTTTAAAAAGAAGGCCATGCCCCGGGGGATGGGGTTCCCAACTTAAAACACGCCACGGGGCGCGTTTGCACAGTGGTGAAGGGAGGGGGCGGGGCTTCAGGTGACATGTGTGCAAACAGGCCCCGTGGCGCGTTTTAAGATGGGGAATTAAATCCCCTTCAATCCTGAGGGTCCCTGGGGGCCAACTAGCCCACCAGGTACGTCCAGAAAGCGCCACAGAGCTGCGTTGCAGAGAGGTGCAAAAAGGGGCGTGGCCTCTGAACACCTCTCTGCAACGCAGCTCCCTGGCGCATACTGGAGGTACAGGGTGGGCTAGTTGGACCCCAGGGACCCTCATGATTCAAGGGGACTTAATCCCCCAACTTAAAACGCACCACGGGGCGCTTTTGCACAGATGTCACCTCAGGCCCCGCCCCCTCCCTTCACCATTGTGCAAATATTCCTCTAAAATCAGCCGAACTACGAATTCCGATTTACTCACCTGTTATCAGGAGAGACCTCCGTGCTGCATCTTTGAGCCCAGTACTGATCCTGAAAAGTAATTTTAACCGTACTTACCAGTAACTTGAATTTCCTTCCATAGGATATCATTGCTTGCTTTTTGCTGAAAAAGTTTCTAAGTGTCGATTTTTGAAACTTACAAATATTCCTCTAAAATCAGCCGAACTACGAATTCCGATTTACTCACCTGTTATCAGGAGAGAACCCAATGCTGCATCTTTTAGCCCAGCACTCACCCTGAAAAGTAATTCTAACCGTACTTACCAGTAACTTGAATTTCCTTCCATAGGCTAACATTGACTGGTTTCACTTGGAAATTCTTCTAAGTGTGGAGTTTTGGAACATTATAATATTCCTCTAAAATCAGCCGAACTACGAATTCCGTTTTACTCACCTGTTATCAGGAGAGAACCCAGTGCTGCATCTTTTAGCCCAGCACTGACCCTGAAAAGTAATTCTAACCGTACTTACCAGTAACTTGTATTTCCTTCCATAGGAATCCATTGTCTGGTTTTCAGCAGAAAAGTTTCAAAGTGTCGATTTTCACAAACTACAAATATTCCTTAAAAATCGCCTGTATGACTTAAACGCATTCTTTCAACTGTTTACAGGAGATGCACCAGTGCTGGATCCAGGATCCACCACTGAGTAAGAAAAAGTAACGATAACACTACTTACCTGGTAAGTGAATTTCCTCCCTTAGGATAACATTGGTGATTCTATGTGAAAAAGTTTCTAAGTGTCAACTTTTAAAAACAATAATATTCCTTAAAAATCACTACTGTAACCAAAACGCTTTTACTCAACTGTTTACAGGAGATGTCCCAGGACTGAATCTAGGATCCAGTCCTGTGGTTAGAAAAGTAATCCATAAAGTAACTAATTGCATTTAACTAGAAATTCACATTGAGCTCAATGTTGCATTGTGTTTGAAATTGTGTTGCCCATTGCAACAACTGTAACTACTGTACAAAAGTCTATTGCCTATTTGCAAAGTATTTAAACTAAAGTAATTCATTCTGAGAAAGTATATTTTGTAATGTAATGTATAATGTAATTACAATGTAATTTAAAAATAAAATATTTAAAAATAAATAGTTTAAAAAAATGTAGTAAATCAGTATCAAAAAATAAAGATAACAATTAATACATTTAAAAATTGTCATTTACAAAACCTTTGAAATTCACTGAACAAAACCATAGGTTTCAGACATGTTATAGTTAGGAATTAGCATTTAAAAAACATTTGACATTTACTGAAAAAACCATAGGTTTCAGGCACGTTATAGTTTGAAATTAGCATTTAAAAAACCTTTGAAATTCACTGAAAAAACCATAGGTTTTAGGGACAGTTAAGTTGGACATTGCACTCGTACAAAACCCGTGAAATTCCCCCGTTATAGTTAGTTCAGCTAACTATAACTCGCGCCCCCGCAATGCACTGCTGATAACGTCACATATTACAACACTCATGACATGGTCAGTGACATCACTGATGACATCACTGATGACATCATCCATGTGATAATTTCATGCATCTTCTCACACCCTAATATAACTTTTGATACACCCACTCTAAATTACAGACTGCCATTCTCAAAACCATAGACACTCCAACACCAATAACTACATACCCACTCACTGATTCTTAGGTCTACACACACATCCACTCACTCACCTGTACAGTCACTCATACTTACGGTCACTCAGTACAGGACTATCATATGCACTCATACACCTACATAGACACTCACACACCGCCACTCATCCATAGAGGTACTCCCACACCTAGTCAGTCATGCAAATAATTAATCACACTGCCATTTACTCACCTATACAGTTATACACACACCAGCTCACTTACTCATACAAATACTAGCACATTCTTACGCTCTTATACAATCACTAATACAAGTACACACTCATCCATACAGCCACTCTCACAATCACACACTCACTTATACCCATTTATATACTCCAACACACATATATACTGCCTTTCACATATGTAGTTACTCACACATGTACCACTGAGATATACATACACTCACTAACACACCCATACACACACTCACCCACCCATACAGTCCATCACAGATGCACTCTTGAAACCATGCACCCAGTGAATCACCCACTGATGCATCTATGTGCAGTCACACACACCCCATCCACACAAACACTCAGGCACCCATACAGATACTCAGACAACCAATCAATAACTCATATAGACACTCATGTAGCTATTTACAAACCCATGCAGCCACTTACACACCAACAGACAGACGGATAAAGACATTCACACAGTTTAGTCACTAACCCATGCATTTAGTAAGATACGTTTAATCACTCACTTATAGAGTCAGTCACGCACCTACTAAATCATCCATCCAGACACTTATACACCCACTCATTATTCAATACACCTTGGCATATATATTAAACATATTTAAACTTTATAGAAACACACAGTCACTGCATGATGTCATCAGTGATGTCATTTGAGATGTCATCAGTGATGTCACTGACCATGTCATGAGTGATGTAATATGTGACGTCATCAGCAGTGCATTGCGGGCGCGAGTTATAGTTAGCTGAACTAACTATAACGGGGAATTTCACGGGTTTTGTACGAGTGCAATGTCCAACTAACTATAACTGTCCCTAAAACCTATGGTTTTTTCAGTGAATATATTTCACATTTTGTTTGAAAGTGATCTGTCTTCTCTGTCCTATGCAGTGTACCACATACTGAAAACTGGAGTTCATCAATCACTTCTTTCAGCGAAAGAATTTGTGGAGAAAGTTCAACAAACGGATGAAAATTTAGAAGCATAGTTAATTAATTTGATGGCATGTCAACGAGGAACAAATGAGTATTGGTATCGTTGTCATGGAGAACTGAAGTGTATGTTACGGAACTTAGGTACACCAACATGGTTTGTGACACTTAGCTGTGCAGAGTATGCATGGGAAGATTTGCTTGAATTTCTACAAGAAGCAAATTCCAATGTAAAGAACGTTGAAATGAAGACACCTGGAGAACTGTTCTTTGGATCCTGTAAATGTGTGTAGATATTTTAATCATAGGTTTCAAGCTATGATGTCTTTCATCTGCAATAAAAAGAATCCACCTCTTGGAGAAGTTACCGATTTCTTTTGGAGAAAGGAGTACCAAGCGAGAGGTGCTCCTCATATACATATGCTATTGTGGATCAAGGATGCACCTAAATTTGGAACTGATTCAGATGAAATAGTATTGTCTTTCATTGAACAGTATGTGACATGTGAGATTCCAAGAGAAGGAGGAGATAGAAGCTTGAGACAGCAAGTTTTACGTTTCCAAAGTCACCGTTGTGGAAAGTACTGCCGACGAAAATACAAGTGTAAAGGAAAATTTTATACCAAGTGTTGGTTTGTATTTCCACGTCCAGTAATTTCTAAAGAGTAAATTCTTTTTTTCTTCTGTAAGGCACACAATAACTCGCAAATCTCCAAAGAATACCTACAACTTGAAAAGAAGAGAACTGTCAAAGTATATTAATGACTACAATCCGGTTATTTTAAAAATGTGGAATGCAAATATGGACATCCAGTATGTTGCAGACAACTCAATTGCTGTTGCACGCTACAATACATCATATATAACAAAATCAGAAAAAACCGAGATGAAAGAAATGTGGGAAGAAATTGCACAAGAGAAGAGCCTTAGCAAAAAATTGTACAGCTTTACTTTGAAAATGCTTTCCCACAGAGAAATTGGATCGTATGAATGTTCAGACCGCTTGTCCTCTTCAAGTTTATATTCAAAATCACGAGGGATCATTTGGGTAAGTTTAGGTCTTGCCTGCTCACGAAATAGAGTGTTGAAATCATTAGAAGAAATTGAATACTTAGCAGCAAATGAACCAGACAGTACAGAAATTCTTAAAACTAATATGTTGGCTACATACTATCCGAAAAGGAGTCGACATCTGGAACAGCTATGTCTGTATGAAGTACTTCAACATTATAGCTTCAAAAGAAAT
Organism: Calotriton arnoldi; assembly: GCA_963921515.1. NCBI lineage: Eukaryota > Metazoa > Chordata > Amphibia > Caudata > Salamandridae > Calotriton > Calotriton arnoldi. The sequence goes on along the minus strand of CAWUFW010008052.1, from coordinate 37,456 downwards.
GTTAAACAGAATTTAAAACAAGGAAAATATGCAGTACTTGGATGTCATGGATGTTTAGTAAAACACACAAAAGGTAACCTTATCAACCACAAGAAACTTAGTTGTGAAACTCCAGACAAGCGAGAATTTTACTATTTAGCACTTCTCCAACTGTTCAAACCATGGCGTAGCGAAAGTGAATTACTTGGAGATTTCGACTGCTACGAAGATTCTTTTAATGCATGTAAAGATAGCATTGCATGTTCAATTTTCCCTACATATTTAAAAATGATGAAGTTGAACAGGAAAAGACTATTACAGCTGAAGTTGCAAATGAAAGTTCTCAAGATAGTCAAGTGCTGGTCCATGTAGTCAAGATCCACTTGGAGAACCAATAGTGGAAAATGAAGCAGCGATTGCTATGCATGAAGTGGAAATTGCAATGCAACGAGCACAAGAGAAGAATATTACATTGGAAAAGTTAGAAGAACAAGTAAATATTGAACAGAAAGAAATATATGTACAAGTGAGAGAACAGATAGAACATGGTTTGTTGCATGAAAAAAAAGAATGTGTATGTTCATCATTTAAACCTATTCTGATGTACATCAGTGGTCAAGCTGGAACAGGTAAAAGTTTTTTAATTAAAGTTTTGACCAGTTATCTTAAAAAAACTAATGGTTCACATTTATCTTGTGTGGTAACAGCTCCAACTGGATTAGCTGCGCACAAAGTTAAAGGAATTACTTTGCATAGATTACTAATGTTACCAGTTGAGCATGACAATAAATTAGAATATCAGAAGTTGTCTGGAGAAGCTTCTTATGAAGTGTCAAGAGTGCTGAAGAAGATGAAACTTTTAATTATTGATGAGGTGAACATGGTCTCAAACTTAACGCTTGCTTTCGTGCATTTAAGAATGCAACAGGTATTAAAAACAGATTACGACGTTCTCTTTGGAGGAAAACATTTAATTGTATTTGGAGATCTGCTACAACTAACTCCTGTAAAAGGAGAAACAGTCTTTAAAACTCTTCTACATGAAGACACTAGGAAATCTTTGGGAAGTATTGGAAATGCGAAACTCTGGTTAAATTTTGAATATAAAGAACTCACTCAGAATATGCGACAAGCAAGTGATGAAGATTATGGAAATATTCTGAAAGATGTAAGAATTGGTGTTCTAAGCAAACATGGTAAACAAGCTTTACAAAGTCGTCTACTAAAGAACTTGTTTACAACTGAAAACACACCAGCAGCAGTACTGTACAAGAACATTGCAGAAAAAAGTCTATACTTTGCTTAATGACTACACTGGAAGAGTGTTATACATTTAATCAAGAGCTTCTGAAATTGGAAAATCAAGAAATAGTTCACATTGAAGCTATTGATAAAATCGAGCATCAAGGAATAACAATTCTTCTTTCAAATAAACTACAGACTAAATTGGATTCTTTGGAAAAGTCTGTATCAAAAACTGCTGGCTTAGAATTTTTTTAGATGTATGTATAAACTGTCGGGTCATTTTGAGGCGTAATTTGAATATAGAAGAAGGTTTAGTGAATGGAGCAATAGGGCAAGTTGTTGAATTTGTAAAATATCAAAACAGAAAGGCAATTGAATTCTTGAAAATTACATTTGATCAGATTACGGAGGTAAAACAAATTGGGCGTTGTGCTGTACGTTTTTTGCTGGTAAAAGACTTGTATGTTCGTAGAAAACAGTTTCCTTTCTGTTTAGCATATGCAATAACCATTCATAAATCTCAAGGTTTAAGTGTAGAGAATGCTTTAGTAAATGTTGGAAGAACTGTGTTTAAAGAGGGAATGAATACGTTGCATTATCTCGAGTTAGGACATTGTCTGGTTTATATTTAATTGATTTCGATGAAAACAAGGTTAGTGCTGATGTAAATTGTGTAAGAGAATATAATCGTTTAAGAAGACTTTATGCACCAACTTTAGGTGAATATCCTATTTATGAAAAACGTGCTGTGTGTTCAAAACGCAAACATGTTGATGAATCAAGTGTGGTTGAAAAGCAGAAAAAATTCAAGAGAAAAGAAAAGATGCAAAGAAACAGAAAATACAAACAAGTGATGATGTTGTGGGATACCAATTAGAAAATGCTTCTGGTGTCAACTGCTATGGTAATGTTATTCTAAACGTTATATTTTATCTAGAAGATGTTCATGGTGAAATTATGGAAAGTCAGGAAAAAAGATTATGTTCTGCACTTTATACTTTATTTGAACAATTGAGAACTGACAGAAGTAAGATCCATACTGCTTCTGGTATTCGACAACTCTTGGATACATGTACTGGATCTTTAACGTTCAGTCCTAATATATAACAAGATGCACAAGAGTTTCTGATGGTTATGTTTGGAGTATTAGAAGATGAAGGAATCCAGATTGAGAGTTTATTTGGACTCAGTTACAAATGGGATCACAAATGTGAACAGTGTTCATCAACTTCAAGTACTATAGTTGACAGAGAACGATTTCTATATTTAACAATACCTGACTGCAAATCTGTACCTTTTCCGAAATTAGTAAAAGAAGCAAATCATGATATGAAATGTTCTCGTTGTCAATCAGAAATGTTATCTACATTATGCCTAGAAAGATATGGAAAATATCTAATTTTAATGCTACAACGCTGTAGACCAAATGGAAGAAAAGTGGAAACGAAAATTTAAATTTTTGTTGCTAGTCAAGTATCTATTTCTGGAAGAACTTTCACAACACTGGCTATTGTTTTCCATGCTGGAGCTACTACCACATGTGGACATTATACTGTATATTTAAAATGCAAAAATGGTTGGAGTCACTGCAACGATACACACTTGGAAATTAAACCGAGATTGCCTTATGAATTACCCAACTCATACTTGATATTTCTGAAACAAAAATTTTAGATACATTATTCGGCCTAGAGGGAAAATGGGAAGATGCTTTAAGGAATTGATACTGGATGATTTAAAAAAAAAAATTCCACACATTATTTGGCCTTGAGGAAAAATGTGAACAGAAACTACACAGTAAAGGTAAGATTTAAAAATTGGAAATAGTATTGGATGTGTTATTTGCGTTGATTTGGTATTGTGGTTGAAAGAATTAGTCATTTGATTTTTTTTAACAATCTAGTTGATTGTTTTTTTTCCCCAGCGTTTTATGATACTACAGTGACATCACTGTGAATAGTGAAGTTAAGTAGAATCTGATAACAGCAGAAAAAGGGAGAAAAATATGTTTTTAAAATGTTAAATTATGTTGTATTATTTGATAAGTAACACTAATTTGTGAAATATATTACATTACACAACAGTTTTACAGTTTATTTTCTTTTCTGTAGTGGAAAAGTCAGAAAAAACAGTACTAATGACAAATAGCAGAATAGTAGTTTAATATTTTTAAAAAACTTTCAAATTCACTGAAAAAAAACATAGGTTTTACAGACGTAATAGTTAGAAATTAGCATTTAAAAAACCTTTGAAATTCACTGAAAAAACCATAGGTTTTACAGACGTAATAGTTAGAAATTAGCATTTAAAAAACCTTTGAAATTCACTGAAAAAACCATAGGTTTCAGGGACGTTATAGTTAGCTGGACATTTCACTCGTACAAAACCATAGAAATTCCACCTTTATAGTTAGTTCAGTTAACTATAACTCGCGCCCCCGCAATGCACTGCTCATGATGTCACATATTACATCATTCATGGCATGGTCAGTGACATCACTGATGACATCACTGATGACATCTCAAATGACATCACTGATGACATCACTGATGACATCATCCACGTGATAATCTGAAGCACCTCATCACACCCTAATATAACCTTTAATACACCCACTGTAAAATACAGACTACCATTTTCGAAACCATCCACACACCAATACCAGTTACTACATACTCACTCACTGATTCCTAGGTCTGCACACACATCCACTCATTCACCCATACAATGACTTATACATGCAGTCACTTATCAATACAACACTATCATATGCACTCATACACCTATTCAGACACTCGCACACCGCCACTCATCCATGGAGTTACTCACACACCTAGTCAGTCATGCAAAGAATCAATCACACTCCCATTTACTCACCTAAACAGTTATACACACACCACCTCACTAATTCATACAGACAGTAACACATAGTTACTCTTATGTAATCACTGAAACAAGTACAGACTCATCCATTCATGCCACTCTCACAATCACTCAGTCTCACATATAGTTATTTATATACACCATCACTCACATATACTGCCTTTTACATATGAAGTTACTCACATATGTACCATTGAGACATCCATTCACTCACCAACACACCCATACACACACTCACCCACCCATACAGCTGTTTCCACATGCACTCTTGAACCCATACACCCAGTGAATCAACCACTCACACATCTATGCAGAGTCACACACCTCCAACCCACCCCCACACACACTCAGTCCCCCATACAAATACTCAAGCAAACAATCAAGAACCCATATAGACACTCATGTAGCTACTGACCAACCCATGTAGCAGCTTACACAACAGACAGACTGATACAGACATTCACACAGTTTAGTCACTAACCCATGCATTCAGTAAGACCCGTTTAATCAGTCACTTATATAATCAGTTACATACCTCCTAAATCCTCCATCCAGACACTTATACACCCACTCATTCTTCAATACACCTTGCCATATATATAAAACATATTTAAAGTTTACAGAAACACAGTCACTGGATGATGTCATCAGTGATGTCATTTGAGATGTCATCAGTGATGTCACTGACAATGCCATGAATGATGTAATATGTGACGTCATGAGCAGTGCATTGCGGGGGCGCGAGTTATAGTTAACTGAACTAACTATAACGATGTAATTTCTATGGTTTTGTACGAGTGAAATGTCCAGCTAACTAGAACGTCCCTGAAACCTATGTTTTTTTCAGTGAATTTCAAAGGTTTTTTAAATGCTAATTTCTAACTATAACGTCTGTAAAACCTATGGTTTTTTCAGTAAATATATATACATATATTATCTACTGGCAGTCGCCAGTAGATAGTTATAGTTAGGACCTAGTTTCCATAGGAAAAGCGTTTTTTCTTTTCCCAATAACTTTGGCGCCGGATGACGAATCTTCGTGAAACTTTCAAAACTAGTGGGGCGCTCCGGTCAGCTCCTATCCTGAAAGTTTCGGGATGATTCGTCAAGCGGGGGCCGAGAAAAAAGGGGGGTCCCAAAACGCGTTTTCCCCATGTTATTTCCCATAGGAAACTTTAGACACGGTTACAGCCAAAACTGCTGAACGGAATTACACCAAATTTGGCAAAAAGGTAGTGCTTGGTTCAGAAAGTGCCCTTTTTTTTTTTAAATGGTGTAAATCCGTTTAGTAGATTGAGATATTAAAGGAAAAAAATCTTTATATATCTGGGCGGGACCTAACTACACAAGCACGAGCTTGGCTCTAATTGGCTGCCGACACTTCAAACCAGGAAGTGTTGGCAGCCATCTTGGGGCAATGCTTTTTAGGTCTCGCCTAGCGACGCACCGCATGCGCTGCTCACTACACAAACACCACTGCACTGCCCTAAACCCTAAAACACTACCCCAGCACGACCCCCTACACTGCACGAACACCACTGCAATGCCCTAAACCCTAAAACACTACCCCAGCACGACCCCCTACACTGCCCGCACACCACTGCATTGCCCTAAACCCTAAAACACTACCCCCAGCACGACCCCCTACACTGTCCGAACACCACTGCACTCCCCTAAACCCTGAAACACCACCGCCAGCACGACCCCCTACACTGCCCGAACACCACTGCACTACCCTAAACCCTGAAACACTACACCAGCACGACCCCCTACACTGCCCGAACACCACTGCACTGCCCTAAACCCTGAAACACCACCCCCAGCACGACCCCCTACACTGCCCGAACACCACTGCACTGCCCTAAACCCTGAAACACTACCCCCAGCAAGACCCCCTACACTGCCCGAACACCACTGCACGGCCCTAAACCCTGAAACATCACCCCAAGCAAGACCCCCTACACTGCCCGAACACCACTGCACTGCCCTAAACCCTGAAACACCACCCCCCTGAACGACCCCCTACACTGCCCGAACACCACTGCACTGCCCTAAACCCTGAAACACCAGCCCCAGCATGACCCCCTACACTGCCAACACCACTGCACTGCCCTAAACCCTGAAACACCAGCCCCAGCACGACCCCCTACACTGCCCGAACACCACTGCACTGCCCTATACCCTGAAACACCAGCCCCAGCATGACCCCCTACACTGCCCTAAACCCTGAAACACCAGCCCCAGCACGACCCCCTACACTGCCCGAACACCACTGCACTGCCCTATACCCTGAAACACCAGCCCCAGCATGACCCCCTACACTGCCCTAAACCCTGAAACACCACCCCCAGCACGACCCCCTACACTGCCCGAACACCACTGCACTGCCCTAAACCCTGAAACACCAGCCCCAGCATGACCCCCTACACTGCCCGAACACCACTGCACTGCCCTAAACCCTGAAACACGACCCCCAGCACGACCCCCTACACTGCCCGAACACCACTGCACTGCCCTAAACCCTGAAACACTACCCCCAGCAAGACCCCCTACACTGCCCGAACACCACTGCACTGCCCTAAACCCTGAAACACCACCCCCAGCACGACCCCTACACTGCCCGAACACCACTGCTCTGCCCAAAACCCTGAAACACCAGCCCCAGCACGACCCCCTACACTGCCCGAACACCACTGCACTGCCCTAAACCCTGAAACACCAGCCCCAGCACTATCCCCTACACTGCCCGAACACCACTGCACTGCCCAAAACCCTGAAACACCAGTCCCAGCACGACCCCGTACACTGCCCGAACACCACTGCACTGCCCTAAACCCTGAAACACTACCCCCAGCAAGACCCCCTACACTGCTCGAACACCACTGCACTGCCCTAAATCCTGAAACACCACCCCCAGCAAGACCCCCTACACTGCCCGAACACCACTGCACTGCCCTAAACCCTGAAACACCAGCCCCAGCACGACCCCCTACACTGCCCGAACACCACTGCACTGCCCTAAACCCTGAAACACCAGCCCCAGCACGACCCCCTACACTGCCTGAACACCACTGCACTGCCCTAAACCCTGAAACACCACCCCAGCACGACCCCTACACTACACAAACACCACTGCACTGCCCTAAACCCTAAACCACTACCCCCAGCACAACCCCCTACACTACCTAAAAACCACTGCACTACCCTAAACCCTAAAACACTACCCCCAGCACGACCCCTACACTACACAAACACCACTGCACTGCCGTAAACCCTAAAACACTACCCCCAGCACGACCCCCTACACTACACAAACACCACTGCACTGCCCTAAACCCTAAAACACTACCCCCAGCACGACCCCCTACACTACAAACACCACTGCACTACCCTAAACCCTAAATCTACCCCAAGCATGACCCCCTACACTACACAAACATCACTGCACTACCCTAAATCCTAAAACACTACCACGAGCACGACCCCCTACACTGCACAAACACCACTGCACTACCCTAAACCACTACCCCCAGCACGACCCCCTACATTACACAAACACCAATGCACTAAACCCTAAAACACTACCCTCAGCACGACCCCCTACACTACCCAAACACCACTGCACTACCCTAAACCCTAGAAAAGTAACCACCACCCCATGCCCAATCCCCCTTACCTCTCACTCCTCGTGGTTCCTCTCTCCTCGTGGTTCCTGCTTCATGTCGTCTGAGGGGCGGTGCACGTCGTTGTGAGGAAACGGAACAGCCTCTGTTTCCTTACAACGACGTGGATCGTCTACATTTTTAGAACTCATGGTCATTTACCATACATACCTTTACAACAAAATTTGTTGTAAAGGCATGCGTGGTAAATGACCATGCGTTCTAAAAAATGCGTAGTAATGACTTTGCGATGTACAACGCATGCGTGGTAATGCATGTGTTGTAATGGTATCGCGAAGTAAAAAAGTCGTCGTAACGGCTGTTTACCTATCGAAGCTGGCCCCTGTTCTTCAGTGAGTCGTTTATTTGATAAATTAGGAGGAAGGAATGTGTTTTTTTACCAAAAAGTGCATCCCCGGCTGTTGTATTGTGAAAGTGTCCGCGTGGCCTGGTTTCACTTCCGGTGAGAGAGTGGAAGAGTCTGTTTGGATCTAAAGGGGTTCTGCTGTTGGACGGGGCCGGCGCGACACGTCGTCAGAAAACACAGCTAATGGAAAGCGTTGTCCCCGAAGTGTGGAGCAGTGCCATGAGAGGTCAACGAGTGTGCGTCTCACCGCAGTATGACCGTACCGCGTGACCCATCTGCCGCCTCCAGTGTACGGAAGGCAGAAGCGGCATCCATCGCAGGTCCTCTTGAAGACCGTTGTAGCACTAATTCTACATTTTGGAACTAGGGCATATTAACCTTGTTGTTCCTGCCAGATACAAAGAGAAGATCCTGTGTTATTCAGTGCCCTCGTTACCTTTTCTGTGGGTAGTGGTGCTTGTCACTTCGCTGCCCCGCCGGTGCACACGACTGGGCTCCCCACCTCGTGTGCCATCTGCAAGGCCTCTGCCCTCGGATCACTGGTTTCGGTTTCTGGAGTGGCAACAAACAGTTGCTCCCAAAGGAGTAGCCTGAACACTTAGGTGAATATCCCCGGCGCCAGCATTCCGCGGAAATTCTTTCCTAGCTCTCCCACGTCGACGACGTCATAATAGCACGGCTCCGCTCGCGACACCGTATGACGTCATAGGAGCCATAAGAGGACCTCGTCGGCGTGCTGACGTCAGTTCCACCCATTTTTTCCGTGCCACCGAGGTAAACAGGTGGACCGACATTTTCACATGTATACATAGTATACTAAATATATATATATATATATATATATATATACAAATGTATAACCAATAAAGGCATAAAGAAATAGTAACAGATCAAGCATTTCTCACTATTAAAACATAAGCATGATTAAGACGTATTAAAAACATTCATGCCAAACAGTAAAAGCATCTTTTGGTAGAAACAGGTGGACAACGGGGAGGCGGGTGGGACAGTGAGGAATCCACAGGCAGATACTGTATCCACCAGAAAAAGCGTTACCGAAGGTAAGTAACTTGCTCTTCTGATGGATACTTCTGCCTGTTGATTCCTCACCTTTTGAATAGAATCCTCAAGCTGTACCTCACCCGGAGGAGGGTGTCCACCTGACTAGACCAAAAAATCTTGCAAAACAGATCAAGCAAAATGGCCATCCCTCCTAACCTCCGAATCCAATAATAATCGAATAATTTTTAGTCGAAATTATATTGAAAATAATACTTTAAAAATACTTTTATTAATAAATTTAGACAAACACTTAAAGGAAAACTTTTATTTATAATTAATTTAAAGATATTTCATACTTTACAAATTACGCTGAAGTCGCGACCCCAGCGCGACTTTTCAAAATGGTTACCGGAATGCGCGCAGCCATCGTGTAGGGTGCGCAAAGGGTGCGCGACTTCTGTATAATATTTAAAAAAAAAAAAAGAATGAATATAGTTTTCCTAACTAAAAATTATTCACAATTTTTTTAAATATATATATATGTATATATAGAAAATAAAAAAAACATAGGATTGGGGTACATTAGACTTACAAATTTTCATTTAAAAAACCTTTGAAATTCACTGGAAAAACCATAGGTTTCAGGCACGTTATAGTTAGAAATTAGCATTTAAAAAAACCATAGAAATTAACTGAAAAAACCTTAGTTTTCAGGAACGTTATAGTTAGTTGGACATTTCACTCGTACAAAACCATAGAAATTCCGGCATTATAGTTAGTTCAGCTAACTATAACTCGCGCCCCCGAAATGCACTGCTGACGTCACATATTACATCATTCATGACATGGTCAGTGACATCACTGATGACATCACTGATGACATCATCCACGTGAAAATCTGATGCACCTCCTCACACCTGAAAATAACCTTTGATACACCCACTCTAAAATACAGACTACCATTTTCGAAAAAATAGACATCAATACCAGTTACTAAATACGCACTGACTGATTCCTAGGTCTACACACACATCCACTCATTCACCCATACAGTCACTCATACATGCAGTCACTCATCAATACAACACTATCATATGCACTCATACACCCATACAGACACTCACACACTGCCACATATCCAGAGTTACTCACACACTTAGTCAGTCATGCAAAGAATCAATCATACTTCCATTTACTCACCTATACAGTTATACAGACACAACCTCACTTATTCATACAGATACTAACACAATTACTCTCTTATAGAATCACTGATACAAATACACACTCATCCATGCAGCCACTCTCACAATTACTGACTCTCACATATAGTTATTTATATACACCATCACTCACATATACTGCCTTTTACATATGTAGTTACTTGCACATGTACCACTGAGACATCCATTCACTCACCAACACACCCATACACACTCACCCACCCATACAGCTGTTTCCACATGCACTCTTGAACCCATGCACCCAGTGAATCAACCACTCACACATCTATGCAGAGTCACACACCTCCCACCCACCCACACACACACTCAGGCAGCCATACAAATACTCAGGCAAGCAATCAATAACCCATATAGACACTCATGCAGCTACTCACCAACCCATGCAGCAGCTTACACAACAGACAGACTGATACAGACTTTCACACAGTTTAGTCACTAACCCATGCATTCAGTAAGACACATTTAATCACTCACTTATACAGTCAGTCACGTACCTATTAAATCCTCCATACAGACACTTATACACCCACTCATTCCTCAATACAGCTTGGCATATATATAAAACAAAATTAAACTTTACAGAAACAGTCACTGGATGATGTCATCAGTGATGTCACTGACCATGTCATGAATGATGTAATATGTGACGTCATCAGCAGTGCATTGCGGGGGCGCGAGTTATAGTTAGCTGAACTAACTATAACGCCGGAATTTCTATGGTTTTGTATGAGTAAAATGTCCAACTAACTATAACGTTCCTGAAAACTATGGTTTTTTCAGTTAATTTCTATGGTTTTTTAAATGCTAATTTCTAACTATGACGTGCCTAAAACTATGGTTTTTTCAGTGAATATATATATATATATATATATATATATATATATATATATATATATATATATATATATACACACACATATTACCTACTGGTGGTCGCCAGTAGGTAGTTATAGTTACGACCTAGTTTCTATTGAAAAGGCGTTTTTGTTTTGCCAATAACTTTGGCACCGTTTGACGAATCTTTGCGAAATTCTCCAAAAAAAGGTCTATCCAGGTCAGCTCCTATCCTGAAAGTTTGGGGGTGATCAAGTGGGGGCTGAGAAAAAAGGGGGTCCCAAAAAGTGTTTTCTCCATGTTAATTTCCATAAGAAATTTTAGCCAAGGCTACAGCCCAAACTGCTGAACGGAATTACACGAAATTTGGCAAAAAGGTAGCTCTTGGTTCAGAAAGCGACCTTTTTAAAAATGGCGTAAATCCGTTCAGTAGTTGCTGAGAAATTCAAAAAATAAGAGTCAAAAAATCAATTTCCCATAGGAAACTTTAGCCAAGGCTACAGCCCGAACTGCTGAACGGAATTACACCAAATTTGGCAAAAAGGTACTGCTTGGCTCAGAAAGCGACCTTTTTAAAAATGGTGTAAATCCGTTCAGTAGTTGCTGAGAAATTGAAAAAAAAACAAATATCGATATCTAGGGGCGCGGTGGATCCGCGAACCCTCCCGACCACAAGCTTCATTTTAATTGGCTGCCAACACTCCAAACCAGGAAGTGTTGGCAGCCATCTTGTGACTCGGTAGAACTGAGTCACAAGAAAACAGAAAAACAAAGGTGAAAAAAAGAAAAGGGGGCAGGGTAGAAACACCCTGACCCCCTAGGCCTGCTCAGGGGGTCCCACAAGGACCCCCAGGGCCAAAAAAAGCATTTTTATTTTTAAAAATCGGCCGAATTCGCGCTGGGGTCGCGAATCGGGCCGAGAAAATAAAAAAAAAAACGAAGCGTGGACTCCCGCGCTTCATGTAAATGAGCTCCCGGGTGGGCCAGGTCCCGGGGGAATGCTGTAATTCATTCTAAATTCAACCCTTGATTGTAACTGGAGTCTGTGTGTTTATTTCTCATTTTACGGCATCCCTTGCAGACCCCGTCAGCCACTGGAAAGCCCCAGTGCGGTACAGCCCGGCAGAACTGAACGTGCCGTCCTGACAGGCGCCCCCGGAGTGTCGGTGACGTGGAAAAGGTGTCCTGCAGGCTGAATTGGAGGGGGCCGTGGCGTAGCGTTTAAGAGCACCGAAGTGTTGGCTCAGTTAAGTGATCTAGTAGTGCTCGGAACCCAAGTTCATGGGTTCGATTCTGGATTGGCCACGTTTGTTGCTATTTTTGATTTTCATATGTTATTTTCAATATTAAGTTGGGATCAGCGCGCAATCAATTTGGAATAATTTTGTTGTGTCAGGCGCTATGTGGCCAGGGCTGTGTTAAAAAGCGTGGTTGAGGTTTGCTGGGTTTCATGTGGCGCGCTGTGTGTTTTCGTTTGTGCTTCATTTCTTTAAAGTTTTCCGGTTGGCATGCGGTAGGAAAATGCATGTTAGAGTACATATTGCACGTCGCATAATTTTGCATTTAAAAATTGTCAGGTGGTTACTCGGGTATAGAGTGTGTGTGTTTATCCGGAATTGAATGACGTTATCAGGCATGGAGATGTGGCTCAGTGGTGGAGCGCATGCTTCGCAGGTACGATGCCCAGTGTTTGATCCCCGGCATCTCCAGTACTTTACAAAACACTGTTCCATAATTTCCTTTGGTATTTTGGTGAAAGACAATATTTCTCTTTCTTGCAAATAGTGCACGTTTTCTAATGTTGCATTTCAAAATCTAGGCATCCGAGACACAGAGCCCTAAAAAATGCAGGCAATACCCATGCTTCTCTTGACTGGATCCTGAAACTCTATTAAGACGGTTTAAAAATGTATTGACTGTTTAAAATGTATTCATGTACCTCATAGCTGACTTCGGCAGCCCCGTCAGAGATAACGTATACAAATTCTCTCAGCCTTGTTAGCGCCCGCTATCTTTCTGTCTGTAATCCTTCGAGACCAAGCCATGATGCTTACAGTTTAAATGTTTTAGGTTCAGGGAAGCGAACACCTCACAATTTCCCCTCATTAGGCCTTCGCTGTGCTAATCGGTGGTTTGGGAAACTGCGCAAAAACACATTGGCAATCCTTTCATGCTGGCAGCTACTGGCCTTCCTTGCTCATACTGACAGCAGCTTTCGCTGGTGGGGAGTTGGTTCGAGTGGAACTATCTGGTGGCGGTGAACGGCCCAGGTTAAAGCACACAGCATGGTTTCTTCTTGCAGGGAAGGGTGAGGGTGCGAGTCTCGCTGTGGAAAATTGTTGTGAAGGTCCTGCCTTCGATGCACCACATTTTATCTGCCTGTTTTGTGCGCGTATATATCAGGTCTTGCTGGTGCCCAATTGCCATAATATTCTAGTTGACGACCTTGGAAGGCAGGGCAAGTCACGGTATGTGTGTTTCGGCACAGAACAGGCAGCTCATTGTGCGTTGGTGTTGGGGAGGAGGCCAAGTGGAAGCGAGGCCGTGCCCAGGTCTGAAAAGGGGCGTGGCTCAGTTGGTAGAGCGGGTGTCTTCGGTCTGGGAGACCCGGGTTCGCGCCTAAAGGGCCGCGCTAACGAGTGTATATTTCTTCCTTCCGCTGTAGACGTATGCAAACAGCATGATGAGGACCGGATATAAAAAAACTCATTTCAAATATTTCATTTTGAACTTTGCTGGTGATAGGTTATTTCCGACTAAGGGCTCAAATGTAATATTTTCTGGATGGCATATATACTGGTCAGATGTAGTGACAGGCATGGGGAGGACAGAACAAGGTGAGCGAGCACAAAATGGGAGTGACTCAGTGAAGGAGCACAGGTGTAAGGGTGACGACTTCTGTGATCCCACTTTGATTTAAGTGCTGGGTGGCACCTGAAGCACTCAGCGTGTGCGCAGCCTGCCATGATGCGTGGTCCGGGCGGGCCGCACTGGGAGCAATGTCTTTTGTCTAATGAATTCTGCCTTAATAAGGCTACGTGGCGATGACTTGTGGTGCAGAGTTAGTGGCACCTGAAGCACTCCGCGTGTGCGCAGCCTGCGATGATGCGTGGTCCGGGCGGGCCGCACTGGGAGCAATGTCTCTTGCCTACTGGACTGCGTCATCTGCAATCGCGACTCGATCTGAATTGTGAGCCCTGCTGTCCGCAGTGTAGATCAAAGGCAGTAGTCTGTAGAGACATAAGTCTGTGGTGCTGTGCCGCTGGGTTCGCAGGGGGCCTGTGTCGAGGAGGCCGGCGGTCACGGCGGAGGCCTTGTTGCAGGGTGAGGGCCGCTGCTCTGGCAGACGTGTTGGCCTTCCCACAAGTGAACCACGCCCAGAGCCCCAGCCTATTTATTCATACTCCTACGCTGGAGTGGCGTACGTTGGACCAACCCACTCTGCTTCCGCTTCCAGGGGGGGACAACACAGCTATATGACCGAGATCTTTCCCACTGCCTGAGGTAACATGGTTGCGTCTATTGTCCACAACACTACAAGCACCAGCAGTATATGTCCACATGGAGAGGTTTGTGCTCTGCATAGTGAGGTCTGTCCAGCACATCACCGCTACACTTGGTATTGTGTGCATTTTTATTGATGGGTGACTTGCGTCCTTCACACATACTTGGTTGCCACATCTCCCAACATTCAGCTATTGTGTGGCTGAGGGACCATGCCGTTTTTGGAAGGTCAGCTGTCCTGTTCTGCGCTGCCTCGGTGGTAATAGGGAGGGGGGTGGTCCGGGGGGGGAGGTCCTGAGGGTGGTGGCAGTGGGTGTTGTGGCCTTCTTGGGTTTCGGAGCTGCATGATCAGTAACTGTATGACATGTGTTGGTCTTTAGATGTGATTCTGGGCTGGGCTCCCTTTCACACTGTAGGTAGTCCTGCTTTACACCAGTAAAAGGCAGATGTTAAATTCCTACTGCTAACGCAGCTTATCGCCTGTTTTTGGATCGCACCCCAGATTTGGCTGGTCGTTGAAAATATCGGGAAGTGGTGTTTTCGTGTTATTTTTGCACTGGAACGCCTACTCTGAATATTATTAGCGTTAGTTGTCGCTCTCATTTGTGGCAAATTTTTTTGCGGAAGCTATTGCTGGAAAACTGGCGATATCGGCTGTTTTCACTAGGTTGAGAATGGAATGATAATTTAAAATCACTGAAAAAACCATAGGTTTAATGAACATTATAATTAGAAATTAGCATTTAAAAAACGTTTGAAATTCACTGAAAAAACCATAGGTTTCAGGCACGTTATAGTTAGAAATTAGCATTTAAAAAACCTTTGAAATTCACTGAAAAAACCATAGGTTTCAGGGACGTTATAGTTAGAAATTAGCATTTAAAAAACCTTTGAAATTCACTGAAAAAACCACAGGTTTCAGGGATGTTATAGTTAGTTGGACATTTCACTCGTACAAAACCATAGAAATTCCCCCGTTATAGTTAGTTCAGCTAACTATAACTCGCGCCCCCGCAATGCACTGCTGATGACGTCACATATTACATCATTCATGACATGGTCAGTGACATCACTGATGACATCACTGATGACATCTCAAATGACATCACTGATGACATCATCCACGTCAAAATCTGATGCACCTCCTCACACTCTAATATAATCTTTGATACACCCACTGTAAAATACAAACTACCATTTTCGAAACCATCGACACACCAATACCAGTTACTACATAAGCACTCATTGATTCCTAGGTCTACACACACATCCACTCATTCACCCATACAATCACTCATACATACAGTCACTCATCAATACAACACTATCATATGCACTCATACACCTATACAGACACTCACACACCGCCACTCATCCATGGAGTTACTCACACACCTAGTCAGTCATGCAAAGAATCAATCACACTCCCATTTCCTCATCTATACAGTTATACACACACCACCTCACTTATTCAAACATATACTAACACATACTTACTCTCTTATACAATCACTGATACAAGTACACACTCATCCATACAGCCACTCACAATCACTGACTCTCACGTATAGTCATTTATATACTCCAAGTCTCACATACACTGCCTTTTACATATGTAGTTACTTGGACATGTACCACTGAGACATCCATTCTCTCACCAACACACCCATACACACACTCACCCACCCATACAGCTGTTTCCACATGCACTCTTGAACCCATACACCCAGTGAATCAACCACTCACACATCTATGCACAGAGTCACACATCTCCCACCCACCCACACACACACTCAGTCTCCCATACAAATACTCAGGCAACCAATCAATAACCCATATAGACACTCATGTAGCTACTGACCAACACATGCAGCAGCTTACACAACAGACATACTGATACACACATTCAGACAGTTTAGTCACTAACCCATGCATTCAGTAAGACACATTTAATCACTCACTTATACAGTCAGTCACGCACATACTAAATCCTCCATCCAGACACTTACACCCACTCATTCTTCAATACACCTTGGCATACATATAAAACAAATTTAAACTTTACAGAAACACACAGTCACTGGATGATGTCATCAGTGATGTTATCAGTGATGTCACTGACCATGTCATGAATGATGTAATATGTGAGGTCATCAGCAGTGCATTGCGGGGGCGCGAGTTATAGTTAGCTGAACTAACTATAACGGGGGAATTTCTATGGTTTTGTACGAGTGAAATGTCCAACTAACTATAACGTCCCTGAAACCTGTGGTTTTTTCAGTGGATTTCAAAGGTTTTTTAAATGCTAATTTTTACTATTAACGTCCCTGAAACCTATGGTTTTTTCAGTGACATATATATATATATATATATATACACACACACACACATACACACACATATATATATTCACTGAAAAAACCATAGGTTTCAGGAACGTTATAGTTAGTTGGACATTTCACTCGTACAAAACCATAGAAATTCCAGCGTTATAGTTAGTTCAGCTAACTATAACTCGCGCCCCGCAATGCACTGCTGATGACGTCACATATTACATCATTCATGCCATGGTCAGTGACATCACTGATGACATCACTGATGACATCTCAAATGACATCACTGATGACATCATCCAGTGACTGTTTCTGTAAAGTTTAAATTTGTTTTATATGTATGCCAAGCTGTATTGAAGAATGAGTGGGTGTATAAGTGTCTGGATGGAGGATTTAGTATGTGCGTGACTGTATAAGTGAGTGATTAAATGTGTCTTTCTGAATGCATGGGTTAGTGACTAAACTGTGTGAAAGTCTGTCTGTTGTGTAAGCTGCTGCATGGGTTGGTGAGTAGCTACATGAGTGTCTATATGGGTTATTTATTGCTTGCCTGAGTATTTGTATGGCTGCCTGAGTGTGTGTGTGGGTGGGTGGGAGGTGTGTGACTGTGCATAATGTGTGAGTGGTTGATTCACTGGGTGTATGGGTTCAAGAGTGCATGTGGAAACAGCTGTATGGGTGGGTGTGTGTGTATGGGTGTGTTGGTGAGTGAATGGATGTCTCAGTGGTACATGTGCAAGTAAGTACATATGTAAAAGGCAGTATATGTGAGTGATGGTGTATATAAATAACTATATGTGAGAGTCAGTAATTGTGAGAGTGGCTGCATGGATTAGTGTGTATTTGTATCAGTGATTCTATAAGAGTAATTATGTGTTAGTATCTGTATGAATAAGTGAGGTGGTGTCTGTATAACTGTATAGGTGAGTAAATGGAAGTATGATTGATTCTTTGCATGACTGACTAGGTGTGTGAGTAACTCTGGATATGTGGCAGTGTGTGAGTGTCTGTATAGGTGTATGAGTGCATATGATAGTGTTGTATTGATGAGTGACTGCATGTATGAGTGACTGTATGGGTGAATGAGTGGATGTGTGTGTAGACCTAGGAATCAGTCAGTGCGTATTTAGTAACTGGTATTGATGTGTCTATTTTTTCGAAAATGGTAGTCTGTATTTTAGAGTGGGTGTATCAAAGGTTATATTCAGGTGTGAGGAGGTGCATCAGATTTTCACGTGGATGATGTCATCAGTGATGTCATTTGAGATGTCATCAGTGATGTCTCTGACCATGTCATGAATGATGTAATATGTGACATCATCAGCAGTGCATTGCGAGGCGCGAGTTATAGTTAGCTGAACTAACTATAACGCCAGAATTTCTATGGTTTTGTACGAGTGAAATGTCCAACTAACTATAACGTTCCTGAAACCTATGGGTTTTTCAGTGAATTTCTATGGGTTTTTTAAATGCTAATTTCTAACTATAACGTGCCTGAAACCTATGGTTTTTTCAGTGAATTTCTATGGTTTTTTAAATGCTAATTTCTAACTATAACGTGCCTGAAACCTATGGTTTTTTCAGTGAATTTCAAAGGTTTTTTAAATGAAAATTTGTAAGTAATGTACCTCAATCCTATGTTTTTTTTATTTTCTATATATATATATACATATTTAAAAAAAATTGTGAATAATTTTTAGTTAGGAAAACTATATTCATTTTTATTTTTTTAAATATTATACAGAAGTCGCGCACCCTTCGCGCATCCTACACAATGGCTGCGCGCATTCCGGTAGCCATTTTGAAAAGTTGCGCTGGGGTCGCGACTTCGGCGTAATTTGCAAAGTATGAAATATCTTTAAATTAATTATAAATAAAAGTTTTCCTTTAAGTGTTTGTCTAAATTTATTAATAAAAGTATTTTTAAAATATCATTTTCAATATAATTTCGACTAAAGTAAAGTTACGAAATGCGCGGTGTAGCCGCTTAATGTGCGCGACATCTCCCTGCGCGTATTTCCGGGGTCGTGCCATGATCGCGCTGAGATCGCGCCGAAGTCGCAATTTCGGCGTATTTTTAAAGTTGAAAAAATGACTATAGAAAGTTTGAATATGATATTAGACTGAACAGTTTTGCTAATATACTTATTAAAAGTTTATAGAAATTTTTATTTATAGTGTATAATGATATATATGATTTTCGCGGGTGCGCTAAGGGTGCGTGACGAGTGCGCGCACCCTACGCGACTTCATGTCAGCAAAAGAAAAAAGGAATCGGATTGGTTGAAATCAATTTCATTGTGAAAGAGGGAGGATCCATCCTTCTGATATTTCCCTTACTTTTTGTCCTTGATAGAGAGAAGACCTGTTTCTTGCTTCTCTTTATATTGATATACCTTTTTTGTGTGTTTATTTATTTTCAAAACAACTATGGCTTCTAGTTTTGCCGAAGTTGATCCACTTGCAGTAGAGGAGGAAGAACAGATGGTGCAGCAGAAGAAGAAAAGAAAGGAAAGCATCGTTTGGTCCTTTTTTAGTGTACAAGAGGACCTGCGATGGAATCCGCTTCTGCCTCCCGTACCCTGGAACGGCACGGTATGGTCATACTGCAGTGGGACGCACACTCGTTGACCTCTCATGGCACTGCTCCACACTTCGGGGAGGACGCTTTCCATTAGCTGTGTTTTCTGATGACGTGTCGCACCGGCCCCGTCCAACAACAGAACTCCTTTAGATCCAAACAGACTCTTCCACTCTCTCACCGAAAGTGAAAACAGGCCACGCGGACACTTTCACAATACAACAGCCGGGAATGGACTTTTCGGTAAAAAAAACACATTCCTTCCTCCTAATTTATCAAATAAACGACTCACTGAAGAACAGGGGCCAGCTTCGATCGGTAAACAGCCGTTATAACAAAATTTTTTACTTCGCAATACCATTACAACGCATGAATTACCACGCATGCATTGTACATCGCGAAGTCATTACTACGCATTTTTTTAGAACGCATGGTCATTTACCACGCATGCCTTTACAACGAATTTCGTTGTAAAGGTATGTATGGTAAATGACCATGCATTCTAAAAAAATGTAGACGATCCACGTCGTTGTAAGGAAACAGAGGCTGTTCCGTTTCCTCACAACGACGTGCACCGCCCCTCAGACTACGTGAAGCAGGAACCACGAGGAGAGAGGAACCACGAGGAGTGAGAGGTCAGGGGGATTGGGCATGGGGTGGGGGTTACTTTTCTAGGGTTTAGGGTAGTGCAGTGGTGTTTGGGTAGTGTAGGGGGTCGTGCTGGGGGTAGTGTTTTAGGGTTTAGGGTAGTGCAGTGGTGTTTGGGTAGTATAGGGGGTCATGCTGGGGGTAGATTTAGGGTTTAGGGTAGTGCAGTGGTGTTTTGGTAGTGTAGGGGGTCGTGCTGGGGGTAGATTTAGGGTTTAGGGTAGTGCAGTGGGGTTTGTGGTGTAGGGGGTCGTGCTGGGGGTAGTGTTTTAGGGTTTAGGGTAGTGCAGTGGTGTTTGTGTAGTGTAGGGGGTCGTGCTGGGGTAGTGTTTTAGGGTTTAGGGTAGTGCAGTGGTGTTTGTGTAGTGTAGGGGTTGTGCTGGGGGTAGTGTTTTAGGGTAGTGCAGTTGTGTTTGGGTAGTGTAGGGGTTGTGCTGGGGGTAGTGTTTTAGGGTTTAGGGTAGTGCAGTGGTGTTTGGGTAGTGTAGGGGGTCGTGCTGGGGGTAGATTTAGGGTTTAGGGTAGTGCAGTGGGGTTTGTGGTGTAGGGGACGTGCTGGGGGTAGTGTTTTAGGGTTTAGGGTAGTGCAGTGGTGTTTGTGTAGTGTAGGGGGTCGTGCTGGGGTAGTGTTTTAGGGTTTAGGGTAGTGCAGTGGTGTTTGTGTAGTGTAGGGGTTGTGCTGGGGGTAGTGTTTTAGGGTAGTGCAGTTGTGTTTGGGTAGTGTAGGGGGTTGTGCTGGGGGTAGTGTTTTAGGGTTTAGGGTAGTGCAGTGGTGTTTGGGTAGTGTAGGGGGTCATGCTGGGGGTAGTGTTTTAGGGTAGTGCAGTGGTGTTTGTGGTGTAGGGGGTCGTGCTGGGGGTAGGTTTAGGGTAGTGCAGTGGTGTTTGTGGTGTAGGGGGTCGTGCTGGGGGTAGTGTTTTAGGGTTTAGGGTAGTGCAGTGGTGTTTATGTAGTGTAGGGGGTCGTGCTGGGGGTAGTGTTTTAGGGTTTAGGGTAGTGCAGTGGTGTTTGTGTAGTGTAGAGGGTCGTGCTGGTGGTAGTGTTTATGGGTAGTGCAGTGGTGTTTGGGTAGTGTAGGGGGTCTTGCTGGGGGTAGATTTAGGGTTTAGGGTAGTGCAGTGGTGTTTGGCTAGTGTAGGGGGTCGTGCTGGGGGTAGTGTTTTAGGGTAGTGCAGTGGTGTTTGGGTAGTGTAGGGGGTCGTGCTGGGGGTGTTTTAGGGTTTAGCGTAGTGCAGTGGTGTTTGGATAGTATGGGGTAGTGCTGGGGGTAGTGTTTTCGGGTTTAGGGTAGTGTAGTGGTGTTTTTGTAGTGTAGGGGGTAGTGCTGGGGTAGTGTTTTCGGGTTTAGGGTAGTGCAGTGGTGTTTGTGTAGGGGTCATGCTGGGGGTAGTGTTTTAGGGTTTAGGGTAGTGCAGTGGTGTTTGGGTAGTGTAGGGGGTCGTGCTGGGGGTAGATTTAGGGTTTAGGGTAGTGCAGTGGTGTTTGTGTAGTGGGTCGTGCTGGGGGTAGTGTTTTAGGGATTAGGGTAGTGCAGTGGGGTTTGTGGTGTAGGGGGTAGTGCTGGGGGTAGGTTTAGGGTAGTGCAGTGGTGTTTGTGGTGTAGGGGGTCGTGCTGGGGGTAGTGTTTTAAGGTTTAGGGTAGTGCAGTGGTGTTTGTGTAGGGGTCATGCTGGGGGTAGTGTTTTAGGGTTTAGGGTAGTGCAGTGGTGTTTGGGTAGTGTAGCGGGTCGTGCTGGGGGTAGATTTAGGGTTTAGGGTAGTGCAGTGGTGTTTGTGTAGTGTAGGGGGTCATACTGGGGGTAGTGTTTTAGGGTTTAGGGTAGTGCAGTGGTGTTTGGGTAGTGTAGGGGGTCGTGCTGGGGGTGGTGTTTTAGGGTAGTGCAGTGGTGTTTGTGTAGTGTAGGGGGTAGTGTTTTAGGGTTTAGGGTAGTGCAGTGGTGTTTGGGTAGTGTAGGGGGTCGTGCTGGGGGTAGTGTTTTAGGGTTTAGGGTAGTGCAGTGGTGTTTGGGTAGTGTAGGGGGTCGTGCTGGGGTAGTGTTTTAGGGTTTAGGGTAGTGCAGTTGTGTTTGTGTAGTGCGCATGCGCTGCGTCGCTAGGCGAGACCTAAAAAGCATTGCACCAAGATGGCTGCCAACACTTCCTGGATTGAAGTGTTGGCAGCCAATTAGAGCCAA
>CAWUFW010008052.1:0-5000 GCA_963921515.1 Calotriton arnoldi | reverse complement strand
TAGTCCTGTACTGAGTGACTGTAAGTATGAGTGACTGTACAGGTGAGTGAGTGGATGTGTGTGTAGACCTAAGAATCAGTGAGTGGGTATGTAGTTTTTGGTGTTGGAGTGTCTATGGTTTTGAGAATGGCAGTCTGTAATTTAGAGTGGGTGTATCAAAAGTTATATTAGGGTGTGAGAAGATGCATGAAATTATCACATGGATGATGTCATCAGTGATGTCATTTGAGATGTCATCAGTGATGTCATCAGTGATGTCACTGACCATGTCATGAGTGATGTAATATGTGACGTCATCAGCAGTGCATTGCGGGCGCGAGTTATAGTTAGCTGAACTAACTATAACAGGGGAATTTCACGGGTTTTGTACGAGTGCAATGTCCAACTAACTATAACTGTCCCTAAAACCTATGGTTTTTTCAGTGAATTTCAAAGGTTTTTAAATGCTAATTTCTAACTATAACGTGTCTGAAACCTATGTTTTTTCAGTGAATTTCAAAGGTTTTTTAAATGCTAATTTCTAACTATAACGTGCCTGAAGACTATGATTTTTAAGTGAATTTCAAAGGTTTTTAAATGCTAGTTTCTAACTATGCCAACAGAGGTAGGACATGTGAAGAAAGAAGAAAAACGCACAGAAAGAAGCAAAAGATGTGCAGAAAGAACCAACAGAGGAGCAGAAAGAGGCCTTGTTGCAAAATCATCCTGTGCCCACAACTTTTTCAGACGGGTACTGGTGGTAACTGACTGACTAACCAGAGCCAGTGCACGTTTGCACAGTGGTGAAGGGAGGGGGCCTGAGGTGACGTGTGCAAGCGCGCCGCCGTGGCGCGTTTTAAGTTGCGGGATTAAGTCCCCTTGAATCCTGAGGGTCCCTGGGGTCCAACTAGCCCCCAGGTACCTACAGTTAGGACCACAGAGCTGAGTTGCAGAGAGGCGTTCCGAGGCCACGCACCTTTTTCACCTCTCTGCAACGCACCTCTGTTGTGCTTACTGAAAGTACCTGGTGGGCTAGTTGGCCCCAGGATTCAAAGGAATTAACTCCCCAACTTAAACGCACCACAGGGCGTGTTTGCGCACATGTCACCTGAGGCCCCCGCCCTCCCTTCACCACTGTGCATACGCGCCCCGTGGCGCGTTTTAAGTTGGGGGATTAGGTCACCTTGAATCCTGAGAGTCCCTGGGGCCCAACCAGCCCACCAGGTATTTCCAGTAAGCACCACAGGCCTGCGTTGCAACGCCTGTAACAAATTGTGCAGTTGTGTTTAGGTAGTGAAGAGGGTCGTGCTGGGGGTAGTGTTTTAGGGTTTAGGGTAGTGCAGTGGTGTTTGTGTAGTGTAGGGGGTCATGCTGGGGGTAGGTTTAGGGTAGTGCAGTGGTGTTTGGGTAGTGTAGGGAGTCGTGCTGGGGGAGTGTTTTAGGGTTTAGGGTAGTACAGTGGTGTTTGGGTAGTGTAGGGGGTCGTGCTGGGGTTAGTGTTTTAGGGTTTTAGGGTTTAGGGTAGTGCAGTGGTGTTTGGGTAGTGTAGGGGATACTGTTGGGGGTAGTGTTTTAGGGTAGTGCAATGGTGTTTGGGTAGTGTAGGGGTACTGCTGGGGGTAGTGTTTTAGGGTTTAGGGTAGTGCAGTGGTGTTTGTGTAGTGTAGGAGGTCGTATTTTAGGGTTTAGGGTAGTGCAGTGGTCTTTGGGTAGTGTAGGGAGTCGTGCGGGGGTATTGTTTTAGAGTTTAGGGTAGTGCAGTGGTCTTTGGGTAGTGTAGGGGTTGTGCGGGGGTAGTGTTTTAGGGATTAGGGTAGTGCATTGGTATTTGGGTAGTGTAGGGGTCATGCGGGGGTAGTGTTTTAGGGTTTAGGGCAGTGCAGTGGTGTTTAGGTAGTGTAGGGGGTCGTGCTGGGGGAGTGTTTTAGGGTTTAGGGCAGTGCAGTGGTGTTCGGATAGTGTAGGGGTCGTGCTGGGGGAGTGTTTTAGGGTTTAGGGCAGTGCAGTCGTGTTCGGGTAGGGGGTCGTGCTGGGGGAGTGTTTTAGGGTTTAGGGCAGTGCAGTGGTGTTCGGATAGTGTAGGGGTCATGCTGGGGGAGTGTTTTAGGGTTTAGGGTAATGCAGTGGTGTTCGGGTAGTGTAGGGGTCATGCTGGGGGTAGTGTTCTAGGGTTTAGGGCAGTGCAGTGGTGTTTGGGCAGTGTAGGGGGTCTTGCTGGGGGTGGTGTTTCAGGGTTTAGGGCAGTGCAGTGGTGTTCGGGCAGTGTAGGGGGTCGTGCAGGGGTGGTGTTTCAGGGTTTAGGGCAGTGGTGTTCGGGCAGTGTAGGGGGTCATGCTGGGGGTGGTGTTTCAGGGTTTGGGGCAGTGCAGTGGTGTTCGAGCAGTAAAGGGGGTCATGCTGGGGGTGGTGTTTCAGGGTTTAGGGCAGTGCAGTTGTGTTCGGGCAGTGTAGGGGGCAGTGCAGGGGGTGGTGTTTCAGGGTTTAGTGCAGTGGGGTTCGGGCAGTGTAGGGGGCGGTGCAGGGGGTGGTGTTTCAGGGTTTAGGGCAGTGCAGTGGTGTTCGGGCAGTGTAGGGGGTCGTGCAGGGGTGGTGTTTCAGGATTTAGGGCAGTGCAGTGGTGTTCGGGCAGTGTAGGGGGCAGTGCAGGGGTGGTGTTTCAGGGTTTAGGGCAGTGCAGTGGTGTTCGGGCAGTGTAGGGGGCGGTGCAGGGGTGGTGTTTCAGGGTTTAGGGCAGTGCAGTGGTGTTCGGGCAGTGTAGGGGTGGTGTTTCAGGGTTTAGGGCAGTACAGTGGTGTTCGGGCATTGTAGGGGGTGGTGCTGGGGCTGGTGTTTCAGGGTTTAGGGCAGTGCAGTGGTGTTCGGGCAGTGTAGGGGGTCGTGCTGGGGCTGGTGTTTCAGGGTTTAGGGCAGTGCAGTGGTGTTCGGGCAGTGTAGGGGTCGTGCTGGGGCTGGTGTTTCAGGGTTTAGGGCAGTGCAGTGGTGTTCGGGCAGTGTAGGGGGTCGTGCTGGGGCTGGTGTTTCAGGGTTTAGGGCAGTGCAGTGGTGTTCGGGCAGTGTAGGGGGTCTTGCTGGGGCTGGTGTTTCAGAGTCTATGGCAATGCAGTGGTGTTCGGGCAGTGTAGGTGGTCTTGCTGGGGCTGGTGTTTCAGGGTTTAGGGCAGTGCAGTGGTGTTCGTGCAGTATAGGAGGTCGTGCTGGAAGTGGTGTTTCAGGGTTTAGGGCAGTGCAGTGGTGTTCGGGCAGTGTAGGGGGTTGTGCTGGGGGTGATGTTTCAGGGTTTAGGGCAGTGCAGTGGTGTTCGTGCAGTATAGGGGGTCGTGCTGGGGGTGGTGTTTCAGGGTTTAGGGCAGTGCAGTGGTGTTCGGGCAGTGTAGGGGGTCATGCAGGGGCTGGTGTTTCAGGGTTTAGGGCAGTGCAGTGGTGTTTGGGCAGTGTAGGGTGTCGTGCTGAGGGGTGGTGTTTCAGGGTTTAGGGCAGTGCAGTGGTGTTTGGGCAGTGTAGGGTGTCGTGCTGAGGGGTGGTGTTTCAGGGTTTAGGGCAGTGCAGTAGTGTTTGGGCAGTGTAGGGGGTCATGCAGGGGGTGGTGTTTCAGGGTTTAGGGCCGTGCAGTGGTGTTCGGCCAGTGTAGGTAGTCTTGCTGGGGGTGGTGTTTCAGGGTTTAGGGCAGTGCAGTAGTTTTCGGGCAGTGTAGGCGGTCGTGCTGGGGCTGGTGTTTCAGGGTTTAGGGCAGTGCAGTGGTGTTCGGGCAGTGTACGGGGTTGTGCTGGGGCTGGTGTTTCAGGGTTTAGGGCAGTGCAGTGGTGTGCGGGCAGTGTAGGGGGTCGTGCTGGGGCTGGTGTTTCAGGGTTTAGGGCAGTGCAGTGGTGTTCGGGCAGTGTAGGGGTCGTGCTGGGGCTGGTGTTTCAGGGTTTTGGGCAGAGCAGTGGTGTTCGGGCAGTGTAGGGGTCGTGCTGGGGGTGGTGTTTCAGGGTTTAGGGCAGTGCAGTGGTGTTCGGGCAGTGTAGGGGGTCTTGCTGGGGGTGGTGTTTCAGGGTTTAGGGCAGTGTAGGGGTCTTGCTGGGGGTGGTGTTTCAGGGTTTAGGGCAGTGGTGTTCGGGCAGTGTAGGGGGTCTTGCTGGGGGTGATGTTTCAGGGTTTAGGGCAGTGCAGTGGTGTTCGGGCAGTGTAGGGGGTCTTGCTGGGGGTAGTGTGTCAGGGTTTAGGGCGGTGCAGTGGTGTTCGTGCAGTGTAGGGGGTCGTGCTTCAGGGTTTAGGGCAGTGCAGTAGTGTTCGGGCAGTGTAGGGGTCATGCAGGGGGTGGTGTTTCAGGGTTTAGGGCAGTGTAGTGGTGTTCTGGCAGTGTAGGGGGTCATGCTGGGGGTGGGGTTTCAGGGTTTAGGGCATACAGTGGTGTTCGGGCAGTGTAGGGGGTCGTGCAGGGGGTGGTGTTTCAGGGTTTAGGGCAGTGCAGTGGTGTTCGGGCAGTGTAGGGGGTCGTGCTGGGGCTTCAGGGTTTAGGGCAGTGGTGTTCGGGCAGTGTAGGGGGTCTTGCTGGGGGTGGTGTTTCAGGGTTTAGGGCAGTGGTGTTCGGGCAGTGTAGGGGGCCTTGCTGGGGGTGATGTTTCAGGGTTTAGGGCAGTGCAGTGGTGTTCGGGCAGTGTAGGGGGTCTTGCTGGGGGTAGTGTTTCAGGGTTTAGGGCAGTGCAGTGGTGTTCGTGCAGTATAGGGGTCGTGCTGGGGATGGTGTTTCTGGGTTTAGGGCAGTGCAGTAGTGTTCGAGCAGTGTAGGGGTTGTGCAGGGGTGGTGTTTCAGGGTTTAGTGCAGTGGTGTTCGGGCAGTGTAGGGGGTCGCGCTGGGGGTGGTGTTTCAGGGTTTTGGGCAGTGCAGTGGTGTTCGGGCAGTGTAGGGGGTCATGCACGGGGTGGTGTTTCAGGGTTTAGGGCAGTGCAGTGGTGTTCGGGCAGTGTAGGGTGTTGTGCTGGGGGTAGTGTTTTAGGGTTTAGGGTAGTGCAGTGGGGTTTGGGTAGTGTAGGGGGTCGTG